>MU158839.1:816838-1041843 GCA_015888305.1 Antheraea pernyi | reverse complement strand
GAAACGCAACAATGCAAGCACTGTTACTTCACGTCGGTTTTCTATGAGAGGGTGGTACTACCCCGGGCGAGCCGACCCATTCATGCTGAAACCAATAATAGTTTCAGCGTGGCTCTACCACCATTAGAACACCACCATTAGTTACAAATGTTTTTGAAAAAGCGTTTCTGTAATGTACACTGTAGTGTACTTACAATTACAATCAATTTTACAATTTCACAATTTTACATTTCTTTAATACAATTTAAAAAAGCGCGTGCGGAGCCGCGGGTAACAGCTAGTATATTATAAAGATGAAGGCTTTGTTTGTTTGTGTGGTTGAACGCACTAATCTCAGGAACTACTGGCCCGATTTGAAAAATTCATTCAGTGTTAGATAGCTCATTTTTCGAGGGAGGTTATAGGATATATCATCACGCTAAGACCATTAGGAGCGGAGCACCAATGAAGAATGTTTCAAAATCGTTTTTTTCTTTTTGAGAGCTTCTGTTGCGTAATAGCGTTACTCCTAAATAACTATTACACACAGAGTCGAGGGCAAAAGCCAGTAATTTCATATTATTTTAAAAATATTCCTATCATTGACAGAAATATGTTTTTGAAGTATTATAGAAGTTGAAATAGTCGATTTATGTATGTGAACATAATACAGAGTTGCTTTTAATTGTGATTTTCGTTTTCATGTATAATTTAAAGTGTTTCAATTTTACCCGGTACTGAAGACTGAGCCACCGCTGGCTTGTTCTTGTAGGAAAGTAAACGAGAGCCGCCCCTGAGTGCTCTTGTGGAGCTACGGTCTAATTAACGACGTATCTAATTATACCATCGTAGAGTAAGCGCCGGAGAAGAGAATTTCCCAAATTACGTATTACGAAACGCAATTACACTTAAGGGAAACGCTCCGAGACAAATTGAGTTATACCGTGTAATTGAAATAAAAAACGTGGCGGATGAATTTTAGTTGCACTTGTAATTATTTCAATCAGTCAATATTTACCAATTTTATGATGTTATAATTTAATATTGATTCTTGTTATTTAATTAGTAAAGATATTTTTCAGTATATTATCCGCAATAATATTATAAATCCACCTGTTTATTACCATTTCATATCGAACATTATTTTTTAAATCATAGGATGGATGGGTCACCTGATGTTAAGTGATCACCACTGTCCATAGACGCTCATAACACTAGGAGAGTTGCAAGTGCGTTGCCAGCCTGTGTTTGGGGGAGAAGGGCGGGAAAGAGAGGTGGGTATCCAGCGCTCTCACGGACCGAACGAAACGCAATAATGCAAGCACTGTTACTTCATGTCAGTTTTTTGAGAGAGGAAATCAGTAATAGCTTCAGTGCGGCTCTACCACCTACAGCATATTGAACCTTTCGTAATTAAATTTGGCAAAGAAGTAGCCTAGCCTATATAGAATGCCGTAGGTTAATTAATTTCATTCTGAACTAGCGGGCCCGGCGGACGTTGTCCCGCCCTGTTAATAAAAAAAAAAACATAGATAAATTATATACCTAAACCTTCCTCTTGAACATGCTGGTGGAAACCGCATGGAAATCCGTTTAGTAGTTTTTGAGTTTATCGCGAACAGACAGACAGACGCGGCAGAGGACTTTGTTTTATACTATGTAATGGTATAACAAAAAACAGTAAACGAATTCGTAGATAATGCACATGAAGATGCTTATGTCTTTTTATTACAATATACGATAACATAAATATTTATATAAATCGACGAATCGTTCACCATTTCGACCGCGTTAAATTACAATATAACACTGAATAACGGTAACATATATCCTAGAGCCACATAACAGCGCGTTGAAGCAACATAGCATAAGAAATTTCCATGAAAAACCACTTTGGGTGTAGCATCTTTCATGAGGTGTTGCTGTTTATTACAATGAGATATATATGCCAACATTTAAATATATAGATAACCTACAGTATGTGTAATATACGTATATCATAAATAAGAAAATTCGTTTGACTTTTTACCCATTTATCACATAAAAACCACTGAAAATAGATTCTAATAAAATTCACCACATAAGTAGATCGTATTGTAAAATAATAGTATCCAAAAAAAGTATTTTATTTTTTATGTAACTTCACTTATAACTGACTGACATATCAACTGAAGCTAAGGCCGAGAAAATTTGGAAACAACTTCATTTTACACCAAATACGAGCACTAAGAAAGGATTTTTGGATATATATATAAATATAAAATAAAAGTTGAAAATATACTGCATGGAGATTGCATGTGAAGTCTTGGGAAATTACTAGTAATGTTGGACAATTGTCTCTATTATAAAATAGAGTCGTTATTACAATTTTGATACTGTTAAAATACAATTTTGTATTTTTTGTTTAAAAAAAATACAATACAATTTTGAAACTTGGCAATATATACAATTTACAAGCAAAAAAAAAGAAATGCAATTTTTCTTCTTTCAATATCTACTCTCAGGTAGATTAAATTATGGTTGACAGTTTATACGGGAGTTTCGCTATTCCAGAAGTAATAAACGTGAAGTATCAGTACACATGGAATATTAATTTAAATTGAAAAAGAAAAATTAAAAGAATGTTCCAGCGTTTGTGATAAATAACTTTTTGGAATATAAAATACTTATGAAACTCCTTATTTTTGTGTTAGGTAATTGAAATACGTATCATGGAATAGTTATTTAATTAATTAATTAAAAGAGCATAGGCTACCTTATATCCAGAAAAACTAGGATTTCCAATCGATAGGTCAAACCTACATAACGCAAGCGATGCTGCGAAACAAACCTACTCACAAATATTTGTTTTATTATATGGAGATTCACCACCTGTAAATTTACAGACGTACAATTATTTGCTTTAACTTTTTAATAAAGTGATCTTTCAAACCCTAAAAGGATAAAGTAAATATAATTTTAATTTCAAATTTAATAATACATCTAAGAAAAGTAGTACTTGAAATCGTTTTCCACTTTTACAAAATTGACTACTGTAATATTTACTACCGTTAACTGCTAACATAAGATAATATTGCACATAAATAGAATAACATACATTGAATAACAAATATGTCAAATAAAATGATGTTTTATGTTTATCTGTAAGAATATTTCTTTTATAACGAGACACGTTTGAAAATTATTAGGCTATAGATTTTTCTTTACTTAATACATCTTATCTTTAAATATATTTAAATATATAAGAAAGGTATTGAATCAAAAGTCGTTTAAATGTAAGGTTTTCCAAAATTGTAAAAGTTTTTGAAGGAAGCAAACAATTCGTTAGGAAAGATTTGCTTGAATAATTTAGCGTAAATACAAATCTTTCGCTCGATTTGCAATTCACATAACGACCGTCGGCTTACATTATTCATTTTTATTTTTAGTATTCCGCTTTCAGGTGAAACGGTTTTAACTCGGTTAAACCACAAACAATGTTTTAATTAAATTGATTGATGTTCGGTTGTGTTTAATAATTTATATGAACTTTAACAATTTAAACTGATATCGGTGTATATTAATAGCATCATTAAATGGTGTTCGTCGATCAACAAAAGTTAAATGAGCTGACTGTAAAGTGAATAACAAGCTTTTGCACGCGGCTTCACTTTTGTTAATATATTTTTATCAATCCCTTAGAAGTCTATTCCTTTTTTTGAATGAAAGATACCATGTGTCCTTTTCTTTATTACTCTTAACAATGTATATACAAAATTTCATGATCAGCGATTGAGTAATTAAAGTGAGAAATTGTAACAAACAGACTAACATTCGCATTTATAATATTAGTTAGGATTTATTTCAGTCACCTGATGTTAAGTTATCACCACCGTCCATAGACACTAGCAACACCAGGGGAGCCTCAAGTGCGTTGCCAGCCTGTGTTTGAGGGGAGGGACACAGGGGCGAGGAGGGGAGTGGGAAGGGAATGAGAGGGGTGCCTACGGCGCTCTCATTGACCAAATGAAACTTAACAATGGAAGCACTATTACTTCACGTCGGTGTTTCTGTAAGAGGGTGGCACTACCCCGGACGAGCCGACCCATTCATCCCGAAACCAGTAATAGCTTCGGCGTGGTTCTACCACCTACCAAATTAAAGTATATATTTATAACCTCATTTTATGAGTCTTCTGACATGCTAATTACTGTTCTAATAATAAATACCATTCTTATATTCTCTCAAATAGTGACAACCCTTATATATATTACATCTAAAAGCAAACAAAATTACTCCCAAACAAAGAATTCCTTTTCACGTAAGAAAAATCCGATGACCTCAATGGTTGTTGCGGTGCGGCCTCAAAGTACTCATTCTGTTTGCTTTATGTAACAATTAAGGGGCAAATAGCAGTGAAAGGGGTACTTTCAGACACCCAACGTGAACCATTCGAGTTTCACAATTAAGCTTTAGTGTGTCGAAAATTTTTATATAACACAGCGAGGAAAGTTATGCACTTTATAAAATATAAAAGCTGAATATTTCGTGTTAAAATCCTCCTCTTTGTTAGTTTTAACCAGCATTGGTTTCACCAGTGAAAATATTACTGTAAAAAGTATTACTGTAAAAAAATACTATACAAAACAGGGACTAATAAAGTCATCCGAATGTATTAAGTGTAATTACTATCGACTTTTCTCTCATACTTAAGTCGCGTCGTCATTTAAATAACTAATAAATAAATAAATAACTCTTGATAGAGAGAATTGATTTTAATGAAACAAAGATTAAGTTATTCTCAAAGATATGCTTTAGGTGCAGTTTTATTGTGAACCCAGTATTTTAGCAGTGATGTGTGTACATACAAAAAGGCAGAGAGACATTCTTAAAAATGATTGAAATGTATTTTATTACTGTTAGATTTATAGCAGATGCAAATATATATATTTACGTGACACGGATAATGTGGTACAGAGAGTAAGGATAGAGAAAAAACATTATGATTACATCTACCACAGATAAGCGAATAATTTCAACACAGATTATATATAACAATTACTTATTCCTAACCACGTGCAACAATTTTTTTCACAAAAATCGAAAAATTACGGACACTTTAGATTTACATTCTTATTATATGTATATAGTATTATATAGTATATATAGTAGTATACAGTCAGTGAAATGGATGTTCATTATTTTTTATTTTTATATTTCGATATTCGATATATGTTATTTATTACCAGTAGATATATTATTTGTATATTCTATGTGATTATGTGTATTATATTTAACTGGTTATTAAATGTTTGAATAATAACTTTGAACAAAAGAAAATGTTTAAATCTCTATAATCAATAATATTCTAAAGTTTGAGAGACTGTTTTTTATTTTTTTATTTCAAAAGGAGGCAAATGAACAGGTGTGTCCCCTGATGTTAAGTGATGACTACCGTCCGTAGACACTAGCAACACCAAGGAAGTCACAAGTGCGTTGCCAACCTGTGTATGGGGGAGGGGTACGGAAAGGAGAAAAGGGAAGGGAAAGGGGGAAAGGAGGTGGGCCTCCGGCGCTCTCACTGACCGAACGAAACGCAACTATGCAAGCATAGTTACTTCACGTCGGTGTTCTGTGAGAGGGTGGTACTACCCCGGGTGAGCCGACCCATTCATGCTGAAACTAGTAACAGCTACAGCTGTTGTTTATTTGCAAGTATTTTAACCCTTGAAACCTTCAGTCAGATTTGAAAAAATACCGTTTAATTTTGTAGCTTATTATTTGAGGAAGACCATATCTAACATCACGCTACAACCTTCAGAAGCAGAGTAATTACCATACAAATTGGTGGCAAAAAGTATGTATAAAGCTATGTATATAAATGCGAGCGAATTTGCGTGAAAAGCTAGTTTTATTATAGTTAACTCTGTGCCGTTGGATCACCCGGCATGAAAATTGTATGAGTAGATATTTGGACACAAAAATACTTATACGTTATCCATTCCATTAAAACTTAACAATCATTACATATTCGGTAATTAATAATAAGAAATACGTATGGAGCTGCGGATATAGCTAGTATAATGCAGTATTTTATATTAACAAGTTATACGTTATATACAAGACTATAGGAACAAACTTCCTCGGTGCGGATTTTCGAGAGCTGATGGCATGGAAAATCAAAAGCCACTAAAACCATAGGGTATAATTACATTGTAATAAAAATATTGCATAATTTTACTTAATAATTACTTATTACATATTATATTTGCAATAATTTTAATTCTGAATAAAGTATAATATAAACTAGAAACCGCCTGTGACTTTGTTCTCGATAATTGCTATAGAAAAATTAATAACAACAAAACATGGCACGAACGTAACTTTTAGTCAGTGAAATAACTCTTGAAATCGCGCCAATAGTTACAGAGATTGTCTTTCACAAACATATTCATAAGCTTCACCTTTGTATAATAGTACTATAAAAATAATTAAAAATAAAGCTATACACCTGAATTACATATATAGGTACCTATAATTGTGAGTAGGTTCGAGGTACAATCGCAAGGCAGACTTCCGCTTTCTAAGTTCCCGCAACTGCGCCCGTGGTCTATGAAATATTTCCCGTTTGCAGAAACCCAAAACGGGAGTAATAATTTCTCCACGTATTCTATATTGCTTCTGAAGTGCGAATTAAACGGAAGGCGTTCACATGAAACATATTATGGCATATTAAATTTTCATGTAACAGCGTATCAATCACATTAGCGTTATTGAGTACTATATTCTTAGATTTCATGTTTATTTTAATTATAGCTTCGCAAAAACGGTTTTATCATCTTATGAGAACTAAATGTTTTATCCACAGATATAAAAATTATCAATATTACTTTAAAAATTTAATTAAAAAAATAATTAAATATCTTTAAAAAATTGGAATATAAGCGATTTTGATAAAATTTTGTTTGCGAGAAGTATAAGTAATTATGATATTAAAGTGCAATAACTATGATCAATAATATATTTTTTTAAAACTAAACATACAAAAAAATCTAATTCCAACCGATTTTAATGAAATTTTGTATATGGGAAGTATTCGAAAATTCGAAATTGATAGATTATAAAATAAATTAATAATATTTTTGGAAATCGAAAACAAAATTCTTAACCGATTGTCATGTGTCTGTGAAGTTGGCATACAAAGATATCGGAATCGTGAAACAAAAATGAGTTCTGATATTCAAATCAATAGTTCTGGAGTTCCTGAAATTTAGGAAAATAGTTCTGCATATAAAGACCCTATAAGGGCATAAGACATATGGGGGTGCCAACTTCACGCAGCATACAAAGGTCGTGACAGAGAAGTTCTGAAGGGAGTTCTGGGCTTCTTTTCAATAGTTCTGGAGTTCTTTGCAATATGAGCAATAGTTCTGCATAATTAAAGCCATGGCAGCCAATTGAAAATTACACCCTATAAGTATGAAAAAAATCAACTCTCGATTTTTGAATAGTTCTAAGGAGTTCTGGGCTCCTTTACAATAGTTCTGGAGTTCTTTGCAATATGAGCAATAGTTCTGTATAATTGAGGCCATGGCAGCCCATTGAAAATTACACCCTATAAGTATGAAAAAAATCAACTCTCGATTTTTGAATAGTTCTAAGGAGTTCTGGGCTCCTTTACAATAGTTCTGGAGTTCTTTGCAATATGAGCAATAGTTCTGTATAATTGAGGCCATGGCAGCCCATTGAAAATTACACCCTATAAGTATGAAAAAAATCAACTCTCGATTTTTGAATAGTTCTAAGGAGTTCTGGGCTCCTTTACAATAGTTCTGGAGTTCTTTGCAATATGAGCAATAGTTCTGTATAATTGAGGCCATGGCAGCCCATTGAAAATTACACCCTATAAGTATGAAAAAAATCAACTCTCGATTTTTGAATAGTTCTAAGGAGTTCTGGGCTCCTTTACAATAGTTCTGGAGTTCTTTGCAATATGAGCAATAGTTCTGTATAATTGAGGCCATGGCAGCCCATTGAAAATTACACCCTATAAGTATGAAAAAAATCAACTCTCGATTTTTGAATAGTTCTAAGGAGTTCTGGGCTCCTTTACAATAGTTCTGGAGTTCTTTGCAATATGAGCAATAGTTCTGTATAATTGAGGCCATGGCAGCCCATTGAAAATTACACCCTATAAGTATGAAAAAAATCAACTCTCGATTTTTGAATAGTTCTAAGGAGTTCTGGGCTCCTTTACAATAGTTCTGGAGTTCTTTGCAATATGAGCAATAGTTCTGTATAATTGAGGCCATGGCAGCCCATTGAAAATTACACCCTATAAGTATGAAAAAAATCAACTCTCGATTTTTGAATAGTTCTAAGGAGTTCTGGGCTCCTTTACAATAGTTCTGGAGTTCTTTGCAATATGAGCAATAGTTCTGTATAATTGAGGCCATGGCAGCCCATTGAAAATTACACCCTATAAGTATGAAAAAAATCAACTCTCGATTTTTGAATAGTTCTAAGGAGTTCTGGGCTCCTTTACAATAGTTCTGGAGTTCTTTGCAATATGAGCAATAGTTCTGTATAATTGAGGCCATGGCAGCCCATTGAAAATTACACCCTATAAGTATGAAAAAAATCAACTCTCGATTTTTGAATAGTTCTAAGGAGTTCTGGGCTCCTTTACAATAGTTCTGGAGTTCTTTGCAATATGAGCAATAGTTCTGTATAATTGAGGCCATGGCAGCCCATTGAAAATTACACCCTATAAGTATGAAAAAAATCAACTCTCGATTTTTGAATAGTTCTAAGGAGTTCTGGGCTCCTTTACAATAGTTCTGGAGTTCTTTGCAATATGAGCAATAGTTCTGTATAATTGAGGCCATGGCAGCCCATTGAAAATTACACCCTATAAGTATGAAAAAAATCAACTCTCGATTTTTGAATAGTTCTAAGGAGTTCTGGGCTCCTTTACAATAGTTCTGGAGTTCTTTGCAATATGAGCAATAGTTCTGTATAATTGAGGCCATGGCAGCCCATTGAAAATTACACCCTATAAGTATGAAAAAAATCAACTCTCGATTTTTGAATAGTTCTAAGGAGTTCTGGGCTCCTTTACAATAGTTCTGGAGTTCTTTGCAATATGAGCAATAGTTCTGTATAATTGAGGCCATGGCAGCCCATTGAAAATTACACCCTATAAGTATGAAAAAAATCAACTCTCGATTTTTGAATAGTTCTAAGGAGTTCTGGGCTCCTTTACAATAGTTCTGGAGTTCTTTGCAATATGAGCAATAGTTCTGTATAATTGAGGCCATGGCAGCCCATTGAAAATTACACCCTATAAGTATGAAAAAAATCAACTCTCGATTTTTGAATAGTTCTAAGGAGTTCTGGGCTCCTTTACAATAGTTCTGGAGTTCTTTGCAATATGAGCAATAGTTCTGTATAATTGAGGCCATGGCAGCCCATTGAAAATTACACCCTATAAGTATGAAAAAAATCAACTCTCGATTTTTGAATAGTTCTAAGGAGTTCTGGGCTCCTTTACAATAGTTCTGGAGTTCTTTGCAATATGAGCAATAGTTCTGTATAATTGAGGCCATGGCAGCCCATTGAAAATTACACCCTATAAGTATGAAAAAAATCAACTCTCGATTTTTGAATAGTTCTAAGGAGTTCTGGGCTCCTTTACAATAGTTCTGGAGTTCTTTGCAATATGAGCAATAGTTCTGTATAATTGAGGCCATGGCAGCCCATTGAAAATTACACCCTATAAGTATGAAAAAAATCAACTCTCGATTTTTGAATAGTTCTAAGGAGTTCTGGGCTCCTTTACAATAGTTCTGGAGTTCTTTGCAATATGAGCAATAGTTCTGTATAATTGAGGCCATGGCAGCCCATTGAAAATTACACCCTATAAGTATGAAAAAAATCAACTCTCGATTTTTGAATAGTTCTAAGGAGTTCTGGGCTCCTTTACAATAGTTCTGGAGTTCTTTGCAATATGAGCAATAGTTCTGTATAATTGAGGCCATGGCAGCCCATTGAAAATTACACCCTATAAGTATGAAAAAAATCAACTCTCGATTTTTGAATAGTTCTAAGGAGTTCTGGGCTCCTTTACAATAGTTCTGGAGTTCTTTGCAATATGAGCAATAGTTCTGTATAATTGAGGCCATGGCAGCCCATTGAAAATTACACCCTATAAGTATGAAAAAAATCAACTCTCGATTTTTGAATAGTTCTAAGGAGTTCTGGGCTCCTTTACAATAGTTCTGGAGTTCTTTGCAATATGAGCAATAGTTCTGTATAATTGAGGCCATGGCAGCCCATTGAAAATTACACCCTATAAGTATGAAAAAAATCAACTCTCGATTTTTGAATAGTTCTAAGGAGTTCTGGGCTCCTTTACAATAGTTCTGGAGTTCTTTGCAATATGAGCAATAGTTCTGTATAATTGAGGCCATGGCAGCCCATTGAAAATTACACCCTATAAGTATGAAAAAAATCAACTCTCGATTTTTGAATAGTTCTAAGGAGTTCTGGGCTCCTTTACAATAGTTCTGGAGTTCTTTGCAATATGAGCAATAGTTCTGTATAATTGAGGCCATGGCAGCCCATTGAAAATTACACCCTATAAGTATGAAAAAAATCAACTCTCGATTTTTGAATAGTTCTAAGGAGTTCTGGGCTCCTTTACAATAGTTCTGGAGTTCTTTGCAATATGAGCAATAGTTCTGTATAATTGAGGCCATGGCAGCCCATTGAAAATTACACCCTATAAGTATGAAAAAAATCAACTCTCGATTTTTGAATAGTTCTAAGGAGTTCTGGGCTCCTTTACAATAGTTCTGGAGTTCTTTGCAATATGAGCAATAGTTCTGTATAATTGAGGCCATGGCAGCCCATTGAAAATTACACCCTATAAGTATGAAAAAAATCAACTCTCGATTTTTGAATAGTTCTAAGGAGTTCTGGGCTCCTTTACAATAGTTCTGGAGTTCTTTGCAATATGAGCAATAGTTCTGTATAATTGAGGCCATGGCAGCCAATTGAAAATTACACCCTATAAGTATGAAAAAAATCAACTCTCGATTTTTGAATAGTTCTAAGGAGTTCTGGGCTCCTTTACAATAGTTCTGGAGTTCTTTGCAATATGAGCAATAGTTCTGTATAATTGAGGCCATGACATGCCCTTATAGGGTCTTAATATGCAGAACTATTTTCCTAAATTTCAGGTACTCCAGAACTATTGATTTGAATATCAGAACTCATTTTTGTTTCACGATTCCGATATCTTTGTATGCCAACTTCACAGACATATTGTGACATATTGTATATGGGAAATATTTTATTCCTAATTATGGCCTATATAAATCCAGAATTCTGTAATTATTTAAAAATTATTTGAATAAACTCATGATTTAATAACACCAAATAGAATATAGAATAACAAGTCGAAAATAATTAATGCATCCAAAGTGTGCATGCATGAAGTGGGGTGCGCCTATGACGCGATAGGGGTGAAAACTTATAGATACATACATACACATTAAAGTCCATATAGCTTTGTCAATGTTTATGTGTAAATAAATAATAGTAATATTTAAATACGCACAATACATAGAAAATTTAATTATAGGAACGATGCATTCTTTATCAGACTGCAAATGTGTGAGACGACTGTAGTGTAATTTATATAAACGATTAAATGCGTCACCGATCCGAGCGTGACGGTTCACTTTACTTCACTATTAACTAAGCCTTGACTTCAAAAGTCTAAATATTGTAAAATTTTATAGTCCCAACGCAGCCAGCTTATATATGAATAAATTTGGTATGTATCTTCAAAATCGGTTATTATGACTGAAGCAAATATTAAAATTGTAATATGTACAATCGTTTTCAAGCGTGAAAAACGTTTTACTCTCAGCTGAGAAATGTTTTTTAATATATATTCATTTTATTAAGGTCGGTGGGAAGGTGAAAATGTAATTACGTCGTGCATTCAACTGCACAATGATCTAAAGGTCATTTAACAATATTATTAGCAGGGAAAGTTTGTACCTATAGTTTAACATATTATATGTTACTATAAAATACTATACTAGTTGTACCCGCGGCTCCGCACGTGTTTCTATTATTAACTAGTGAGACCAGCACAAGTTTTTCCGCTCTGATTAAAAAAAAAATCTTGATAAATTATATACCAAAACGTTGCTAATGAATCACTTTATTTAATAGTGAAAACCTTATGAAAATCGGTAGTTTTTGAGTTTATCGCGAACAGACAGACAGACAGACGCGGTAGGGTTTTATACTATGTAATGATGACTTATGTAATGATTGTTTAGTTTAATGAAATTGGTAATGTGTAAGTATTTATGTGTTCAAATACCTACTTATAAAATTTTCATGAAGAATTATTGAACAGTACAGAGTTAAGAATTATAATAAAGTTAATTTTGCAGGCAGCTTCGCTCACGTTTGTAGATATTTAATCTATCCTTAGAGGATAGTATACTTTTCTAGATAAAAAGTGCTGTTTTTTTCTGTAAACTTCCCAACATTTATGCAAAATTATATTACGATCGGTTGAAGAACTAAGCCGAGCGTAACAAACAAACTCATATTCGGATTTATAATATTAGTCAGGACTAGGGTGGACAGCATAAATACTTTTTTCATGAAAATTGCTCTTAAGTTTGTCAGCTTTTATGGCAGGAGGGCAAAGGATGTCTATAACATGTATACACTTTTAAGTTTTATAACGTTTAACTACAATTTCACCTCGTGTTAAACAACTATTTAACTGAAGATGGAAAGATTTTTTAATGATACTGATCTCAAAATGATGGATCATGTTTGTAATTATATATTAAATATCTAGCCATTTTTTTTAAATGGATTATACATTACATAATTTGTTATTGTTCAACTTTTTCAAATTTAGTAATAAATACTCTATTTTTTTTAACTTATGCTCCTAAGTCTTAATAGTCTGTTGACCAGTGCATCATAAGGTCTACATTCTTTTGTATAGAGGTTAAGCCTTCTATGCTTTTGGACAGTGCAGGGGTTAAAATAACTGGTTCATTAATACCATTGTCGACAGACATCTAGTAATAGACATGGCCTATAAATTTTTACTTTTAGCGAACTAGATGGGTAGCTTAGGTTAGCTCAGTTAGGTCATGAATTGCATGAATCAGGCAACGGCCCAAGCTGAGGTGTGGCGTACACCCTTAAGTTAGTCTATCTATATTAATATTATAAAGAGGGAAAGATTGTGACGTTGTGAATTTATGAGTTTGTGACGTTGTGGCGTTGTAAGGGGTAATCTCAGGAACGACTGGTACGATTTGAATAATTCTTTCAGTGTTATATAGCTCATTCATCGCGAATGGTTATAGGCTATATATCATCACGGTAAGGCCAGTAGGAGCGGAGCACAGAGAAAAATGTTTCAATAAGGAGATGTTTTTTTTTTAGAGCTTCTGCTGTGTGTCAGCTTTAGCCTAGAGAACTATTACTACGCGGACGAAGTCGCGGGCAGGGGCTATAATCTATATACTATATACTAATATTATAAAGAGGTAAAGTTTTTGAGTTTGTGACGTTGTAGGGGTAATCTCAGGAACTACTGAACCAATTTTGAAAATTCTTTTACCAATAGAAAGCCACGTTATTTGTGAGTGTCATAGGCTATATCACGCTAAGGGTAATAGGAGCGGAGCAACAATGAAAAATGTTTTAAAATCGGGGCATTTTTTTCCCTTTTGAGAGCTTCCGCTGCGTCTTAACCCAAAATAACTATTCCACGCGTACGAAGTCGCGGTTTAAGGCGTGATAGCGTAACAAACAGACGAACACTAACATTTCCATTTATAATATTAGTTAAGGTACCATCATAATATTGATTACTATAAAATACCACGCGCATTTTTTTGTAAATACCACGAATATATGTTTATGGTTTTCATTTTTATATTTGCTTTACAAAATATTCTGTGAATGTTGGTCATTTTAAATTCTTTCCTTCCATTTTTCAACGCATTACGCTCGGCCCTCCAGATTGTTTTATTATAAACTTTTTTAGAATGTCGGGTTTTGCATACCTCTGTTTTGTTCCGTATCATGAATTCGTGAAATTAAAACTTTTTCATTTTTTAATGTGAGAAGTTATAAGGCGTGACTTTTTCCATATTGTAGACTATATGCACGATATATTAAAATGGTGATTAATTATGTACGTGTCTGTACTTTACGAACATCTATTCTTGAAGTAATGTTTTAAAGGCTTAAAAAGTTTGATATAAAACAGAATCCTCAATTAAATTCGTTTGAGCTAATTAACTTCTAAGAATACTTATAAGTATTAAATTGGATTTAATACTTAACTGGATAATTAAACTTAGCTATAAACGAAATATTGAAATAATAGCTGATACCCACGACTTCATAGGCTTTGTTTATTATTTTAACTATATATGTACGCATGTATGTATGTATATAAGTACAGAGGAAAATACCAACAAGAAAGATTGAATGGAAAAATATACTATGTTTTCAAATTTTCTTTAGTATTTTACAGTGCTTATAACAATTGTGTTTTTTTATTTAATAAATGTAAACTAAATGAAGATATCGCATTTTTTTTGCAGGTCAATAGCATAGACAGTTTGTAAAAAAAATAAGTTTTTTTTGGATCTGAAGCGAAGAAGAGTAAAACTAAAAACAACGATCGAAATCTATCCTGTAGTATTTGCACGATGCGGGCACAACGATAGACCTTTTTTCATTTTATATACATAGGAGATGTATAATGAGAATTATATAGATTAATCTTTAAAAATATGTATATTATTATAGACACAATATTTTAGTTAACATTTGTCTAAATTTAATGGCTATGGTCAATTATCAATTATAAGAATCATGTAAAGATAATAATAATACTGAAAAAGTATGAATTGTATTTAAAAATTGTTTTTGTGTGTTATACAATCTTAATGATTTCAATCACAGTTAAACTGCATAGAACAATGTTTTAGATTACGGTAAAAAAAGTTTTAAATCGAAACATTATTATAAAACTTCGCTGAGTTATAGAAATCCAAAAAATATGTCAAGTTTATGTGTTATTTATATGAGAAATCTTTCAACGTAAAAGGAAAGTTTATATCAGAGTTCTTAACTTCATCTTTCAGTATATACGTTTTCCTGTCTACAACAATACTTCGGAGTGTTAGTGGAAAAACATCATTTTGAATGCATCAGTATAGAGGTAAGGGCATAATAGCTTTAGTAATGAGGTATTATAAGTAGATATAAACTATTACTGACCAGATAATCATATTAGTGCTTTTCATATTTTCAAGTTATTTCAAAGTACTTTTTTTAATAATTTTGAGTGTGATATGTCGTTCAAATAATATAATATGTCACATTAAATATGCCTTCTTCTAATTATCTTTTTACAAAAATGCAATAATGTAAAAATGGAATATTTATGAAAGCAAATAAACACCAGCTTATTTTTGTTAATTTCATTTTGCCCACCTTTCACAGATTCGTTTGAAACTCCCAATTGGAATAACATTGTTATTATTTCAGCTATGTTTATTTGCATAAATTTAATCAATGTTATGCTTTAATAAAAAAACTCAGTGTTTTGTTGACAATTGCCTTCGTCGTGATCGAGCTGGGAACAAAAGAATTATGTTGCCGTAAACATGAACAAATTTTAATAAACTCACGATTCAATTTGTTATCTGTCCCTTTACACATTGTTTCACGAAAATCTAATCAAGCTGGCGAATAACAGAATAGGCGCACTCACAATATCTCTTAATTAAAATCAATCCTTCCTGTAAATCAATTTCCCTGGTAATAATTTTTTTCAATATAATAATACTCCTTTGAATAGACTCTTTATTTACAACGTAATAATATTAATGAATAAAAAAGGTTTTTGCTATACATATATGCGTACTATGCATTTTCGAAAAGTATTTAAAACGGACGTTGTACGAATATTATACTTCAAACAATTTATTTATTTATGTATATATTTATTTGTTACTTCTAATCAATTCAAGCATCTTAATAATAAAAATAGCTATATAGTTTCTGCCATATTTAGAGAAATAAGAAGACTGTAAGTTAAATAAAAGCTACAAAAACCTAAAAGGGATAAGCTTGTATTACTTTTACTCATAATCCTGTTTTCATAAATTACCAGTTAATGTAACCAGAAATTAAAATTGTTTGCTTAACAAATTACGATTAATCCCTTTTTTATACGAATTTCTTTAATATACATAACATATATTACAAGTCATATATTATAAGTCTACCATACAACGTTATACGTTCTATCTGATGATATAAACCATCTGATATAAGTATCGTAACATAAATTTTGGAAGATAAGACTGTCGCCCTATGCGTAATTTCATTAGTGCCCCAACTACGTTGAGGCTGATCACTGTTCCATTGGGAATCCTGTGTTTTTGGGAATAAATAAAAAAGATAATAATTTGTCCTTTTAATCAAATTACTCTAAGCACAATGAAAAGTGAATTAATTTATATTATAAATGCACAACAGTTGATTTATTATTTTCACTTCATTTATAAATAACTGTTATGCAAGTAACTTCATTAAATTATCACTAATAACGCAGATAATATCTGGAATCTTTTATCAAAATTGAATGTTAACGTCTCAATCCAATTAACACAATGAAAAAGGAATATTTATTAAGTTACTATTACAAAAAAAAATACAGTCGAATTGAAAACCTCCTCCTTTTTTTGAAGTCGGTTAATAAAAGATAAACTCTAATTATTTGAGACAGAACGTGTAGTTTCCATAAAACAACCAAAATATTCATATATAGACCAAAGGCACGAGCTAGTATCGTAATATAATCTCTCAGATGTATAGCTTCTTTAAATAATGTATTTAATTAATTAATTAATTTACTTACTTTACTATGCATAATTACGCAAATGAGTCATTTAAACATATCTTATTGTCTTTCAAAGTTAGTAATTTTTACATTCGAGTATCAAATAAAGAGGATTTATATAAAAATATCTGAACAGTCACTATGTTATTAAATATATAATAAAATGGCAGTCAAATATCCGGACAGGAAATTAAATAGGAATCAGAACAAATTCCATTATAAACTCTCATCAATCACTAGCGTTAAGTGGTAACGTTACATTCTATATGAGAAAATCGAAAAACTGAGTATTCCATTGAAAAACCAAATTCGGCCTGTTTGATGCAAGACCAAAAAAAACGAAACAAATATTCTAGTAGGAATTTCTATTCAATTATATATAGATATAATAAAAACGTAAAACGTGTCTGTATTCTTTCGATTTTCGTGAAAAAAAATCGTTGTAAGTGTCTAGGAATAAGTAATAGAATACATTTTAATCATTTTTAGAAATGTTTGTTTTTCTGTCTGTTATTTGTATGAACACGCATCACTGCTAAAGTACTGGATTCAGAATATAAAGCACCATATAAAGCATATCTTCGAGAATAACTTAATTTTTGTTTCATTAAAATTGGTCCACTCTATCAAAAGTTATTGTAATTTTAATAACGACGCGGAGAAAAGTAGATGGACTTAATACGTTCAGATGAATTTATTAATCACTGTTTATTTTTTTATAAGGTTTCCACGCGGACGAAGTTGCGGGCACAGCTAGCGTTGTAATATCATATTTGAGTAATTACTTTAACAATGTTTGTAAAACATTTTACGTAACGAATATCAATATTCAGTGCTCGTGGGTACAAAAATAATATTGCGGTATATTTAAAAATTATGTGACTTCAAACGTTGTAATTCTGCTGTCGAATGCGGTATTTAATAATTGTTTGTGAACATATTTTTACATTCATAATTTTTGAATTGACCCTTTACTACCAGGTGTTATGAATAAATTTAACTGACGCAGCATATTCAGTAGGACGCTATTTTGACAAACAACATTCATAATAGTATTCATAAATTAGAACCTACATAATTATTCAATATTAAAAACTAATAATTTTATTTACATAAGGATTTTAAAACATAAAATATACATCGGGGCTCTTAGACAATTTGCCTAAAACGCTCGAGCGGTTTGGGGATTGTTAAGAACTCAGCGACAAAAGACTTCCAGGTAAACGAGCTCATTCACTCTTTGTCTAAATAATAAAAACATATTATACTATAATAAACTATTCAATCTTAAGAATATAGCACTCTCATTTCACAAATTACTAAAATAATAGAAAGACAAAGGAAAACTGACAAATAATAGTAAAAAAAGGTTAAAGTAAACACAAACACAAAGTAATTAGTGACAGCACAAAATTACTGAAATAATAAAATGTGAAGTCACTTATGACAGGATATATAATTATTCTAAAGTATTTATGTACAGAAAACAACTAAAATACTGAAAAACGAAACTTTGACTAATCATAAGTCATGGCTATTTTTAATGTAACATTATTTTTTCACGGACAAAAGTATATACACTATCACAACAATTTATATCTCACTGTTATGGAAATGAATCACGGAATATTGCCCGTGTGGCATATTTCATGTTATAATACCGTAGTATGATTTACGGAACCTATTTGAAACTATACAATCATACCATGATTGCGTAACTACCTACCTTTTTGTTCTTTCTTAGTACATTATTATTTACTAAATAATTATCATCAAATATATAAGCGATTTATGCTGCCGCTTCGTAAGTTAATCGGTTGAAGTAATTGCGTCCATCATCATCAACATCTTAGCTCTCTCCCACCTCAGTAAGGTTGGCAAATGTTACCTCTTTCACTCTCTTCTTTTATATATCACATTCTTCACAAAATCTACCCATTTCTTCGGCTTTCCTTTACTTCATACTCTTTTAGCTATATGACTTTCATCGCTTTTTTTTTCTCTCGAACTGGCTTCGCTATTGACCTGGTAAGGTCTTTACAGCTTCACCGGACTACCGCTTACTTTCATCGCTCCTCGTGATATGTCCATTGCAGGCTAACATAGGCTTAAAACTCTGCACCACATCTACAATAATTATCCCTTTACTTATTGGTTCAACTAATTACTCTTCCTTCTCGATTGAGGTGTGAAATTATTACATTTAAATTCAACATTTAGTTTAGCAGCAAAATCAGTAATTTACGTTGAATTAGGTTCATATTGTGATTAATATATTTCATGAGTAAATGGCTCCGGTAGTGCCCCGATAAGAACATATTAATGCAAATGAAAAGCACCTGTGTTCATAATATAGTATAACAAGGCTATAATTTCAATGTTATCGTGATTATTCCTCTTATTAACTCACTTAACCTCAAAAGCAACGAACGTAAAGCACACACGAACCACAGGTAGCGTATTTAATCCTTTATAATTCAAGCTCTGATGGGCTTACAAAAACCAACATGTAATTGAATATTAAATAAAAGTAAATTAAAGCCATCATCCGTGGCCCTGAATATTAACAATCCTGTTGCCTAAGAGAATTAGACCCTTATAATCCAACCCTTCAGTTTCATCCTTGGCTCAACCCTTGTGTGATTGACGTTTCAGCAGCGATTATTACGTGGGACTCTTGGACCTCTCTTTACGGGAGCCCGGCTTATTCGCAGAGTTTTTCAACCGAGGTATTATTTGAAGACAATCGCAATATACTTCAAAGGGTTTCCTTATTTGAAGTGAGTCCACGAGCGGCTCTGGGCTTAAGAATTTTATCTGTAATCGCGAATTCATAGGTTTTATCAAAGAGGGTATTAAATAATATTAAGCCAGTTTTATTTATTCAGCGATTTATTTTCAAATGTATTATTGTTATATTTTGAAGATGTAATTTTTAGATTGTATAAAACGACTGAAGTGATTTTCCTCTCTTTACAAATTTGGAGATAATAGAAAGAAGTGTTGTTTTTACATAGTAAATTATTCGTTTTCAAATTTATGATGTAACTTTATCAAAGAGGGTATTAAATAATATTAAGCCAGTTTTATTTTGTTTTCAAATGTATTATTAATATGTTTTGAAAGTGTAATTTTGAGACTGGATAAAACGACTGAAGTGATTTTCCTGTCTTTACAAATTTGGAAATAATAGAAAAAAGTGTTGTTTTTACATAGTAAATTATTCGCCTTGAAATTTATGATGTAACTAGCTATGCCCATGACTTCGTCTGCGGTCTGTAAACCTTATTTAGAAAACAGTGATTAATAAAGTCATCTGAATGTATTAAGTCCATTTAATTATCTACTTTTCTCTCATACTTACGCTGCGTTGTCATTAAAACTACAATAACTGTTGCTATAGTGGACCGATTTTAATGAAACAAAGACTGAGTTACTCTCGATAATATGCATTATGAATTTCTTATGTTGAGGTTTATAGTGAACTCCGTACTTTAGCAGTGATGCGTGTTCATACAAACAGACAGACAGACAGACATTTCTAAAAATGATTGGAATGTATTCTATTATTTATTCCTAGACACCTGCAACAATTTTTTTTAATCGAAAAGGTACAGACTCTTTAAATGGACATTCTTATTATACGTATAGATATAGAAGATGTATTTACTGTAATAACTGAAGGATGAACAGAATATGAAATGAAACCTAGTGAAAAAATATATGAGAGTAGACTAAGTAATAGTATCATTTCGAGATTTTACTTCTAGTTCTATATGTTATATATTCATATAAAGTAGCAACGACATATTCTTTCAACACAACCCTATGTTTAATTTTATATATCAACTAGCTATTCCCGCGACTTCGTTCGCGCGAAATTGTTTTTTTGGGCTAATACTAACATATAGCGAAAGCTCTCTAAAGGAAAAAAAAACGATTTTGATACATTCTTCAATGGTGCTCCACTTCTATTGATCGTAGCTTCATGATATATATTCTATAGCCTTCCTCGATGTAAGAGCTGAAATAAAGGTGAAATTGAAATAATTTTTCCAATCGAACCAGATTAGCACGTTTAACCAAACAAACAAACAAAGCGCGTTCAACCAAACAAACAAACAAAGCGCGTTCAACCAAAGAAACAAACAAAGCGCGTTCAACCAAACAAATTCCCCTGTTATTAATGCGGTATAATTGAATTGGTATTAGCATCAAAACGTTAGACTCTAATGGTCCAATTTCAAAGAATAGCAGGAATATTCATAAGTCTACATATCTTTATTGCTTGTAGAAGGTAGTGTTAGGTCGACGTCGCGTTTGCCCATAACGTCGTACAATGTGTTCCGAGGTAACAACTTGGGCTTATGAGGTTCTCGCGGTGCCACAGATAAGGCACGCCGGAGGCTTTTGGAAGGTACTTGGAGGATGTAATAAGGCGGCCACAGTAATATGAAGCGCGTTTATTTGACACCTATATAAACAATGTTTACGCGGAACCCGTTTGCATCAAGGATCCAATTAGTTTCATATACGTTGTCGTTTTTAAAACCGACGGGAATAAATTCAACGTGCATGAAAAGAGACTTGACAACTCGCATACGATCAGTGGCAACAGAGTTGTACATTGTCTAGCGGCGTGCGGTTGAAAATGTTTTTATAGCGTTTTTTTTCACAACACGTCGCGTATCACTTAGCGGGAAGAGTGAATTTTAATGTTTAAAGCACATTCACACTGAGCGTTTGTATTAAAGATCGCACTGTCACGTTGCATCGCTGTCAAATGAATATCTGATATGTGTACTTTTTGGAAGTTACGGCGCTTTAACTATTAAGGCTAGTATATTAACTAAATTTTCGTGTAATATGTATATTTATGCATCTTTCGGTGAACTGTGCTCCTTAAAAAAATATGACGAGTGCATTAGCCGTAATATTGTTAAATAAAAACTGCTGTATGAACATGTAATTTACATTAATCATTTTTTGCAGATTTTTTTATGTCATAGATGGCGAACGAACAGGTCGGTCACCTGATGTTAAGTGATCACCACCGTCCATGGACACTAACAACACCAGAGGAGTCGCAAGTGCGTTGCCACCCTTCGGGGAGAAGGGGAGGGGGAGGGAAAGGAGAGAGGAGAGGGGAGGGGAGGTGGGCCTTCGGCGCTCTCACTGACCGAACGAAACGCAACAATGCAAGCACTGTTACTTCACGTCGGTTTTCTATGAGAGGGTGGTACTCCCCCGGACGAGCCGACCCATTCACGCTGAAACCAGTAATAGTTTCAGCGTGGCTCTACCACCATTAGATATTATAGATATTGGTTAGAAAATTACGGTATGTTCGTAAACAAATATTTATCTTGAAGAACATCTCTACATATACTTGTAATAAAAGTAACCCGTATTTGTGATTGTAATAAATAGTCTAAATTTTCACATTCAAGTGCTAACGCAGTGAGTTTTATCTTTTATGAAAAAATATATCATATACTACACTAGCTTGTTCCTGTGACGTCATTTTAGTGAAAATGGTTTTGTTTTATTTATGGGAATGTCAAGTTTTATCTGAACTAATTATGGCCTGATGTTTATTTGTAATTTTATCATTTCTTCTCAGCTCTTATGAAAAAGCATAATGATATAACTTTATATTCATTTATGTGTAATTATATACATGTAGGAGCTTGGGGCTCACTACTACAAGATTCTAGAACGACACGGACAGCGTAATCATAATACTCGAAATAGACTGTTTATTAATATGACCATATAAGGTATTTATAGACACGCGATATTTCATTTATTTGTTCGATTGTTTGAACAACGTTCTATTTACAATATTTACAAAAGTTTCAGCCAGCCTGCCAAAGAGGATGACATATTCGGTAGCTACATATACATTAATACTAGTATATTAATGCGTATGACCGATCAACATTTTTTTTTTTTTATAGTAGCTCGGCAAAATGACTGCACTGCGCCTGATGGTAAGCACAGTACAATCCAAAAACAACGGCGACCACCGAGTGATATACTATCCATCGCCGGTCGCCGCTGTCATGCCGGCCTGCGAAAAGCTGGATATGCACAGGCTGATCCCGAAACGCGACTCGCAAAAGCGAATCACTATGACGGGCTTTTTCGCCATATACATGGTGGTTGCGACCCAGTCGGGCTGTAAAACCCTACCACCCCGCTTTCGCCATTGCCTCGTTCATTATTCGGCAGGGTGCACCACGTGCAGGTGAGGTTGGCTTGGGTGTCTCAAGTCTTAGATGTTATTTGACACCCCTTACACCCCAAAAATTTGGTACACCTAAATGTTTTTTAATTGAGGAAATGTCTACACTATTTATTCTACGATAAAGAGTTTTATATGATTGAATATTATGATAAAAAGATATTTATTTTACTATATTTTTGTTATTCCGCTCGATTACATACTGCAATAAATAATAGCAAACACGTGTGAAGTTGCCGACAAAATTAGTATTATACATATGTACTGGTAGATATCTGCGTCTTCATTTGCGTCGTTTATTATCTTAACAATATCTTATATGTACAGAGGAAATTAAATAAGAAATGCGCCGCTTGCCCCACTTCTTCGCGGCGAAAACACATGTCGCTGAACTTGTAGTACTTATAAAATACGTAGAAACTTAGAACTTCACTAACTTTATATTAGATGAAGCTATCGTGATATTTTTTCTTTTATATGAGGACTAAGTGTATAAGAAATAAAACTAGAATAATTTGACTAAATTCTATGCAGTAGTTTTTAAGTGGCTTTTAGGTAGGCCTCTATCATTTTATTTATATACTAGCGGGCACGGCGGACGTTATCCCGGCCTTATAATAAAAAAAATCCTTAGTTAGACGTATGCTGCCGTTGACTTTTTTGTAGGCATTATCAAGCTCTACAACTTTTCTCTAGAACTCAATCATAAATCTCTCATCGTTAAGGCAGCGTTTGTAAGAAACGTTTTCGTTCGACCGTTTTTTCTCTAACTTACTTTGCAAATCCGACTACCACAAAAAAGGTTTCTCCTTTTTTGGGTTAATATATATTCTATGATACTCACAAATAATGTGGCTTTCTATTGGTAAAATAATTTTCAAAATCGGTTTAGTACTTCCTGAGATTACCCCCTACAACATCATAAACTCACAAACTTTACCTCTTTATAGTATTAGTATAGAAGATTAGAATTACAAAATAAAAAAGAAATACAAAAACAATTATTAATAACACTTTTTAACTTTAGGTTATATATTGTATTCGAATTATGAAAGAAGCTCACACTTAAACTACAAAAAATTACAATAAAAAAAATGTTAACACATATCTAAACTTAAAGTTTTTTCTTTATTTGAAACGGAATTATTTCAAGTCTATTCGAGATGCGAGATTCATTATGCCCGCAGTTGCAAGAGTAGGGCGCTGTAGAGTAAGAGGCAAGTTTTAATAATGTAGGGCGGTTGGCAAGGCTGGTGCCGTTTCCTTCCATTCATCTCTCCCCTTTCCGGTTGGCGCAATTAAAACGGCGGCTTGTTCCGGCACTTAAAAAACTTTTAAAGTATAGGCACAGACAATTTGAATTGTACTTACATATTGTTCCGAATAACTGAAGCCAAATTTTATATATAATTACTTCTACATATGTGTATTTCACTTTCAAGAATAAAAAGATAGGTCATTTTATCAGATTATAATAACGTGCAAAACAAAACTTTTCAAATCCTATTATGTTCTTAATACATAGTACAAATATAAATATTAATCTAATTTATGTGTCGGCCCTTATAAAAACGTGTATAATATACGAAAGAGTATATACTACATTACAATTGAATAATATATATCATTATAATAATACGTGAAGCCTAAATTTTGTATCCCTTTTTAACGGAATTGGGCGAACGGATGAATGTGAAATTTGGCATAGTTAAAGTTTATATGGAGGAGAAGTGCAGAAAGCTATTTATTTTATATAGAATGCATTAGTACATGAAATTAATTAAAATATGCATTACTCACATTACTGCTTCAATTTTACACAACATATACACACATGTAAATAAAAAAAAACATTTTGACATCTGTCAATAAAGGACTTCAAAAAAGGTTGTGAAGGTGGTTGCTATGCTCGACTGTATGTATTATTTTACTCTTACGTTCCAATTATCCTTTTTAATTCTACATTCAACTTTAAAAAATCAATGAACTATGGTCGAACGTCGACCACTGGGCGCCCACTAGTCCATTTAATTATACGTTTCCTTTCACACTAAAACATAATCTATACACACGGGTATAGTATTTATAAACTAATATAATAGAAACACATAAGCCGTTTTCAAAGTTTCGTTTGTCACGTTGTCAACTAACTATCCAACTTTAATTATAATTTCGCCTGATACTGTCAGCTGAGCTTGCATTAGCAAAACGTGACTGACGTAACCGACGAGTTTTGATTATACTAGGAGCAGCGTCGCGTTGTCGCCCGACTCTGCCGGCTGCTCACACTTCGATCATTCTGAAAATGTCTGCATCATTCGCGTGTGGCTGAAACCATTCACCGCTGTGTAGAAGTTCCGCTACGCGTGATTAATGGTCTCGCGTTCCCCCGACATTGTGTTTTTGTGATGCAAATAACTCGAGCCGTCGGAACAAGGAAAATTGAGTGGGAGGACCGAGCAGTACCGCAGTTTCAATTGCTTCGCCGCTGAATACTGATGAACCGTTTCGGTTCCTGGTATTATCTCAGTTGCAATGTTTATGGCGCAAAGTGGTTGATATAAACGTTACGATTTGTAACTCGCAGGTTGATTTAGATTTGATTTCGAGTTCGGAGTAATTTAATATCAGCGACTTAAGGTTAGAGTGGAATAAAATTTGGATTTGGCGTTTATGTTTTATTGATAAATTCTCTTATGACTGAAATAAACAACACGTGTGTATTATCAAAAAAGAGACCAAATGTTCCCTTTAAATGAAATACAATGACAGCTGAACAACTGAACGCCAATATGTCAATTTTGACAATATTTTTAACGATCCCGCTACTACCTTATTCACTTTTTTATATAGACATTTTTTAAACCAAATTTGTCATCTTTCCGTATGATTTTTCAAACATTTATTTAATTATAAACTTCGTCCTAACAATGACAAACATAACAAAAGAAGAACTGGTCAAATAGATGCATCCGTTACAATCGACAATTAAATTTTAATTCATATAAATATAAAAAAAAAAAAATTGGTAAATAATGACACTATAATTATAAATAGGTTACGTTATTGGATTTATCTGTTTAATATACCTATATGTGTTATACACGTAAATATAAAACAAAGTGAGAACTTTTCGAGTTAAAGTTTTTCCGTAATCGTTAACTATGCAAACATCTGATGTCTTTCCAACAGTTCGTAATTTCAGAACGATTACTTTTTTTTCCTAAGAAGGCGGTCGTAACAAAAACCTTTCGTAAGTAATTAAGAAGTTCGTGAACACCAGCTCATTGGCATACTTTTGGCTTGTAATACGCAGTTAATCTTAGCAAAAAACTTGGCGCTCTCTGACGTTATAATTCACGAGGGCCCGACCGACACCACTGACAAGGGTGAATTTCTTATGAGGAATACGTGTATTTGTCACAAAAATCTATATGTATATTAGGGCGTACGTGCCACGCGATTCTGCTTCGATAAGACGCTACCGACCCGGTTCTTTATTGCTTATAGTCTGACTACATTACCCCATTATTTCAATAGCCATTATTCTCGTGAATACGTAATTTGTATCTTTTTAGCACCTTTAAATTGAGATAAATCTACTAATTTATATAAATATAATCTATTAATTTATTTGAGCTGAGGTGAGGTATCACACGAATTTAATAGAATATTTACGAGTCACAGGTTAGTTAAGTCGCGTTTAAGTGCTTAAAAATACTTACTTCTAGCGCTGTCTCACACAAAGAAACTATGGTAATTCACTAGCTTAGCGCGAGCTATTCTTATCTGGCCCAGTTGTACGGAATGCTCCAGTTGTGTGGGAGACGTCCTTAAATCTTACGGAAACTCGAATTCAAGACTCGTTGAAAATTAGGAAGCCTTTAATTCAGAACATCGTTGCATAATTCGCTGGTGTTTTAGTTAATTTAAGCTTACATTGGGAGTGATATAAACCTTCTTTGTGGCAGAAATTATGGAGTACTAATTTCCTTTTTTTTGTTTCATCGTAATACAGATTTGAAACGCATAGTGGGAAGTGTAGATTAAATATTAAAAAAAAACATATGCTATTTCTAAAGTTTTAAAAATCAAAAATAATAATGCTGATCTCGAAGAGATTTGTTTAAAAAGTACCACTAATTTAATATTGATTTTATTCACTTAAAACATATGTATCTAATTAATAGGCGATATGTGAGTCCAAGTTGTATATTTTAGGTTCTTTTTTTTATTGTAGCACGGCAAAATGACCGTACTGTGCCTGAGGGTAAGCACAGTACAATCTAAAAACAATGGCGACCATCGAGTGACATACTATCCATCGCCGGTCGCTGCTGCCATGCCGACCTGCGAAAAGCTGGATATGCACAGGCTGATCCCGAAACGCGACACCCAGAAGCGAATCACTATGACGGGCTTTTTCGCCATATACATGGTGGTTGCTACCCAGTCAGGTTATAAAACCCTTTTTTTTTTTTCGGTGTGAAAATCCTACATGGATACCCTCACGCCGTCGGGGGCAGCGTGAGGGTATGTCAGACTCCTACTGACTAAAAACCCCCCGGTGTACGTCTGCCGCTATAGTAGGGGCGGCACGAGATCTCTAAAGATTTCATCGTGCCGCCCCAGCGGTTGGCCCAGCAGCGAAAGCGCCGCCGCCGGGCCCCGTCCTGTTAGGAGACGGCCGGGTACACACCGGCCGTCTCCTCCGTCCGCCGGACCTGTGCAATGGGAAGATGGCCCCCCCGACCCATCCTCCCTAGGTCCGGCTACGGTGGGAGGAGGCGGTCGAACTGCCGCCTCCTCCTGCCTGTCCTCCGTTGGCGGAGAGGGCCACTTAGAGGATCGTCCTCGCGGGCCCTCTCCGCCGCCTCCTTCTGCGAGACGACTTCCTCGCAGAAGGAGGCCATTGCTGTCCATACTTCCTCGCTACCGAGCATGGCCGCAACCACGCTCGGCAGCGAGAGATCTTCTCCTACCGCCGCAGCCAGAGTGCGGCGTTGCTCCTCCCACGCAGCACACTCAGAAAGTGTGTGCTGCGCGGTGTCCGTTTCAGAACGGTTATAAAACCCTACCACCCCGCTTTCGCCATTGCCTCGTTCGTTATTCGGCAGGGTGCACCACGTGCGGATGAGGTTGTCTTAGATGTTATTCGACACCCCTTACACCTTGAATGTTGATTTGTTTACGTTTAAATTTTTATCTTTGACTCTGATTTTATATTTGATTTCATGCTAGAACTGAGTAATGAAGAATGATAATCTGTTTTATTTATAACTTTACTAGCGGAACCGACGGACTTTGTCCCGCCCTGATTATTAAAAAAAATCCTAGACAAATTATATACCGAAACCTTCCCCATAGATCACTTTATTGACTGGTGAAAACCGCAAGAAAATTCGTTCAGTAATTTTCGAGTTTACCGCGAACAGACAGACACGGTAGGGGACTTTGTTTTATGCTATGTAATGATAATACAATTATTACGATTATATACCATTGATTTCAAAATGAGGTAATGGATAGAGATGGTATTAAAAAAAGAGGCAATAATTTTACTTCCCGAATGACAATTAAGAATTTAATATTGACCTATAAACATTGTTTAACATATACGGGCAATGTTTTGAATTCGCATTTTAATTTAGACGACAATTATACCGGTCTGCGGCTCACAGGTTCTGCACTATATTCGGACTTGAGTTATAAAAAGGGTTCCGCTTCGACCCAACTAATACCCTTGTCATGTTGAGATGAAATTAGTTTAAACCGTGCAGCTGAGCTCGGACCCGCTCGGTTGTAATTTCATCTGACGATACAAAATTAATATGCTTATAGACAATAATAATATCAAGGACAATCCTCGTTTCAAACATTACATGCTGTGCAACAATGGACTGTGTACGTTTATTTCAATAGAGAAAATCAAAATATGCTTTATTCAATTTAGGCCCTAAGAAGGCACTTATGAACGTCAAAACTACCACCGGTTCGGGAAACAACCTATTCATTGAGAAGAAATGGCAAAGAAACTCGATCTGGTTTATCTTTTCGTTATACATAACATAGCACAACATATTTTTATACACTTTTACGGCGTTATTACAAAAAAGTTAAATACGTATTAAATACTTGCTTTAAAAAGGTTTAGAATTAAATGCACCGCGGTCGCTGAATGTTTGCCATCTTCCTATTTTGTCTCGCCTTGGTTACGTTAGGCTAGACTTGCGAAAAAGGATAAAGCGAACTTGCCTCGGGCGAGCGCGGTGCATTTATTTCGAAACCTTTTTAAAGCAAGTATTCAATGTGTATTTAACTTTTTTGTAATAACACCGATATAGTTGCATTCGGTTTTGGTGAATGCACAGAGAGAGGCGTCATTTCCAGACGTCACCGTCGTTCACATATTGAAAATTATAACTCACGTAATAATAAACCTGGAAAATCATGATCCATGGTCGACGACGGCTACTTTAGACATTGCCTTGACTTATTGATTATTATTATTATAGAATATTCAAGTTTCCAAAGTTTCTAGGAATAAACAAAGTTGCTCGGATAGATTCCACAGTGTTATACTGGACAATGTTTTATTATACAGACGTCGCCTTAACATTCAAAACTTAGACATATCTGTCTTTTTTCTTCGTTTACTATATTTATAACTAGGTTGGCAATCAGAGGACTTATTATTTTATACTTACTTATAATTATTATTATTTAATTAATTTAATGCTGAACACTACTCTCTATTTAATAAGAACTTTGTCGAAATCACAGTGGCATTGTATCATCCGACCTTTCTTGTTGTATAGCAGCGAAACGTGGCCGGTCCTAGGCAGACGATGTCAAGCAGCTACACCTCACTGAGATGAAGATGCTGTGATGGATGTGTGGCGTAACGCGATTAGATCGCATTCACAACGAATACATTTGTGGTAGCCTTGGAGTACGTGACATCGCAGATAAGCTTCAAGATACTCGTCTCGGCTGGTACGGCTACAAAAGTCGCAGGCCTCCAGACTATCTCGGAAACAGATGTCTCAACATCACTGTACAGGGCCTAAGGTATCACGACAGGCCCAAAACCACTGGCTGGACCAAAGCAGACAAAAAGGAAAATACAAAATGATGCCGAAGACCGGGCAAAATTAAGAAAGTTAAGTTGGAAAGTGGACCCTGGTGCCAGGCCGGTAAAACGCTAGGAAGAAGAAGAAGGTAACTCATAAACACCTTTATGTATGTCACAGTATGAAATAAGTTTCTAAAAAATAATGACGATTTAATTCTACTACTTAATTTTGTACTAAAACCTCGTCCTTTATATATTACTTTAGTTAAATAATATATTAACAATTAAAATAATTTTGTCACCGACGCCTTTTATTGGTCATATAATCGTTTTTACCCGACTTGTGTCTCGTTAATCTTTGTTGGAAATACCTCTTGTTTGCCTCGTAACATCTGTTCGGATCGTAATTCACGACCGTTGCGACTTTATTTTTTTCTGATAGCCACCGAAATACGTTTTTAATGTTATGTTACATAAATTTGAAAATTATTAATGTTATTTATGACATTGCATATGTTAGCAATTCTAATAAGGTAAATAGTGATGTAATAAATAATACATAATTATGTAATACATAATCAAATCTGTATCTATATATACTAAGAAAATAGAAATATTTATTGTTTGTTAGAGATACTGTATTGAACTGATTTTGACAATATTTTACTTATAAATAAAGAGTTTTTGGAAGCATTATCTGGGCTATTACAGTTTTTTTTGGGCTCAACAGCAATTATAAAATTTAGCAGAGGGATTTTTTGGTTATACGGTGAAGTGAATTAGAAACAATAAAGGCATTTACCCGATAATGAAAGTCGCGTGCACTCCTAGTAATTAGTATACTGACATCAGAATTAAGTACCGTATAAATTTATACACTGCAAAGAAAAAACATAGATTAACATTTAATAAATGCTAATCTTTCATATTATTACTGTACATATTTTACTTTCGTTATTTTTATAAGATTTCTGGAATTTTCTTATTTATTAATACTAGAAAAATAATATCACGCGGCCTCGTATTAAATTCCAGTATCTATTATTGGATAACGAAGATAAAATAACTCTCTAGGAATAAAATATTGACTAAGTCAGTTATATAGTTCAGGACAAAGGATGGTTATTTCCACCATTTTTACTATCCTTCAAGAGGCATACCCCTCAGGGGAAGCATTAATGTAACGGCCGTAAAAAAGAGACAAATGAACCGAAATGCTCACGTAATCGCTTATAATATTTCTGATAAGTGTCTAGTCTTTAAACACACACATATTTACGTTAAATATATAAACAAACAAAAAAATTAAATAAACACTCCTTTGTGAAGGAAACTCTGCAGATAAAACAATTTACATAAATGCTAATAAAAATCCGGCTACAAAAGCTATTCGAAAGCAGTCTCTTGAAGTCCGTCTTTTCCAGACAAAAGATTTACAGGTGTTCTACTAATATTATTACAGACTATATGTGGTTAATTACAATTAGTTTTAATTGCATCTTTGGTTCTGTGACAAATATATATATTACATTTTCAGAATTTAAAAAACAATTACTGGTTTCAACGTGAATGAATCGGCTCGTCCGGGGTAGTACCACCCTCTCGCAGAAAACCGAGGTGAAGTAACAGTGTTTGCATTGTTGCGTTTCGTTCGGTGAGTGAGAGCGCCGGATAACCCACATTCTCTCCCCTTCTCTCTTCCCCACTCCCTCTCTCTAAAACATAGGGTGGCAACGCACTTGCGGCTCTTCTGGTGTTGCAAGTGTCTATGTACGGTGGTGATCACTTAACATCAGGTGACCCCCTTGTTCGTTTGCCTCATATGATATAAAAAAAACTCTCGTGAATATTCTTTTATCTTAATTTGAATATTATACTACAGTTTATGTTGATGAGCCTTTGTTATACCTATAATTTGTCTGCCGAACACATATTGTTTGAGATGAAAGGCGTAACTACTGCCTTTATATTTTCCGCTAAAATACGCAAAGCTCGAAAGAATATTTTCTCATTCCAAACGATTTGAAAGCATGATTGATGACACGAAATATTACCAAATGGAGATAAGCACCATTAAATCGATGTTTTAAATTGTACCTCGAGATGCGGGCCATTATCATTTCATTTCACTTTTCAGGCGATGTCAAATGTACATCCATCATGTTGCAAATATGTTAAGAGGCTGTGCATAGTTGTTTATTAATATTTATTCTATGAAATAATTACACTTATTTTTCTATTTGTAAGGTGGATAATGTTAAAGTTTTTTTTTACTGTATTTTTGGCAACCAACCTTTTACCTTATTACTACCATTGTCGAGTAGTTAATAGTTATTACAAGTTCTTCTTCCATTCCATTTTGGGAAACCAGTCTTCTAGTAGACTATTACTGCCATTGTCAAGTGAGTATCGATATTACAAGTTTCTTAATGTTAAAGTTATGTCCACAAAATTTAATGAAGATGTTTGAAGTTGTCGAAACTTTCAAAATTTTTTTATAGTTTTATGTGGTAGAGCTACGCTGAAGCTATTACTGGTTTCAGCATGAATAGGTCGGCTCGCCCGGGGTGGTACCACCCTCTCACAGAGAACCGACGTGAAGTAACATTCCTTGCATTGTTGCGTTTCTTTCGGTCAGTTAGAGCGCCGGAAGACCACCTCCGCCTCCCCCACTTCCCCTCCTCTCCACTTCTCCAACACCTCTTCCCCAAACACAGGCTGGCAACGCACTGGCGACACCCCTGTTGTTGCTAGTATCTATAGACGGTGGTGACCATTTACCATCAGGTGACCCGCCTGTTTTTGTGCCCCCTATAATATTTAAAAAAATGTTGCGTTTATTTAAGTAATAAATTTATTTTATTTAATGAAACAGTATTTAATGGATGTTTTTATTTGAACCCGATTTTGTAAATCCAAAATATAGCTATAGAAGTAATCTTTTCCAACATTGCTGATATCACTTGATTCTTAAAAAAATCTTTAATGATAGCAATAAAACCCACACCGTATTTTTTAATTAACTTCATTTAAATTAATTAAAATTTTGATTTAGGCTTAGACGCTATAAAGATTTTTTACCGTCAGTTAAATAAATTTACCAAAATTAGTTACAGCAGCCTTACTCGAAAAATCCTGATCTTGTTCTGTTCTAAAATATTTATTAGCTGGTAATCTACGCCATAAGCATTCTTATGCGTGTAGTTTAGTCCGAGGAACTGTTTAACATTATGCCTGTAGCTGCTTTCCACCATCGCACTGCTCGTCGTCGGCAGGGAATTCATCCCCATACATTGGAACCGAAATGGTCTCGGACGGTCCGGTTTCAAAGGGGTTTCCTTCCACGAGCGATCCGGTTGTGGAATGAGCTTCCTGGTGAAGTTTTTCCTAGAGACTATAGTATGGGGTGCTTCAAGGGGAAAATAAATAGGTTACTTAAGGGTCGGCAACGCGCTTGTAACGCTTCTGATGTTACAGGCGTCCATAGGCTGCGGTGACCGCTTTTCATTAGGCGGCCCGCATGCTTGTTTGCTACCGACGTAGTATAAAAAAAAAAAAAAGTTTACAAAATTCAGTCAACTTGGCTTACATAGTTAAACGATTAGACCTGAAACAACTGGAGTTCTAGAACGAGAACGCAGCAGTGAGGTAACAGTCAGAAGCCTCCCGGGACTAGAACGACTCGCTCGCAATAGCTTTGTATCGTATTCCTTTGTCTTTAACTGAGCATCCCGCCATCTCCCTGACCTGTTTATATATTCCAACATATTTCCGAGGTGCAGAACGTGTGTATTTTGTGTGAAGATGTGCGGCTTGATTATTTCGATAAACACGAACTCGGTCACATATTAGGTTATACTATTCTTTTTCGTTTACACTTTAGAAGTTCTAGTACAATATTTATTTGAAATATAGAACAAGTAAGAAAACTTCTTTACGCAACTAAATGACGTCGAAATATAAAGCAATTAATCGTGTCAATTAAACTGACTAAATTACAACTTTTGCGAGTGAATTATGCATAAATCGATGAAAATATAATTTATAAGCAGATGTTTTCGACTAATATGCGTAATTCGAATAAGTAAAGTTTTTTAAAGTTATACTTTTTTTGGTGCATTAGGGAAAAATGATGAGAGTAAATTTTTACGATGCGCGCACACACCGTCACGAAAAACCGACACCCTGAAGTTATAACGAAGCGCGCGCACACCGTCACGTAAAACCGACACCCTGAAGTTAGCTATAGTCAACATTTTGTTACTTTGTATTTGTTGTTTGTATTTCTTTGTATTAAAACTTTCAATGTATTAAATACCTTTTTTCTATTGTTAGTGTCGTTTTTTCTACAAACGTAGAATAAGGCGAACGATAAAACTTTTGAAAAGATTTTTATCTTGTTACTCCAAAGAAGTATAACTTCCAACGCGTGTACATAAGTACACACACCCTTATTTATTTTATTATATCGTAGAGATATAGCTAATAAAATCCCAGTATACAATGTGAAGTAGGTAAGTAACTTAATAATTAATAATAGTAACTTAATAATTTTCTGTCAGTGTATTAATTTTAGTTTTTTAGTCTTCTCCGTTAATTAAAACTTAAATGCAGTACCCCCAAAAATGCAATAATGTACTGTATGCAAAAAATAAAACCGTTGTTAGCGACATGAATGGAATATAAACTATGATATAATATGAGGAATAAATTAGACTGCAGATTTTAAAAAGGACAGAGTTTGGTTTTATTACTTATTTAAACGATTAAAACACAACAATTTGTTGAACCAAATATGAATATGAATGTACGATGTGCGAATAATATATAATAAAATGGATTCTATTAGACTTCTTTAAAATATCATCTCATCAGATTATACAGTAAAGTTGGAAAGATTCTCTTTGCCATAAATAATAAATCAGTAAAAAAAAGGAAAATATTGGGATTGATTTTCTTAGACAATAAAAACCAAACCTGAAATAAACACTCGCTAGCTGTCTGAAGGAAAAATGACTGATATAATTTTCCAGGAGCACATGACGTCGCCGGGGCGAATGTAAGGGAGAAAACTATTCTGTTAATGGACGCACAATGGAAAAGAAAACTTAATCAAGCGCACAAGTTGCCGTGATTCTTATGTCTAACTACGGAAGATATATCGTAAGACACGAGCTAACATTACCACGATAAGTCGAATCACCCATACTGGAAAGTAAAATTCTTTCAAATAATCTTTCGTTTAAATTTCGATTGAGTTTTAGGCGGGAGTTTTTATATTATACTAGCGGACACGGCAGACGTTGTCCCGTCATGATTATAAAAAAAATCCTGGACAAATTATATACCAAAACGTTCCTCGTGAATCACTTTATCCACTGGTGAAAACTGCATAAAGATCCGTTCAGTAGTTTTTGAGTTTATCGCGAACAGACAGACAGACAGACGCGGTAGGGGACTTTGTTTTATACTATGTAATGATTTTGTAATATTAATGGTGTTTTAAGTAATATCTTTCCGTTATTGTACACAAGTGGATGGGAAATAATACCACGCAGCATGAATTCTGAGATGCCACAAAAACTCCATGGAAAATTCTAACAAGGGAGCCGCCATCTTGTTAGAATGTTGAAATTATTATAAGAAATTTTTGATATTATTATCTACTCGCTAATGGCAGTAATAATCTAGAGAATTGGTTGCCAAAATTAAAACGAAATGAAAAAGACTAACTAAGTAAACTATACTATTAAGTGGTACGTAATCATATTAGAGTAAAATAAGAAAAGTATTATGGTTGACAAGAAAAAAAAAGTGTGTGTATACTTATGTACACGCGTGCGAAGTTATACTTTTAACAAGGTAAAAATCTTTTCAAAAATTTTGTCTTTCGCCGTATTCTATGTTTGTAGAAAAAACGACACTAACAATAGAAAAGAGGTATTTAGTACATTGAAAATTTTAATATAAGGAAATATAAAGAATAAATACAAAGAAACAAAATGTTGACTATAGCTCACTTCAGGGTGTTGGTTTTTCGTGACGGTGTGCGCGCGCATCATAAAAATTTACTCTCATCATTTTTCCCGAACGCGCCAAAAAAGTATAACTTCAAAAACTGTGGTAATAAGACAAATGACTAACTGTTTATCAGAATTAAAAATGTATACCCTAATGCTTGAAACAATCGATATTATCGAAAGAGGTTTTTGTTTAAGGAGGTTCAACGCTGTTTTGTTGTCATCAAAAACCATCCCAACCCTCCTTTACTCGGTAAATATCCATTATCCCCTACCATTAGATATTCCAAAGCCGACTAAACTTTGCTTCAAGATTGTCCTCGGTAAATATTCCACCTTCGATAACCATAAGCGTTTATCACATCTACTACACCAGCAGTTTCATCCGATATTATAATACCGTAGTTACGGTTTGCGTAGACTTTGAACATACATATTTATGGTAGCGGTAATGTCTACCGCCCGTTGGAAGGCTGCGCACGTATAAGGTTCGTGCCCGGATGGATTGGAAAGGATGCGTTACTTACATCGCCAGTGATGCCTGTCACAGACATATAAGAAACTTGTCAACGCTTAAAAAAATATTCAATTTATTTAATTAAACAAATAATAATATTATTATGATTTCAAATTAATATTTTAAATTACAATGTGAGTTTATTTGTTATGCGTTCACGCTTTTAATACTCAACCGATCATCATGTAATTTTGCATGCAAAAAATTGGTTGTCTGTAAACTTAGTTTACGGACGTTAATTTTACTTGATAACGTCACAAGAAAACATTGATGTAAAATTGCATACTTTTTTGGATTGAATTGAATTATTATCACAAAATTTATTAAAAAAAACAGTGCACGTGTAGGTTTGGTGCTGCCGCTGTCTCTCTTCTACTAGGACACATCGAACGATGTACGCCGAATGCTTAGATAGATCGTGCCTCTATATCGCTTGTTCCGTGCCGTTTCCGCTCGGCTCAGACGGAACGTGACAATGAGTCATACTTTCTTGTGCGTGCAGCCGGTGTTCATCGATTTATAAGGCGTTGTCACTTCAAATTAGACATAGAGTACGTTTTATTTAAATAAAAAAAATTTCACAAGCGAAATATCAAATAATTAGTAATGATACCGAAGCTGTGAGTAAAAGCCGGGTTACAATAGTAATACTGTACTTCGATGTCTAAATAAATGTTAGGACATGATTTTTGGCACAGAAGCTTTAAGACCTAAAACTAAGCTGAAAAATTGCTAGTTTGTTTGTCGCACGTGAATGATTGTCGTTCGAGGAACATAATTGCCAGTTATATGTATGGTTGTTAAATAGCTATATACATATCAGCTGTTTGGGTATTATAATACAACCTATATGTAGTGTGAAATGAGAAGCCCATAAGTGGAATTGTGACCACAAAAAATATAAATCCAAGTACGCTCCAAGTACGCCAAGTATGACCTAACATTTTCCTTTATAATCTAACCATAATGCCCAAATATGTAATATATACAGGATTATAATATGTAGACCTCTTTGTAAATGGTATACAATACTTATCTTGGTTTTGTATGTAAGGACAGCTGCTATATTCCGGGACGTAACACTTTTTATGCTCAACCCTCGAGAACAACGTTTTTAATGGAACATTTCGGAACAATGAGGTCTCCGTGCACTAGCTCAGTTAAATTGGAATATATTTTTCTTGGCACAACTTTACTCGTGCAAATAAGAATATCCAGTGACATTCTTAGATTCAAGTCATTCCCCACGGCTATTTATAAAGTGACACAGAGAAATGTTACGCCCTTGCATTTTTCAAGCCCCGAGATATATGTAGGGTGCCTTTTTATCACCGAACCGAAATGTGATCACGACCAAATATGTATTTTTGTTCTTTTTTCTTCTATTCTGAATTGATAGTCAAGATGTGACTTGATTTGAGAGCTACTTTCATCGTTTACCTTTAAAAAATCAAATAATTTTATGACGCCACGTTTTAGAATTAATAACTGCTTTAATTGCGATAAACAAAGTAAGATATATTTCAACTAATTATTCAGATTATTGCCTACAATGTTAAATTGTATAAAATATTACTCTATTTAGTTTGCGAAGTTAGAAAAGCTTAATTATCTAAGCTAACCATAATTTGTTTTAATAAACTACTACAAGAACATTAAATTAAATTCGAGTACTAAAAAGGTAAGAATATTGTTGATCAAATTAAAAAGAAAATATAATTCAAGAGCGAGGTTAATTATGAAATACAAATAATGTGTTTGTTGTTATCAGACAATCAATTTGTAGAAACGATAGTCACAAAAGTAATGGAGTGTGTTTACGTAAATATCAATTTAGATTACAGACAAAACAACCCAAATACATTCGCAATGGTCACTGAGCCACCGAAGGATAAGGTATTAGGAAGAAATATGTAGTACGTGACTACGTGTACCGAAATCCAAACGTAAGTGAAAGTTACAGCTAGCGGTTGGTTCGCGCAATTACTGCTTTACATTAGCCGGAATGTTTCTTGCTAATGCCGTAGTGTGCCTTTATCTAATTAAATATTAATACACAGTAAGGTATAATTTTTATATAGTTGAATACGCAATACATCATAAATTTGAATTACATTGTAATAGATTAAAAGCTTTTATAATAGCGGCACGGTATAACGGCCGTTTTGACAGATTATAATAGTAACATGAAATGTCGATTTGTTTTCGATAAAAGTATAATCAAATGCTGTTTTGTTTTTGACGTATTGACGCCTGTTTATGTATAATCATATATATGTCTAATCATCTAATAATCATACATAATGTCGTATTTTGAAAAATATAAATGCCGAGTTGCGTTGTAAATAAGTACACAAATAATTATAATCCATTAGGGATTCTGTCAAACAGCGTTGTTTTTTTATTAGTAAAATAAAAAAAAAATGTTTGCGAGACCATATTATATAGTTAGTTATATACTTTATATATCTATATATAGTATTATACATATATAATTCAGAAATCAGTGTACTAAATCAATTTTGTGTACTAAAATTTGATATTTAAAATTCAATAAGTTTTAAGACAAACTGTCGACGTTTAGGACGAACTCCCTATAGACAATAAAGAACTGCAATTTGCTTCTTCAAACGTATTTGTTAATTTATACGCAACTTCTTGAGCGGACACATGTCAAAATGGCCATTATAGCGTGCTGTTATTATAAATCAGTTTTTGCTTTACAAATCTAAATCTAGTTTTATCTAGTGAAGTAGAGTTAACCACAATATAAGTAGCTATTCGTCGAGAGTTACCATTTGTTCAATCATATAATCGAATAGTTTTGATATATCTAAAATATAGTACTTACTAAAATATGAGAATCCTAGAATTTTATTACTTGGAAGAGTAAACTGATTGTACATTATTCTAATGTGGAGTCGAAATAGAAAACAGTAACTGAAAGATGTGTAAATTTTTTAATTTATTATTTTATCATCATTAATCAATAATTCAGTCAGCGGATAACATGATAAAGCGGGTAGCCTTTCTTGGAACGTTTCCTTGTGAAGACGCGACAAATTAGACTGCATCCACTACTTGTAATTTACTTGGATTAATATATAAATTTAAAATATATTTAGATATTTTTAGATAAGCTGGTATTAATAAAACATCGATACAATTTAAATACTACAAACAGTGACAAATTGGTCATTCCATGTTTCAGGTTCACGAACACCAGTCACAGTTTTTAGGTTAGGTTGTCTCGAAGAACATACCGATTTGCTAGATAGTAATTTGAAACTCCACGACAAGCGGGTTTTAATGTACAAAAGCTATTATAGGTTGGATCAATATGTGAACGATGGTGACGTCTAGAAATAACACCCATCTATGTGAATCCGCGAAAAACGCATGTAACTATCTATGTCGATTACTATGTATGCTCATAAAAATATGTTATGTTATGTATGGTGACAAAATAAACTAGATCGAGATTCTTGCCGGTTCTTCTCGATGACTGGGTTGTTTTCCCAACCGGTGGTAGTTTTGACGTTCATAAGTGCCTTCTCAGGGCCTAAATTGTATGCTTTACATTGATTAAAATATATCATTATGAAAGTATGTGTATTCATACAGAATTAAATAGTATCGATAATTTTATTGACAATTTAATTTTTATTCACTCGTATAACACAATATATTTCCATCATGTTTTAATTGTCAAACAACAGGGTTCTGATTAATCTATCTGCTTTATTCTCGAGCGGCTATAGATCACGACAATAGAAGCGTTGGAACCGTAGCCAATGAATCAATCAGTACGAGAGCTAATACTAACGGCCACACCGCACTCGATGTCTCGCTATCTGCACAGACATTGATCTGTTTGTTTATAAACTTCACCGAGTAATAACTGCTATTTACTCGTACATGTGTATACTAGTAAGAGTATATACATAATATGAAGATTAAAATAATCATGTATAGATATTAACTACTGGACTAGAGATATCGTGGCAAACGTATGCAATATGAAGTTGTCATTTTAGTATTTATTTCTACCAGAAGCCAACACCAATGGTGTCTGTAACACGTCGATGGAATCTTTTTTTGGATGGAATAGTTTTAAGCTGTACCATAATTACCATTACATACGATGTAGTCATTTTGCCGATTTGAGATAGAAAAAAAAGGTATAGTGCACGGACAGCAGGAAGCAATCTCGCTAGGATCGTTCACATATAAACTGTATGGTCACCAAGTTAACGACAATTAATATGGCCGAACCTTTCTCGATGTCGCCAACATATGGCTACCCAGAACAATTTTTCTTGCTATCAACATTGATGACCTAATACTTTTATAACTTCCATTGGAATACGTCATCTTAAAAGTGAAATCAAACTTATTTAAAATGCTGTAATCCCGCGTTCAACCTTTATTTTTTGTTTAGTAAATCCGATTTACAGTCTAAAGGGAGCCGTGAATAATGGTAGGATATGTTTAAAAAATATCTATGTAATAATACAAACCATCAGGTGTAAATATTAAAATTGCATGAATGACATTTTTAATCGATTTTAGCGTTCTACATATTTTACATAAATTGCTTTTTCTTTCATGTACCTACCGCAGTCAGACCAAATATCAATAGAATTCAAAGTGGAACCCAATAAAAACCTTTATTATTTTATTACTTTATTCACTTAGTTTTTAAGGGACTTTTATCATTTTTCACATGCATAATAAACAATAACAGACATGATACAAATTTTTGAATATTTTTGCAAAAGCAGCGTCTATTATACAGATTTTTTAGCGAGATCAAAAATATGTTGCATCGTTGACGCCTTTGCATTATTACCATTATGGCTTGATTACTTCAAATACTAGAAGAGTGATGGAATGTGTACGAGTTTCACTACTGGATCTATTAATAGACCATATAAGTCTTGACCTAATGAGGGGGGTTGGTTACACTTTGTCTTTCGAAATGAAATATTGTAATTGACAGCTTTCAAAGCGTTACTGAACAATAGTGTCTAATGCATAATTAGCTAAGCCTTTAGTCAAGTAGCATAGTATATTTATTATTGTACAGACACGTTACATTAACATTCTTATTATATTTATAGATAAGAAGAAGATGTAATAGATAAGAAGAAGATGTATAGATAAAGATGTATATTTACTCCGATTTTGAATCATTTTACAGTGATGCTCCACTCCTATTGGTCTTATCGTGATGATATGCTTATAACGTTCGTCGATAAATGAGAACTCTAACACTGAAAGACTTTTTCAAATCTGACAAGTAGTGCCTAAGATTAGCGCGTTCAATCAAACAAACAAACCCTCCATCTTTATAAAATTCGTATAGTTTACTACTACTCTTCTCTCGTACTTAACTCGAGCCGTCATAAAAATTACAATAACTTTTGATAGAGTGGACCGATTTTAATGAAACAAAGACTAAGTTACTCTCGAGTTGCTTTATGATTTTCTTGGTGTAGTTTTATTATGAACCCAGTACTTTATCAGTGATGCGTGTTCATACAAATAAACAGACAGATAATTCTAAAAATGATTGAAACGTATTTTATTAATTGTTCCTAGACGCCCGCAACAATTATTTTCACAAAAATCGAAAAAGTACGGACACGTTAGATTTATATTATTATAATATATATAGATAGATAGTTTAGACTAGTATAGATGTCTCTTAACTGTTATCTACATTCCTCTTAATAGTATAATTTTTGTAATCGATCTTTATAATAACACAAAGTTTCGATAGAATGTGATTTCCCATACATCATCAGACTAATTGGATACAGGAGGTACGTTTTAATTGATTCGGTCGGTGTGACGTATCGCTGATGAGGCGTTCCTCAACAATCCGGTTCGCAAAGGCTAAACCATTGTTTGTTACCGTCGCTACATAGTGATCAACAGTGTTTGCTGAGGTTACTGTGCGGCCTTTAATGAATAAGCTCACAAAGTACGTCATCCCTCGTTGTATTCAGTAATTTGTGTATTTTAGGACATATTTGAGTGTATCTTTCGTTACGCTCAGAATAATATATTACGTATTAGTTAATCTTTCATTTCATATATGTTCGAATTTTAAACAATAATTTAAATTAACTAGAATAAAGAAGTAGGACCATTTTAGCACTGTGGTTTAGAGCACGTCAGGGTCAATATTAACAGCGCAATATCACACGCATTTACGTAGAGCTGGAGTAAAGGCATATTTAATAATAATTTATTATAAATATTGCATTTAATTTACAGAATTAAAATAAATTGAAAAAATATTTCAACCAAGACACTGTTATATCCAATAGGGCCAAGTTAATCTAATAGGTTAATGAATACATTAGAGAAGTATCCCAACAAAGTCAGAATTATTTGAAAGTATTTGACAAGCGTTTAATTATTAGGTCTATTCAACATTATACTTATATAATAGATTATAATCAAAATTTATAAAAAGTAATACTGGACTTTACACTTTCAAATGTAAATGATTAAAAATATAATTTTTCAAAACTAGTTAGTCCAAATAGAGTCAGTCTCGTTTAATTTTTAAACGTTGAATTACTGCCAACGCTAATTGCGTTATCTTAAATAAATCCGATATAAAACCGCGTAGCACCTCGTTGGCATATGCTTTCACACTTCGGCTCTTGTCGGTAATGCTCGGCTTTTATTTGTCGGCCAATTCGTCCACAGCTCTTAATATCTCGAGCTAAGCTACTCGTCTCGTTCGTACTACCTCTCGTTTTCGCGTAGCGCACTTTCTGGCCTATATTTTGTATATCAATTATTCCGCTTCTAAGAGTCGTGCCATGGTAATGGATAATTTACAATGTTACTTAATGTATCATTATCATTACATGGTATAAAATAAAGTCCCCTACCGCGTCTGTCTGTCTGTTCGCGATAAACTCAAAAACTACTGAACGGATTTTCATGCGGTTTTCACCATTGGATAAAGTGATTCATGAGGAACGTTTTTGTATATAATTTGTCAAGGATTTATTTTTAATCAGGGCGGGACAACGTCTGCCGGGCCCGCTAGTAGGTTATAAAATTCAAAAACTGTTCTTTGAAGTTATACTTCTTTTGGCGCGTTAGGGGAAAATGATGAGAGTAAATTTTTACGATGCGAAAAACTGACGCCCTGAAGTTAGCTATAGTCAACATTTTGTTTCTTTGTATTTGTTGTTTGTATTTCTTTGTATTAAAACTGTCATTGTATTAAATACCTTTTTCTATTGTTAGTGTCGTTTTTTCTACAAACGTAGAATAAGGCGAAAAATAAAATGTTTGAAAGATTTTTATCTTATTACGTCAAAGAAGTATAACTTCTAACGCGTGTACATAAATACACACACACTTTTTTTTAAAACCTCTCTGGTAGTACTAGAGCTCAGTGCGTCGAAATAAGCAATCTTCTGAGCTTGATTATAATAGCATAGATAAATAGACATATGGCAAGCGTTGTGGGTGCGACTAATTTCATGTAAGTGCACACGTAACCGTCGACCGCCTCTCTGGTGCCATGTGTTGATTAATTAATAATCAGTATGAAAATTATATTCACTTAAACATGATGAAACCTGAAATGTGATGCAAAAATAAATAAAACGAATACTTTTTATTTTGTAATTAAATTGAAGTTTTCAGTCTGTCATATTAAAGTTAGAATATAAGAAAAGATGATCATGTTTGTCAACTCAAATACACATATGTAAGTAAGATATCTCAACTCGAAGAGATAGCTACTCAGGACGACTTTTCCTGAATCGTGACGGGGGGCAGTGAACAGGCCTTCCTACTCGAAGTTGCGGTATCTCCAACACGTTATTGCGAAGTTGGACTAGAGGGCGTGGGAGGGTTATTCAACATCCACGCGCCACCTTCGTTTAATCGTTCGGGCCCGGACAATTACGTAGCCTCACTATCGAAAGCGAAATTCGCGGAAGGATGTGCACGCTTCTGACGGCGCGAGACGGTGGTGAAGCCACCGTTCTCTGCGGGGACTGAGTTAAGCTCCATATCGGAGTCTAGCTCAGAGTCGGATAAGGAAGCAGGAGCAGCAGATGTGCCAGTATTTTTCTAGCTCGCCTGGTAAAGTGAGAAAAAAGAGTTTGGGATGGTAATGGGAGTCGCGGGAACCATGGGCGCGTGCACACCGTTGTTATTTTTGTGGAGTTCGCCACAGAAACGATCGTATTCCATGACTAATTCGGGGACAAATTCGGAAATAAAGTCGGGGAACCATTTGAGCTCGCGCTCATCAGGACTAGAAGAGTCCATACCGGGGCCTGAGGGAGGGTACGGTGCGGGGCGCTACACTAACAACCACCCTAACAAAGGGGCAGGGGGGCGGGCGCGCTTGTTCGAATTTAACGGGCTAACCCAAGTCCGGACCAATGGAGCTGTGGGCGAAGTGCAATACCTCACAGTAAACCTACTATACCTAGGAGGAGGCCCTAAACAATCTTCTCTCTTTGGTCTTTAGTCACGACGCTTGCACACATAGATTACGATACGATGCACTTGATGACCACGGCGCGATGACATGCTGCACTCATTGGACGCGGCGCGCACTATAAAGTGTGGACTGTAATACGGCATATCATTATACTCACAAGTATCGCTCCAGCCCTAAACACTACCACCCCGGATCGCGTCTGAATCGAAACTCCTTTTTGCTTATACCACTAAACCCTCTCTCACCAATAACAAGCACTCACTTGATTGATGTTGGTCTTAAGCTTCAGACAGTGAAGTTCGAGCACACCACGTGACATATAAATGAATCAGCTGTTTCAACATATTATTGTTCAGCACGTCCCTGTAGACGCAATATGTAATTCATACACGTATATTAAAACAACAGCGCGACGAGCACGATGGACAGACTTGTATATATTCAAAGTTAAATACATACATATAGTTTATTTCAACAGTCTTCTCACAATGAGCGAACTTGTTATTGTATGTGTAGTACCAACGTAATGTAAACGGTAAGCTGCAATTTATTGAATTATAGTTTCTTACGTTGACTGTAGTACAATGCTTGTAATTTACATCCACCGATTTGTGGTGAGGCCATCCATACTTGTGATTGGCGATCAAAAATGTATTACTAAATCTGTCAGAACAGTACTAAAGTAAGCACAGTACAATCCAAAAACAATGGCGACCACCGAAAGACATACTATCCATTGCCGGTCGCAGCTGCCATGCCGACCTGCCTAAGTATCTCTTCACGTCGCACTTGAAGGACCCCATGTCATAGGAAGCAGGAAACACACTGGCCGGGAGATTGTTCCACAGCTTCACGGTACGGCAAAGATAAGACGTTGCGATCTTTTTAGTTCGTGCCCAGATAAGATTTACCATAAAACTGTGGCTCCGAAGACCAGTGCGCGTGGTGTGGTTATGAAAAGAAGAGGAAGGGATCAAATTGAATAACTCTTCAGAACACTCGCCATGATAGACAACGGTAGAACACGCTCAGTGATGCAATGTCTCTGCGCAACTGAAGCGGCTCTATGAACTCTGTAATGTCTGCATCATTAACAATGCGGACAGCCCGTCTCTGCACCCTACCCAGGGTAGAGGTACTTTGCCGAACCGTCCCAGAGGTGCGAGCAGTATTCCACGCAGGGCCGAATTTGCCTGAGATTGAGGTCGCTGCGAATATCTACGCCTAAGATATTGAAACTGTCTCGCATTGCGAACGAGGTGTTCTGAAACGTGCATGCCTGTGTTTTGTTGGCATTAAACTCAACCGAATGACTTGCTCCCCATGTTTATATGCGAAGCAAAGATTGGTCGAGCTCAATGACTAGTTCCTGCTGTCTCTTTTCTGCGTCTCCCTGTCCGCAAGAAGGCTTACTGTAATAGGACTCAGGGATGGTGCTATCGTCTGCATAGCAATGAATATATCCTACAGGCAACATATCATAGTTATGCAGAAGAAACAGAGTAGGCGAAATTACAAAGCCTTGAAGAACTCCAGCATTTACTGACATGAGCTGCAAATCACATCCTTCGACAAGGACACGAATTCTGCACTCATGTAGAAAGCCAGAAATCCATTTGCATAGATTTATTTATTTGCATTAAATAAAATCTACGTTTAATATGTTTGGACATTTTATACATTGTAGGACTTCTGTTTCGGTTGGAGCGTGTGCCATACTGAGACACAGCAAATGGCACCTTCGAGAATTAATACTGTGAACGTGGTTTAATATTCTAGTGGTAACGTGTGCGATCTCGTGCTAAAGTTAAATAATTAAATGTTTATTTTCAGTACCGGATATATATTCAGACACTCATGATTTATTTATTTGAACTTTTGATTACTTTACAATGTAAGAAATCCAAAACTATAGAACTGACTTTATAAAATATCTAGCCTATATTTGTTCCTTCGTATAAATATTTTTTTATAGTCAGTGACCGGATCTCGGCCATAAATACTTTCTTAAAGTTTCAATTAAAATGAAGAAATAAAACAAATCGTTTAATAAACCGAGGAGGAAAGGTATTAATTGAACTATTTATCTTGGTCTATTTAATATCCTATATTGCATATAATCTATTTCTGTCAATGATATTATAACTAACAATCTGTAGATACGTCATAAGCGCTTCGACAGAGCCTTGTTAAATCTTGGCTAGCTAGTTTACTTTTGACGGCTGCCCCGCCAATTCGCCCGTATCTAAGCAACATATAACTATTTCTTTTTCACCACCGATGTTGAGAATATGCCATCTTACTTCCACATTGTATCTAAGGCAGTGTGGCGTTACAATATTATTTTACTTATGTGTGTGTTATCGTGCCATTTGTTTTGTCAAAATTTCGTGTAGTTATAATATCATTGATTTATACATGTACATGTATTCCGTGCAATAATTATGTATACATCCGGTACATATTACAACGTCTGCATAAAATACATATATAATAATTCACATCTGTAAATAATACAATTTATTGAATGTGTATAATTTTATTCGTGCGTCACGTCCTTCGAAACATTCAGTAATAATATGAAACATGTTTTTATGTGCGGTACACCGATGAGTTATTGCTTTACGTCCAAAAGTGTTCGTAAACGATTTTCAATATGAAATATTTTAATAGCCCTTTCAAAACGTCAATAACGGCTTCCGAATATAACAATAGGGTTCCGTTCGCGGACAACGGCATTGTCATCGACGCTCAATAGGTGCCCTGACAGTGGAAAATGGCTCCTCGAATCATTTTCCTTTATGCACTGAGGGGTGACAAGTCTTCTTTTATATTACTAGAGTAATTGAAATCTCATCAGGCATAGAAGCTTTCACAGTTTCATATTTACATTCGGGATTTCAGATCCTTTAATTTAGAAGTAAAAATATATTTAAGCAATTATATTATAATTAAAAAGCAGTAAATAAGTTACCTACATGATATTTTGACAAAATAAATGGCACGATAATACACACATAAGTAAAGTAATATTGTAACCCCACACTATCTTGGATAAAGTGTGGAAGTAAGATGGCATATTCTCAACATCGGTGGTGAAAAAGAAATAGTTATATGTTATTGAGATACGGGCGATTTGAGGGGCATCCGTCAAAAGTAAGCTAGCTGGCCAAGTATTAACGAGGCGCTGTCGAAGCGCCAATGATGTATCGACAGGCTTTTAGTTATAATATCATTATATTGAAGGTATGAATGAAGAAATTTTAAAGTTATACAAGTGTAGGGAGTTGTGATAAATGTGACAAAGTTAAAAATAATTTTCACGTAATGATGGAATATGGCAGAAACAATATGACAGGAGTAGTTGCGAGGAGTCTTCAATACTTGAGATCAGTGTACGTTCCATAGCATATTGTCAAAACCTGACTGTGCTAAAAACAAATAAACAGACGTAACCCTGAGGGTTAAAGACCAAAACTCCAAGAAGTTTGAAATCAGTACATATAATTTTCAATACAGATCTGTATGTTATATCTTTAATGCTTTTGTATTGAAAAGAACCAGAACCTTTTGACAATAAACTACGCGCAGTACATTGCATTTGTCCCAGACAAAACTTTTAATGACTCTGATCGTCGAAGTATAAAGAACGTGATTCGAACTGGCCTTTTCTACATGTTTGTACTATAACGGAGAACACTAATCGATAGCAAAACTTTTCAATTGAAGAAGTTTCATTCGTCTGTTCGAAATATAAGAGCTCCTTGAAAATCCGTTTAATATATTATGAGACATTAAAATGTTTTGTTTAACGATGGTATAAATTTGTAATAATAATGTATTTCAATTAAAATTCATAAAATAGCTTCTATAATTTTCACGATGATCTGATATATAAAAAAATAATATTAATAATAATCTTATATAATAAAAATACTGGCAACCTTCTCAGTATTAGTTCAAATGCTTGTCGCTTTGAAAGCTTTCCAGATGTATCAAAATATACTGAGCTCTGAACACTGCATCAGAGCCCGATAAAACTTTTAATGAAGTTGTGCTTTTAGCTGCGAATAATAATATTCAAACTGGCCGTACTTTCATCTAAACCAAATATACTCTACAAATAAAATAAGTTGGAACAAGAAGTAAACAACTCAATAATCAAATATATTTATTTTTTCGGAAATACCTACTTTAATAAGAATTGAATAATGAAATGGTTAAATAAGAAGCTATCTCTAGTGGTAATACTTTAAACTTTATGTGTATGTACGTTATTAATAATGTTAGCACTCTCTGTACTACTCTATTGGCTTACTATTGACTACAGCGGGGTTGTTACTAACGACTTGACACGCCAATGGTCGATAGTTATCGGCCGGGCGTAACTTGACTGAATGCTATAACACGCGAGTCTGTCGACTCATTGGGGACATTCTTGCTCGGTCGTCTCTCTGGAAGGTTGTATTGCGTGATTGTTGTTGTATTGCGTGAAATCTTTCCATTTACATTGTTATTTCTATTCCCTGGGTTTTTATGATTTATTGTGTTACTCGAGTTATTTAATAGTTGATGTGTGTCCTCGTGTTGAGATATGTAGTTGTGTTATTTTTATATAAATCCATTTCTGGTATCTAATATTAGAAGTGGGATTTATTTTTAAATTCGATTTACTTCTGGTATTTCTAATAATAAATAATAAACGCACGAGAACTTAAATTGGAACACAATATACTCATAATTTAATTAGATTGTTGTCAATATTAATTATGGATAAGCGATTATGGTTTACTTGATAGTGTGTTCGGACACCGGGTCGATCAATGTAGCTTCGAATTCTTGCGACTGAGTTGCAGCTTTCGGTGAAGAAAAATAACGCAATTTTTTTTTATGTCATGGTAGGCAAACGAACAGGTAGTTCACCTGGTGTTAAGTAATCACCACTCTCCATAGACACTAGCAACAGCAGAGGAGGCGCAAGTGCGTTGCCATCCTGTATTTGGGGGTAAAGGGAGGGAGGGGAGAGGAGAGTGGAGTTGAGGTGGGGCTCCGGTGCTCACACTGGCCAAACGAAACGCAACAATGCAAGCACTGTTTTTTTTAACGTGGGAAAATCCTTTATGGATACGCCACCCTCCCGTTGGAGAGTGTGGGTTATGTCCGGCTCGCACGGACTAGAGCCTCATTGTGTACCGACAGACCAATTAATTGGGGCGGCAAGGGATCGTACAATGCTTCTCAACCTTGTAGAGCCGCCCCAGCAGTCCGCCCGTCGGAAGGTGACCGCCGGGCTCCTACCTATAGATAGGCAGACTGGGTACATACCAGCTGCCTCCCCTCGTCCGCTGGACCTGTGCAATGAGGAGATGGCTTCATCGTGGCTCTACTACCTATAAATTAAACAACAGAATGGCGGTCAGGTTTTATCTAAACCCACCAGGTTATCTATCGCCCTCGAGGTGAAAATCTATCGCCAAGTACCTGTTCGTGTGTTCTGATAGCTGCACTTGAGAGCCAGTTTCCCTCTAGCCTTAGCGTGTTTGCCATCTTAGACCAGAAACGTCATTTAATTTTTTTTTTTCGAACTGACTACGCTATTGACCAAGCAAGGTCTTAACAGCTTCACCGGACTATAAATAAACGTCATTTAACATTGAGACATGACATACATGTACATTAATCGATCTATCTCCTTAACCAATTCTGTGTCAACTTAAAAAGTAATAGTGTATTTTAAGCTACGTTTTGACGTAAGAAAAAAATGCCCAAGTTATTAAAATTTTGTTTTGAAAATGTACTCTATCTCGGTTTTGAACATTAAAAAAAAGTTTTTTCCAAGTTTTCATTTATTTTCAAAAAGAGCGATGTTTCTGCTATATAAATCGCTGCGTTTAATAATTTATTGTAAATTTGTTCAATTCGAAAAACTACTTTAAAAAAAATCTGAATTTCAAGTGTAACTAAAAATAAAAATATAAAAAAGTGTTATAAAAACCTATTATTTTTGTTATAAATGCTGGATGTGTTTCACAGCCTGATTGTAAATTTAAAGTACATACTTTTGGTATAAAACTATCTGAAGCGCCTACATAAATGTTTGTTTGTAAGATGTCTACGCTGTGCTACGACGCTTCGAGCTACAGCGGCTCGTAGCCGCTTTACGCGACGTGTCCGAACCATTGAACTGGAAACATTTACTCGATTAGACGGAAGGCATACATACGCTTTAGTGGTGGTAGAATTCTCATGCTTAGTCACCATGCACCTCACTCGTGTAAAATATGCGTACGCGTGTATCACATTACTTAACACAATTATTTTGTTAAAAGGGTAAATTATATGATACTTTGTATTAGCGTTGTACCCCAATGTTAAATAGTAATAAATTATATCCAATATGATTAATTTATTATACTTTACTTCAGTTTATCATAATTGAAAACCATATCATATCCTAATTGCTAAAAAAGAGAGATAAAATAAACAAGCTAATTCTAGGTTTAACGTGTGTAAGATTGAGGTGAAACACTAAAACTTATTATGCAAAAAATAATAATAAACTTGCTGTAGATTAATTTAGTAGTTTAATATGGATTATATTTCAATATATGTAATACACATAACTTCATCAAAATGATAACCAAGATATATAAGTAAAAAAAAAAATTGTAAAAATCGAGTATTATATGTATTATAGTACATATATTGGCTTTTGCATACAAAAATACGGACGAAGTAGCGGCTAACAGCTAGCTTAATTTAGCCTAAGTAACCCGCTATAATTTCAGCTTTCTGCCAGTGAAACTTCCGTCAAAATCGGTCCAGCCGTTTCGAAGATTACCCGGAACAAACAGACAGACAGACCGACAAAAATATCAAAAATTGCAAATATTGTTATCAGTAGTATGTATACTTTCATACCCAATCAGTAATAGAATGTTATTTTGATATTACATACAGATTTTTATTTTATACCAATTAATTGTAACCTGTAAACTAGATACAATTTCAAACTGATTAATTAAAAAAGTTGGTGTTATCGGATTCAGTAAATGGTTTGTTTCTATTTGGATCTAATAGGAAACAAATAGACTGAAACTATTATAGGAACATCCACTAATAGTTGTACTGACTATTAACTAGACGAATTAGTTTTTCGTAATGCACAGTTTACTAATATTACAAAATACAAGATAACTTAATATGTAAATATGGCTATTGATTTGTCTATGAACTTACAATTTAACACAAATCATAAACATTATTTATACCTTAAGTAAGACTGTGTTTATAAAATTAATTTTACAATGCATATCACATATGCAAATTAATTATATTATATCCGCCAATCCCGTGATAAAGATTATGGGCAAGAATATAGATAGGGTTGATATAATTCGTAATTTGGGATTACTCATCGACCCGGAACTTCGTTTTGAGTCGCACATAAATAATTTTATTAGAAACTGCTTTTTTTTTTTTTTTCCTCGAACTGACTACGCTATTGACCCAGCAAGGTCTTAACAGCTTCACCGGGCTACTAAGGCGAGCGCTTAAGGCACTCAGCCGATTTTATTTTGACAACTAGCTCAAGGGTGCACGGCACACCTCGGCTTTGGCTGTTGCCTGATACATGCAATTCGCGATCTATCTGAGCTAACCTAAGCTAAGGTAACTATTCATACATATATGAGTTGTTGAAACATATATGTGTACCAAGCATACATACCTCAACAACTCTTATATATATTTCGTATCGGATAATATTCTAAACTATTTCACTTTGATAAGGGTGTGGTAACCCTAAAATAGTAGTATTAAGTCTATGGTTAATATGGCGTACTTAGAGAGTCATGTTCTGTAACGTAAATGTATAAGTGTTTGAAATAAATATTGATTACTGCATCTTACTATTGAGTATTCTTATGGTATATTCCATACTACAACATGGCGCAGTCGCAGTGAAATAAGTATAACGAATATCTACGCCTATAAGTTTTAGTCAAAGTTTTTAAAGATGGCACTACCCGAAAAGGATTTTCTTCAAGTGAAATTACCACCAGATTTAAATATTACTGGTTCAAATGCAGCACTAGAGTGGAAATTTTGGCTGCAAACATTTGAAGATTACCTGATGGTCGCCGGAAAGTCAAGTGTTGATGACAAAATTAAACTGTCTCTCATGAGAAATTTGATGGGTACAGAAGCATCACGTGTAGTTTCAACTTTGCCCGTAAGTGATGGTGACAAATATGAAAAGGTATGTGAAGCCATACAAAATTATGTAAGTCCCAGAACGAATATCGTGTTTGAACGTTTTAAGTTTAACGAACGCAAGCAACGTGAAGGAGAAACTTTTGATAAATTTTTAACCGAATGCCGACAATTAATAAAGTCGTGTAATTATAAAAATATAGAAGATGAAATGATGAGAGATCACATTGTCCAAAATATATGTGACAGATCTACTCAGGAAGCTTTACTGAGGATAGACAATTTGTCTTTGGAGGCTACTATTAAATTTTGTCAAACTAAAGAACAAGCGTCTACACAAGTAGCACAAATGTCTACAAGTAATAGTGAAGTAAGTCGAGTTAAAAAGTCAAATCGTCCAACGGTTACTCATAATGTGGTCAAACATCAGAAGTTTAAAAATAATACAATAAATAAGTTTAAATGTAGAAGATGCCAGACAGAACATGGACCTAGACAATGCCCTGCATTTGGTAAAACTTGTAATAAGTGTGGAACGCTAAATCACTTTTCTGTTAGCTGCAAAGTGAAAAATAAAGATGTCAGCATAGTCAAGAAGTGTAGCAGTGATAATTCCAGTTCTGAAGAGTATTATTGTGAATCTGCTAAAAGTGTTATAGGTAAAAAGAAAAGTTTCAATGAAGAATGGTTTGAAAATATAAGTATTGAGAACTTTAGCATAAAGTGTAAGTTGGATACTGGAGCGGATGTGAGCATTATGCCCAAACATATATTTAATAGAATTAACAGAGATTTAAATTTAAAATTACTAAATACTGAAATAAAGTTGGAGTCTTTTTCTGGTTTTCAGGTTAAACCTATCGGTATGATAAATTTGCAATGTAAATATAAAAACAACTCTTGTTATGAAAATTTTGTAATTGTAGACTGTAACTCAATGCTATTGGGATTACCAGGTTGTGTATCACTTAATTTAATTAAGAGAGTAAATAATGTAACCTCTAAATGTGAGTCTAATATTAATATAGAGAAAGATGAGTTTATTAAACAAAATATACAAGTTTTTGAAGGTTGTGGTAGATTACCAGGTGTATATGATATACCTACTAGGGAAATAAGTGAACAAATATGTAATCCATCACAAATTTTAAATAGTAGAGTTTTGAGAAATATGCCTTGTGCTTTAAATATATTGAAACCTAAAATACAAAATGATATTTATACAAAACTATGTCATAAACAAAATATAACTAAAAATTATTATGATAAGAGTGCTAGAAAGAAAACCTATTATTATAAAACTGGAGAAAATGTTACCTTTATTGATAATGGTATTTGGAAGAAAGCTAAAATTGTAAGTAAATGTCCTGAACCTAGATCTTATATTATAGTTACTGAGGGAGGTAAAATGTTAAGAAGAAATACTTCTCAAATGAAAAAATCATTTTCTAAGTTTAATAACTACAGTAAAGGAGCTGATGATTATGTGTTATCTAAATATGAACAGAGTAACATTAAACCTGTCCAAGATTTTGACACAACAACTAATTCTAAAAATCAGATTGCTTTACCAACTAGTAATATTACAACCAGAACAGGCAGAATTGTTAAACCTAGAAATGTACTTGATTTATAAGTTAATATAGTTTAAGGGGGAGGTGTGGTAACCCTAAAATAGTAGTATTAAGTCTATGGTTAATATGGCGTACTTAGAGAGTCATGTTCTGTAACGTAAATGTATAAGTGTTTGAAATAAATATTGATTACTGCATCTTATGGTATCTTATGAGTATTCTTATGGTATATTCCATATTACAACATGGCGCAGTCGCAGTGAAATAAGTATAACGAATATCTACGCCTATAAGTTTTAGTCAAAGTTTTTAAAGATGGCACTACCCGAAAAGGATTTTCTTCAAGTGAAATTACCACCAGATTTAAATATTACTGGTTCAAATGCAGCACTAGAGTGGAAATTTTGGCTGCAAACATTTGAAGATTTACGGAATGGCCCACAATAGTGGTTTTACAGGACTCCGTGAAGATTTATTAGCTATTGGCGTCGACGAAAACGCCGTCGACGCCATTCTTGCGCGACATTGTTTCCCGTCCACGAAGGACGTTCAATATGTACCCCGCGTGGCCACGTCGAATGCGTTTGCGGCTCTCGAGTCCGACTCGGAGTCGTCATTGGATTCACCGGATTTGCCGCTGAATCCGGCGGATGGAGCACCTGCTCCCGCGTCAAGGTCCAGCTCGGGGGCCGGTTCCGTGTCGATCGCGATCCCCGCGTTATCCGCGACCTCTGCGCCCTCTGCGCACGACAGTGACGGTTACAAGACCGTCGCTTACTCCAAACGCACCCGCGGTGCGCGCTCTCCGGACTCCGGGTCCGACTCGGGTTCCGGACATAAAGATAAGGTAGTCCGTACCGAAAAATCGTCCGCAGGTGTGCGGCGCAGGTGTGCGACGCAGGTGTGCGGCGCAGGTGTGCGACGCAGGTGTGCGGCGCAGGTGTGCGACGCAGGTGTGCGGCGCAGGTGTGCGACGCAGGTGTGCGGCGCAGGTGTGCGACGCAGGTGTGCGGCGCAGGTGTGCGACGCAGGTGTGCGGCGCAGGTGTGCGACGCAGGTGTGCGGCGCAGGTGTGCGACGCAGGTGTGCGGCGCAGGTGTGCGACGCAGGTGTGCGGTGCAGGTGTGCCCAATCGGAACAATGGAAACGAGCACTCACGAAGTAATAACTGACGTCACTAAATCACGAGTATCGAAATCGAAGAGAGCAACGAGCGCGACGTCCGTCTTGCACGGTAGTCGGATCGGAACTCCTCATTAGAAAACTGCTTCTATAGGTTAAAAGTACTGTATCGCTTTAGACAGTATTTTAGTATCACATTGAGGAAGCTACTTAGGATAGTCTAGTTCTATCGAGACTTAATTACTGTGATACAGTGTATGGTCCTTGTCTATTATCGCGTACTGAACGTTCCATCCAGCGTGTGCAGAATGCTTGTGCTAGATTTTGCTTCGATGTCCCGCGCCGTGGGCATATTACACCATTTTTGAATGACGCAAAGGTCTTAAAAATGGCGGCACGACGCGAGTTACATATGGCTACGTTACTTTTCGGGCTCATTAAAACCAAAAACCCAAAATATCTGTATGACAAGTTAGAGTGGAGACAAGATAAGCACAGGTATTTTTCATGTTCTCGTACCATGACTAATCCACTATCGATACCTCTCCATAGAACTACCGCTTTCAGAGGGTCATTTAAATATGCTGCCACTCGTTGTTGGAACAACATCCCACCACCATGTCGATCCAAAAAGAGTAAACTTAGTTTTAAACTCTCATATAAGCATTATCTACTGCAATTTCAAACGCAGTAATTTAAGTGACGTATAATGTATTCACGTAGTTTTATTGTAAGACCTGTTTATTGGTGTGTATTTTTTATTTTTTTAAATCTTTTTCCGTATACATTTACATTTGTTATGTTTAATCCTAAATTTGTGGTTACAGCATTTATTTCTCTTTAGTATGACCAACTTTGACGTGTTACGTGTGTCTGTGTTATTTGTTTGTTCGTCTCAAATTTTGTACTAACTTTAACGTCCGTTTATCATCATATATAGGCTCCCATCGAAAATCAGCGCTGCAGTACTACTTACAGTATTGCAGATTTTTGCTGAATGGGTTCGCCAATTGTTGGACACCTATTTTTTCATTTTTAAAATGTTTTTTTTTTCTGTCATAATTATTTGTGTAATTTAATTTAATTGTATGGTTGTTCAACAATAAAGTATTTCTTTCTTTCTATATTAATATAAAATTAACATTACGTACTAGAATTACAGGTAGAAGAGGAAACAAACTCTAATAAAATAGGAAATATGATTAATTCAAACAAAGTTTTTCGAAGCAAAGATTTCCCAAGTTAACAGGAAGCAACAAACAATATTGCCTCGGTTTTCAAACTTACTGGAGTTTATATCAGTTCTATGTTCAAATAAAAAGAATGAACGATTTATCCTTACCTGTTAAATTGAAAAAGTTGCGAGGACCACTGTAAGGGAATATTTACGTGCAACCAGTGCTGGGGTAATATCAAAAAAGTTTATAGAAAACATTTAACGTTTGCGGAGACGTGGTGTAGTAACTCAGTGCAATGCGATGGCAGACTCCTACCTACGGTGATTTTAATAACGAATCGGTAAATGGTAGCTCTATATCGATTAGAATATTGTAAAGGATTTACCATTTACACAGCTATAATATTATTTAAAGTAATACTGTCTGTAATAAATAATTACAGAATTATTTACACCCACATTCCGATTTCAATTGTCAAAAAACACGCACAGTCTTCGTCAATCTTTTTGACCGCTCTGAGTATGACCGTAAGTTTGGGCTTGCGTATAATATAGTCAAGAATTAACTACAAAACAAATATAAAATATGATTATAGGAATCTAAAATGGTACTTATTTATGTCATCTCGATGTGATACACATAATATAATACCTAAATTTGTAGTCTGCGCATTTATATTGTCATCTATATTAATATACTTATGCTATTTATGAATGAAATACTTACATCATTATTAGCTTATACTTCAATAATTAAAAATATAATTATTTTGTTCATTAAACTATCCAAATCTTATGTATTATCATATGTTTTGTTGGTATATGATATTTTAATTCAATAATAATGTGTCAATAAATTAAGTTACTGTGTTTTGTTTTTGATAATTACACACCAAATTAATACCACCGTTAAGTGATTAAGGCTACCATATGACAGTTATTTGAAATTGGTACGTATTTTATGAATATAAATCGGGATTAACAAACAACAAAATAAAACCGACAATAGGCGTTATTACGACCCGGATTTTGTTATCATTTGATTGCATGAATAAATTATGATGTGGTTTTATAATAATTTGGTTTTGTTTAATGTTATCAACATAGGAAGCTACACGATTTAATTTGATTAAATTAGAAGATATTTAAGAAATCGTTATCTTTCCAGTATAATTATAAATATACATTGATAAAGTGTAATTAATTTTGTTAATAAGTTTGGATGCTTTTGATACGATTCGTAATGTATAGTTATCAGGTACAAGTATTTTGAAGAGTTATTATACCTTAGTTTTACAGGGTATTACATAATAAATATAATCAGCCTGTAGCTGTTCTCTGCTGGATCTGCTACTCTCAAGGATCGCCCCTTGACCTAATCTACGATTCTCCGCATCTAGTCACTTTCAGCCACTTTGCACAGTTTTACTTTTCAGGTACATCTCACATTACGTTTTTTTAAAGGCAGTTAGTAATTTATGTGGAATAAGTGACACCTCTTCAAGCGCGGTTTGAGAAAGGAAAATGCATTACTGTTATGTTATCAATTACTTTACTGTAACAAGAATTAATGCTATCGAGAATTATAAAACACAAAGCTATATTTATAAAAAAAAATGTAATGGGAATATATTAATAGAATAAGATAACGGATTGAAAATAATTAAAGCATAACATATGCTTGCGGAGCCGCGGGCAGTCGTTAGTTGTTTATACATCTATCATTACCTCGTGTTCTTAGAGATGAATCAGGAAATCAGGATGAACGCAGGGAAACTTTTTCTATCCTTACAAACATTTATGTATGTTGATACCGAGCGCTTGTCAGTTTCTTTACGATCAGTAATTTATTTTAATTCGCATATCACTTCCTTGAAATAAACCGATATAACATATTTAAAAAAAAATGTGTTACTCTTATCATTTTTCCCTAACGCGTCAAAAAAAGTTAAACGTCAAAAATATTTTTTACATTTTTCTGTATTGTTTGATTACTCTGAAATAAAATTATGGCGAAATCGCAGAAAGGAACAATAGTAAAATATATTTCTCTTCAGACCTACTGAGCTAAAATTGCAGAATCGTTATAAATTATTGGTCGAAGCAGTCCAGTTTTTAAATAGACACTGCTTTATTCTGGTTCTTTTGAGACCGAACAGAGATATGTCGTAGTGAACACTTATCAACGTCGGTACTCGACCGGACGGGTTAAATTGAACTCACTTGTTCTGCCCCTCGCTTTATTCACATGACCAACTTAGGTGAAGCAATATGAGCCAACATTTGAAAAATGAACAATTGTTAATCAAAAAGGATTTATACTTATTATGTATTATACTTGAATATCAAGGAATGTCTTATCTTGTTCAAAACTTAAGTCGTTCTTGAACAAGCAATGACTTTAAAATTTAATGGTTAATAGGCTTTGTGTGATAAATAAAATTATACGTATTATTTCTATTACATCAATTATTAAATCCCCAAAAAATACGCGAAATAAGCGAAAACTTTACCGAATATTACTTTGGCTTTATCTAAAAACGTTCTTACTATATAAAGGTCCGTAAATTTAGCAAAATCCCTGCGCATCATTCATTTCTACTTCATTGGGTTTTGTTTTTCAGGCGTGTCATTTACGATCAAGAGGTTTCAAATTCGTTTCGGAATTTAAGAGTCCTTTGTTCTCCTTTACAAATATAATTTTGTATCTCACTAATGATTATCAAGTTCCAATATCTTTTTAATATTTATTTCGGTTTACTTCGTTTATATTTGTTGTTTGACTGTTAAATATTTATGTGCACAAAATTATGAATATTTAATTAATTATTTTAATATATAATGTAATATTTGGAACCTGAATATAAAAATATATATATACACATACACATACATATATAATGTAATAAACTCAAAAACTACCGAACGGATTTTCATGCGGTTTTCACCAGTAGATGAGGTGTTTCATGAGGAATATTTTAGTATATAATTGTCAAGAATTTTTGCATAACTGGGGCGGGACAACGTCTGCTGGGCCCGCTAGTATATATTTGTATTTAAAGAATGTAAGATACAAACACACTTGAATGAGTTTTGGACAAAAAAACGCAGACAAAACGTCAACCAGATAAATCAAAAAGGATTAAATAACTTGGTCTCAACAAAGAAAACGGTTATGAGTTTAGATATCTATATATTTTATCATATATATTAATACGTGAAGCCCAAACTTTGTATCCCTTTTTAAGAGAAATGCGCGAACGGATGAACGTGGAATTTGGCATAGTTAAAGTTTATATGGAGGACAAGTGCAGAAAGCTATTTATTTTATATAAAATGCATTAGAAGTACATTAAATTAATTAAAATATGCATTACTCACACTACTGCTTCAATTTTACACAACATATACACACATGTAAATAAAAAAGACATTTTGACATCTGTCAATAAAGGACTTCAAAAAAGATTGTGAAGGAGGTTGCTATGCTCGACTGTATGTATTATCTTACTCTTACGTTCCAATTACCCTTTTTCATTCTACATTCAACTTTAAAAAATCAATGAACTATGGTCGAATGTTGACCACTGGGCGCCCACTAGTAAGAATAAATGCTTCTTCTGTGCTGACATTTGATAGCTCCGTATTCTGATCTTGCTACTGTGTACTTGTAAATCACACATTTCGTAGTTTTTTTTAAATATATTTACATATGAGTTGTGAATTTCTTAATATTTTATCTGCACTATAGATATCCCAAAGGATCAAAATTCATCAAATCATACTCTTAAAATAGAGTTTCTGTGTATGGTATTTTTGATAATTCACCAACTTCATTCAATCTAATCAACTTATTTTCTTTTGGATTCTTATATAATACAGAAACACTGAAACTTATATGCGTCTAACTATTATCTATGTTGTTAACATAATACATATCTAAATACATTATACACATATAGATATTCTTTACATTTTTAGTTTTTGACTACAATTTTACCTAATGCTAAATGACAGTGTGATCTAATACGGTATCACGATAAACTTACTGGGGAATAGATTTCTAGGTCCAACCATCGGAATACATCTATCTATAGATGCTTTAAAACTGATTTTAAATTTGAATATGGAACTCTGGCCGGCATAGAAAAAAAGCTACCACCAGGATTCGTTTCTGTTTCTTTTTCACCAAAAGCTGCGGTTCATTGCTCGATTCAAATCTATGATTAATAAAGATATAAAGAGAACATACAGGATGTGGTAAAAAAACAAATAATAGTTATGAAATTGCTTAGTTATTGTTAGGAATGTGATCAAAATGAACAAAATGCTGGCGACTCGGAATTATTTTGGATATATGTACGACCCTATATATTGAGTAATATTATTGGCATCTAGTGTAATATATCTTGAGTACTGTGCATAAATGAAATAATGACAGGAGACATGATTTTTGAATTGTCAAAAATATTCCATAGAAAGTTCTATCAGCGAGGCAATTATTTTTACCAAAGGAGTAAACCGTTCTTAGGTATAACGATAAAAAATATATTTTTCATGTTTTTATATTTATATTGTGCATACATTTTCATTTCTATTTCTTTGTTGTAAAAGTGAAATCACAACAGGCAATTGTCGTGATTAATTAAAACAGAAAGCGGTAAGGATATTTTTGAATAAAAAAATATCTGAGTATATTTTTTTATGTTTTTATATTTATTTTGTGCATAAATTTTCATTTCTATTTATATGTTGTAACAGTGAAATCAGAACAGGCAATTGTGATTAATTAAAATAGAAAGCGGTTAGGATATTTTTGAATAAAAAAAATCTCTGAGTATATTTTTTCATTTCTATTTAAATGTTATAATAGTGAAATCACGACAGGCAATTGTTGTGATTAATTAAAACAGAACGCGGTAAGGATATTTTTGAATAAAAAAATATCTGAGTATATTTTTTAATGTTTTTATATTTATATTGTGCATAAATTTTCATTTCTATATATATGTTGTAACAGTGAAATCACGACAGGCAATCGTGATTAATTAAAACAGAACGCGGTAAGGATATTTTTGAATAAAAAAATCTCTGAGGTGCTATAAAAAGCTGTTACCGCAATTGAAACCAGATGTTGAAGCATTTAATAAAAAATAAACGAGAACAGCAACCGGCCGGCAATCTATCACGGCCTGAGTCATAAGCTGACTTTAATGCTGGGTCACTTCAGGCCTTTTTGTTGACGTTAATGTTACTTAACGTTTTCGGTAAAAAAAAAATACAAAGTCATGGGGGCGCTAAATGAATCGTCAACGTGAGGATAAAAGTCTGAATATTCATAACGACGTTGATATGAAACTTTCGAAGTACGTTATAATTAATTACATTTCTAAATATTTTCGCAAGTTTATCTTATATAGTCTATAAAAATTATAAAATAAATTCGCTTTTCATGTCTGTTTGTTCCTTTAGTTCTTTTAAATTACGCCACGGATTTTACTAATATTTAGACAGTTTCTTATGAAACGTTGTAAAAATAATACATGTATATTCCATTATTAATAATTTATTATTATTATTAATTAAGTTACAGTTACAGTAGGAGTATTCTGCCCCTTGTATTGATAACGGTAGCTATTAAGAGATACATAAAGATAATATACTATAGAGTTATACATTTGAAAGATGCCTAGCCTAAAGGCAAGTAAAGGCTGAAGGCTGTACTATACAATTGTACATGTGAAAAATCCTTATTTTTTTATATAGTATAGGTGGCAAACGTAGAGGCGGGTCACCTGAGGGTAAGTGATCACCGCCATCCATAGATATTAGCAACACCAGCGGAGTCGCAAGTGCGTTGCCAGTCTGGCAGTCATTCAGTTTGGGGGATTGAGTAGGGGGGACGCAGGAGAACTGGGGGTGGGAAGGGAGGAATTATTTGGATATTGTTCATACAAAAATACTAAAATTGTAATTAAAAAATGGGAGGGTGGGGTATTGAGGTAAAATTTTGCGATTGAAGGTATTTTTTTAGGGTAAATAAAAAAAAATTGAAAAAAGAAATTTGAATACAGATGCCCTAATCACCTAGAGGTATAAAATATACCTTACGACCTATTTTATACCTACCAAATATATATATTTAAAATTTCATAACAATCGATCCAGCCGTTTCGGAGGAGTTAGACCGTTACACGAGATTTTTATATATTAGATTTAAAAACAATTTGTTATTTGCGACGCTATTTTAACCGATATAGTTTTAAGCCTTATCCAATTAAATGCTTTAACTACATTGGGCATTTATTTTAGATTAAAATCACCCTTTACAGCACGTAATTTCAATGAATATCTTAAAAGCTATCATAGCTTCAAGCTAACGCGCAACAACCAAAAAAGTTGGTTGCGTGAATATTCTTACGTAGGTTTCTATGACTTTTTTTGAATTATATAACTGGAAAAAAGGTCTCAATTATTTAGACACTTATGACGTCATTATATCCTTACGAAGTCGGAAAATGCCTCTAGTTACAGTATAAACCACTATGTACAAAAATTATGAAACAAAAGGCGGTTAAAATGTGAGGTTCGCCAGGTTGCATCTCAAGCTCGGAAGAATACTCGACACTTGAAGTGCGCAGGAGAGCAGCATAACAGTGACATCTTTCCCACTTTACGTTCCCTGGCGAAGACGACTACCGTCATTAAGAACAAAGGATGAAATTGCCCCGGGTTGCACTCATTGCGATGCGGCGTTTGTTCGCTTCTACATTGACCGCACTTGAAAAGGTTAAGAAACCCTTATTGCATTTCGTTTTAATTTTAGTGAGAATTCGATTTTGGCAATTAATATGATGTAAATTTAAGAATGTTGGAAAGGAATAATACTTTAAGCACTTAGCTGACCCATTATAATATTGTATGTATTTATATCTTCTTATTTATCTTTTGCATATAAATAAGTAGAGACAAAATAGTTAATTGCATCTCCCTGCTTTATTTCTCAACCGATAGTCTTTTGATTTTGTTTAGTAGATATAAAGGAGTTTTAGTGTTGTTATCAAGAAAAAAATAAGTGCGTGTAACCGTCACACGCGATAGAAGTAAAACTTCTTAAGCATTATAAGAGATGTTTATATTTTAACTTGTTTATACTTTATAACAAAGAGTTGCTAATAATATTTCCTGTGTTATTTAAGTTCCGAATTAGCTGATAGATGTTACTACAGACAATGAAGCTTTGATTTAATTTGTTACTTACTTACATTGAAACCAGATGGCAGTACGGTCGTTCGCACATATATACATAATTAATTATATTGTATGATTTTTATTATTACTCAATTGAATTTTTTTTAATATTATTTTTTTTAATATTTATTGATTTGTATGTAAACTATTTATTGAAAAATCAAAAATATTTAAAAACCGGATGGTACAGAAAGGTGACGCCATATTGCCGTGACGGACTTCCGTTGCATTGTCGTCCAGTTATCTTACAGTCGCGCTTAAAGAAGTTTTACTTTAAAAAAAATAGGTTGTGTGTTTCGTAAAAAATAATTAGTTGTGGTCGAATTTCGACCACTAGATAACCATTAATTATATACCGTTAGTTACACTACATAGTTTGAAGGAATTACGCTTCTATAAATACTAGGCATTCATTGCTTTCAAGAGAAGTGGGATAAGCGGAATTGTGCTTATGTGTTCTTAATTATACATATATTATATCATTAAGATAATAAATCGCGGGTATCAGTTAATTTAAAATTAATTATTAGGTTGTTAAAGGACATAATATAGTTCATAATATAGCGAAATAATTATATACTTATATTTCCACATATTTATTGTAGACGGCTACAAAGTTACTTTTTAGTTCTGGTATAAATACAAATGCAAATGAGAATCCTTCTCTAGAGGCTTCGTGCAAATAAGTTTCTCAAATGGATCGTTATGGGATGTATGTCGGTGAACAAGAAATCATTACGTGAAACTCATTCGGGCGATTTTTCAATATTCAGCCGGTTTAATAAGAGTACCTATACGTAATATTTTTTTTACATATGTAATTATTGATCAGTAATATCTATATACGGGAATTAACAGTTTAATAAGCACTATTAAGTTTCTAATAATCATCTCTATGTACATATTTGAGAAAGGAATGGAGAAGGTCAATAAACATATTTTTAAGGTAGCCGCTCTCATAAAAAAATCAAGCTATCAGTACTGCATTTAAAAAAATGTGTCGCTAATAATATCTAACAATAAAAACAAAAAAAAAATAAGGCGTCCTCAAACGTTTGTTTTTGTTATGATTTACATTAACATGTATAGCTTGGTGTGACTATAACGTAAAATCTATACTAATCTATAAAGCTGAAGAGTTTGTTTGTTTGGTTAAACGCGATGATCTCAGGAACTACAAGTTCGATTTGAACAATTATTTCGGTGTTAGATAGCTCATTTATTGAGGAAGGCTATAGAGTATATATCATCACGCTAACACCAATAAAAGCGGAGCCCCAATGAAGAATGCTTCAAAATCGGGCTGTTTTTTCTCCTTTTAGCTGCGTGTTAACGTTAGTGTTATATACGTTGCCAACATTTTTAAAGTTTATTTTATGTTTATGTTCAAAATGTTAATTCTACGTTTGTTTTGTTTTCAATTTTTGTTTGCAATCTATTACGTATTATAAAAATAAAGTATGTACCTATATGTGAAATTAAAATAACAACTTTTTGATGAATGGATATGGCTACAAATAACAAAAAAAATTATCTTTTATATCGGTATTTTTATATTATTATATTTTCTCTGTTTGTTTGTTTCTTCCGGGTAATCTCCAATAGGACTAGACCTATTTTAACGGGAATTTTACTGGCAGATAGTCGAAATGATAGCGGTTGACATATTGTATTTTATTTATTCGCGGCTTCGTCCGCATTGCTCTTTCCAAAATGCAGACATCATAAAAACTTATTTAGGTTTTTTATTCTCCATTGGCCGCAGTGGAATATCCGTAATGCCTGAACTGATTTTCACGGGACTTACACTGGCAGATAACTCAATATAAGAAGTAACTTAGAGTACTTTATTTTGTTAGCCAAGACTTCGTAGTAGTGATGACCTGTGAATTGGTCCGTATGAAATTAATTAATAATAAGTTGTTTACTGTATACCAACGCATGAGACGTGCGCTGTACTGGACTCCAAGAATAAATATAATCTAACTGAAAATCATATATTTGTATGTAATTTGAATTATATTATCTTTTTGGTCAATTTGGCGACCATTTTGTTTTATTTACTGCGTTTGCGTCTACATAACTCAGTGATTATAGCAACGTATAAGAATAACACAATTATATCGACAATATGGGCATAATATATCTATATAACAAAAGATTTAACACTTATTGTTCGATAATGTATAGCTTAACATGTTTATTACTTTCTTATATAGTGTTAGTGAGCACTGAGGGTGGTATATAGTAGGCTAAAGTTCCAGGTATGTTGCTGATGATAAATCCCATCCATTCGATATACTATTAGTATTTACATATCTAATCTACGCGTTATATGTTACAGTAGATGGCGTTCGTGTCGTAGTTACAAATATTTTTGAAAAAGTATTTCTGTAATGTACACACCGACTTACAATTTTACACTTCTTTAATACATTTTTAAAATATGCGTGCGGAGCCGCGGACAACTGCTAGTAATATATAAAATAATTTTAATTATCGATGTATGTAAAGGATCCCGAACTGGATGAACGATTATTTTTTGGACAATATATAATACGACTGCTGGATGGAATGGGATGGAATCTTCATTGCGCAAATCCAACTCACACTTGGCAGATTTTATATAGTTATACATTAGTTTCATTTTCGAAATAAAGTATGTTTTATTTTTGAATGCAAATATTGTATATTCAATAGTTGCGTGTAGTCTTTTACAACAATAGTCCCTAATTGAGCCGATAGATCGCGCGTTCGATTCCAGATTATGATATACTTTTGTGCGTATGCATAATTGGTAGTTCCCTGTTTGGGTATTAATTATTTCTATATGTATCTGCTATACAATTACAATAGTAAGAGCTATGCTTCATTTAGAATTAAATTACTTTACATATACTTGTGCCGTTATGTTTTCTTTCGAGTATACAATATTCACCTCTTTGTTTCTATGTATCAAAGAATAATTAACACATTGGTTGTACTCCTTGATATGATTATAAAAGTAAACGGGGATCTATTATCTAAGGTTTCGCTCAAATGAGTTTCTCAAATGAATCATTACAAGACGTCGATGAACGAGAAATCGTTTTGCGGCGCCCGTTCAAGCGGCTTCCAATTCCGACGCTCACTTTTTCTACGTGTGTCTGAAAGGCACTTGACCTGAATGTTACTTTTTTATCCACTTTGATTGATCCTTCAATCATGTTAACGCGGAAAGTGTTCTCTGAACCAATTTAAAGACTTACAAATGTCTAAATATGTCTAAATATGTCTGAATAACGCTGGTTTTTAATCTTTTTATGTAAGAGTTGTAGCAAGCTGCATTTTAGTAATGCATACATTATTCATTAACTTTATATCTATATATTCTTCTTCTATATATATTATAAGAATGTAAATTGTTGTAGGTGTCTAGGAATAAGTAATAAAATACATTTCAATCATTTTTAGAAATGTCTGTCTGTCTGTCTGTTTGTATGAACACGCATCACTGCTAAAGTACTGGGTTCATACTAAAATCTCAACAAGAAAATCATAAAACCTATCTATGAGTATAACTTAGTCTTAGTTCCAAATCCGTTAACTCTGTTAAAAGTTATTGTGATTTTAATGACGACGCCAGTAAGTACGACATGAAAGTAGATTGACTTCATGATGAGAAAATTTTATTAGTTACTGCTTTTATACATTAGATTACACGCGGAAGGAGCCGCGGGCACAGCTAGTTAAAATAAAATATGAACACGGATTTGCTTGTTTTGATTTTCAAAACTTTAAAATACTTGATACGTAATAATGTGTGCTTGAACAAATTCCATCTGAAAAACGATTCTCGCGTAGGAATTATATAAGCATTCATACTTCGACTGCTGTCGGTACTGTTCGCATTTCGTCGGAAGACTATCAAGTCCGTGCAACACAAGTCGTCCGCACTTCTTTAAGCTTAACAAGAGAAAGAGATAAGAGGATACGCTTGGACTTATTGCGTTCTCACCTGTGTTGATTAATTTTGTTGTTTTATCTCAGAGTTTAAGTGCACTTTTCAATAATTTTAAGAGAGCAATCGTGCAGCGTTGCTGAGGTTATTTTTAAGCGCGACAGAGTATTGTTCTTTGACACTCGCTTGAATCTCTCGATCGTGCGTTTTGTTTTACGTAGGCGTTTTAATATGAAAGCAAATGATGGAGAGGATAAAGCTTGTCCTGCACTATTACTATGTTCTGATTAAGCATTATATTCTGAGTTATATTTTGTATGGTAAATGCTCTGCACCTACGGATTGTAGCATGTTGTTAGGTAGTTTATAATATACGCCGGTAAATAGGTTATATATTTTTGTGATATAAGATGTAGTTATAGACTAATGTATTTTAACAACCAAAAACCAAATGATCTGAGCTTTTTACTATTTGTATACTTTAACAAATATAGTTCACAAAAATGCGATTGTAGAATCATGTATTTATATATCGAAACACATAAACATTGAAAACTGTAAAGATTGTGAAAAATGTATTTTCTTGTACAAAGCGCATAACATGAAATATGCTGCGGATTCCGTTTGGCTCTGCGTACGTTGAGAGTCTCTAGCTATCGGTTTTCACATTTCCAATGGCGTCGAACGTATTTTGTGTATTTGTTTTCCATTCGCGAACTGTCGATATTTAACTACTATCCTATTGAAGCGTGATATAAATTTTATTTATTATTTTCCAGTAAGCACATGATCTTCGTGTCATCATATCACACATAGTTGAAAGGTTTTATATTTACATAATATGATTTCGGTATGATGTCATATTATTATTAATGATACAATACAATACAATTATTACTTAACGCATGACTGTTACCTAATCAGGGACAATACCATTATTACAATAATTTTGAACTATTATTTATGTCAACTGTTTTGCTACTCTTTGTCGTTTTATATATGAAAAGTTTAGAGAAGTATAGATAATTAACCATCTTTATTAAATACATTAAAAAAGAATCACAAAAACTGTATATGTGTAGTCGGTGTAAATGAATATTATATTAAAATATATATGTATATTCAGTATAATAAATGCCAATAGTATTATTTATAGATACACAAAATAGTAAACTACAAAATATGCATTTCTTATTCACATACACTTTTCTTCATTATGTAATTACTGTGGAGCATGTCGCTTCCAATATTAACATAAATCTAACGTCACCTAATTCCCTTAAGCCGCCTAGTATATGTCAAAAAGCAGACATACATATTGGAAAAATGCACTTGGTTTGCATTTACATGCAAATTTTATGAAGTTAGTAAAGTTTTTGTTTATTTCAAAATCAAAATTTCCTTTATTCAATTTAGGCCCTGAGAAGGCGCTTATGAACGTCAAAGCTACTACCGATTCGGAAAACAGCCCAGTCATCGAGAAGAACCGGCAAGAAACTCGATCTGGTTTATTTTTTCATGTCATATATTTGTATAGTATTATAAATATTCACATTCGCTATTAGTGGATGCACAGAGAGGGGCGTCATTTCCAGACGTCATAATCGTTCACGTATTGATCCACCCTATAATAATAGCCTTTAGATATTAAAGAAGGCAAGATATTAATAGCCATAAATTATATCTTTATAATTTATTATTACTACGATTTAAAGGTATTAATTTAAACTACAAAATTGTATTGTAAGTAAACGTAAAACACTATCTTTCTATCTATAAGACATGCACAGCAAATAAATGTTACGCGATTACTGTAACACGATATATGCCTCATACCGTCACGTCGCGTCGTAGAAATTACATCCAACGTTGACAAGCCTCGAATTAATTAAAGTCAAACAACGCAACCGTTCTGCAAAATTATCTCCTTCGCAAATGGAATTAATAATTTCGTTTACCGTATGTGACTTTAGCAATGGTATTTAGCGTTTTGGAATAAGAAGAAAATGGTTTCTTTTTTCATATATCAGAATAGATTGATTGGATTCTTTCTACTAATCACAGCAATAACAATGGTTACAGATACTTACCAAGGTTCAATAGAATTGTATATACTTAAGGTGCAATATCCGGAACCTCTAGTAGCGTTGGTCAGTCTGACCGGCGAAGCGTCTGTTACCCTAATTAGCAAAGTTCCTCTTTGTATTTCTCTAAAAATCAGTGACCGATCAGAATTAGTCTCGGTGTACACTCACTCTACTATCGGGCGAAGAAGGCCGATTATCATCGATTGTCTCTGGAAACATAGAAGCATGTTCGTCTGCCCCAGTTTAGATCGACGGTATTTTCTTCATCGCCTGGGCAGCGAGTAGGAAAACTTCTATACAAATATTTAATTGAAGAAGGCGTTACTTCGCATAAATCCATATTTAAATATTACAGTGGACTTTACTTTATACTTCCGCCTAAAATTGATTGGCCGCTACCACACTTACTAAGTATATAAGTGTGGTAGCGGCCAATCAATTCTAATCGGAAGTAACGTCGTCTATAATTTATATTATTTAATTATATCTACGAGTATATCTCGTATAAAAATATTCTTAAAAGCTCACTTGCAAGGCCGTGTAATAAAGACTCCTTTAAAAAATGTATGTAATGAGGAATGCAACCTTTTTAGGATAGAAGTAGAAACCTTGTTAAAAAATCACAACATTTCAGTGGTTAACCTTTTTCAGGGGGCATCACTTCCCAATGGAGGCACAAAAGAGTGATTCCCGGCACCCGGTGATACACCAAGTATATATGAGGCTACGTTAGGGACTTTGTATCTCCAGTCTAACATAATCCGTCCGTTGTTCTCCATGATAGACTTTCCCTAAAGGTTATAGGCACTAAACCAAATTAATTACACTTTAATTTATTGACGTAAATGAAAACAGGATTTCATATAAAATTTATTCACAAATTCAAAATATCTATAATTAAATAATAAACCAGTAATTAATCCTTATAGATCCTGAACAGAAACATGCATGTGTTTTGCAAATGACGAAATACTATTATAATTTTTACATTTAAGCCTATTCATAATGACGAAGGATAATGTTATTAAAAATGGTGTTGCGTCAATTCAGAGCCATGACATGTATGAGCGATTAAGCGGGAATACTAAAAAAGAAACTATGCAACTTACTTAACTTTGTAGGTGGTAGAGCAATGTTGAAGCTATTACTGGTTTCAGCATCAATGGGTCGGCTCGTCCGGGGTAGTACCACCCTCTCAGAAAAAACCGACGTGAAGTAACAGTGCTTGCATTGTTTCGTTTCGTTCGGTCAGTGAGAGCGCCGGAGGCCTACCTCCCTTCCCCCATCTCCCCTTTCCCTTCCCTCTCCTCCGTTCCTCGTACACGAGCTGGCGACGCACTTGCGACTTCTCTGGTATTGCTTGTGTCTATGGACGCTGGTGATCACTTAACATCAGGTAACCCACCTGATGCCTCCTATGATATACAAAAAAAAAAAATTATAAATGTGAAAGTAAGTTTGTTTGTTTGTTACGTTTACACGCTTTTATCATATAATTTTGTATGGACGGTATCAGGGGCACAGAAAAAGTTATAGGGTACTTTTCATTCAGAAAAAGTACAGTTTCCGAGTAATAGGTCAAATCTACCGCTAATGCTAATGCTAATGAAGCCGTAAGCGAAAGCTAGTGAAATATAATATAATAAAATGATGTATTTAAAAAAAAAAAGTGTGCCTGTACTTATGTACACGCGTTAGAAGTTATACTTCTTAGGCGTAACAAGCTAAAAATCTTTTCAACAATTTTATCTTTCGCCTTATTCTACGTTTGTAGGAAAAACGACACTAACAATAGAAAAAGGTATTTAATACATTGAAAGTTTTAATACAAAGAAATACAAAGAAACAAAATTTTAACTATAGCTAATTTCAGGGTGTCGGTTTTTCGTGACGGTGTACGCTCGCATCGTAAAAATTTACTCTCATCGTTTTTCCCTAACGCGCCAAAAGAAGTATAACTTCAAAAGTCTGTAGCCCTGTTTTTATACTACCTAGTTGCTCCTTCGACAGAGATCGTCATAAATTTGGCAACATTCAAGTAGCACTATTAAAACCTCTATTTAGATTACCTTACATAGATACCTGGGCACACTATAAGGCCGGTTAATTGATGCTTAATATGATAGGCGTTTTTTAATATGTAAATACAAATTTATTCAGGTATGTACGTTCTACCTCTATGTAAATGTAAGTAATATTATGCAAAGTAGATAAATATTAGCTACATTTGAAAATTGTTAAGCATTTGTTTAATCTCCTATCTTTTGTACATACATATAATAAGAATGAAAATTTAACGTGTCTGTACTCTTTCGATGTTCGTGAAAAAAATAGGTGCCTAGGAATAGGTAATAGAATACATTTCAATCATTTTTAGAAATTTCTGTCTGTCTATTTGTATGAACATGCATCACTGCTAAAGTATTGGGTTTACGACAAAACCACACAAAGAAAATCATAAAGCATATCCTCGAGAATAACTTAGTCGTTAAAATCGGTTTTAAAATTTAAAATATAATTAAAAGCGATCCACTCTATCAAAAATTATTGTAATTTGAATGACGGCTTGAGTTAAGTACAAGATAAGATCTATGCTAATATAATAAAGCTGGAGGGTTTGTTTGTTTGTTTGGTTGTACGCGCTAATCTCAGGAACTACTGGTACATGGGAGGAGTTGCTCAAAACGCTAGAGGTGGAACCTTCGGGGCGCTCGTACCGGATCGTACGAAAGAAGATACGGTCTTGGGCACCCCCGGCGACGGAAGTCCTTCGGCCGGATGTGGTGGCGACGGTTGTTGTAGAACTATTCCCCGATCCTCCGCTGCTACCAGCTCCTAAGTGAGGAGCAGGCAAGAGCCTCCGCTACAGGTTGAAGTTGAGGAGGTGTTCGATGGTCCTCCCCCAATAACGGAGGAGGAGAGGAGGTGGGATGTTGAATGCCTCCTCAACCAGCGGAGAGCACCCGGCCCTGATGGGGTCCCAGGTCGGGTCCTCGGCCTAGCGCTGGGCCATCTAGGGGGTTGGCTTCGGGATCTGTTCGACCGGTGTCTGTCGGTCGGAAAGTTCCCGAAGCCCTATAGAAGCTTGGGCGGCTCTACCTGATGTTGAAAAAGCGCCGCTCTCCAGACTGCGCGTCCACGTATCGACCCCTCGTCCTGCTGGACGACGCCAGTGAATGTGTTAGAGAGGATCGTCTTTTACCAGGTCGTCCAGCATCTGGAGGGAGTGGGGCCGAATTTAGCGGACGCGCAGTTCGCTTTCCGAACGGGGCGTTCCACCATGGACGCCCTGTGCCTTCTGAAGTCGCTATCTACGGAGGCGGTCTCCCAGAGGGAGAGGGTTTTGATGGTGTCCCTGGCATGGACAAAAAACCACACTCGGCAGCAACAAATCACCTCCTACCACCGCAGCCAGAGTGCGGCACTGTCCCCCGCGCTCGTGTGTACCGCACTCATGGCATGCGGCGGTCGGCTCCCTGCGAGTGATATGGTCTGTGAGGAGGTTATTTCGCAGGAGGAGGCGGGGGAGAGAGCCCGCGAGGTAAACCCTCTAAGCGGCCCTCTCCGCCAACGGAGGAACGGCGGGAGGAGGCGGCGCTTTACCCAACTCCTACCGCCCATCTCCTCATTGCACAGGTTTGGCGGACGAGGGAGACAGCTGGTGTATACCCAGTCAGCCTCTCTATACACAGGAGCCTGGTGGTCACCTTTTGCCGGGTGGACCGTTGGGGCGGCTCTACAAGGTTAAGTAGCATTGTACGATCCCTTGTCACCCTAACAATTACGGTCTGTCTTTACACCGTGGGGTTTTAGTCCGTGCCAGTCGGACATAACCCCCCCTCTCCCCCGGGAGGGTGGCGTATCCACAAGGGATTTCCTCACGGTAAAAAAAAGGAACTACTGGTACAGATTGAGTAATTCTTTCAGTTTTAGATACCTATCGAGGAAGTCTATAGGTTAATATCATCACGCTAAGACCAAATAGATGTGGAGCCCCAATGATGAATGTTTCAAAATCAGTTTTTTTTCCTTTGAGAGCTTCCGCTGCGTGTTAGCGTTAGCCCAAAGTAACTATACCGCGCGGTCGAAGTCGCGGTCAGAAGCTAGTTTAGCATAAAATTAAATAAGTTTCGATCAATATTTTTAACATACCTACTCTGTGTCAGTCAACTTGAATTGAAATTCAAGCCGTGGAAAAGTGGTTAAACTACAGTATGGTGGTAGGATTACTGTCTAAAGCTCAGCTGGTTAGCTAATTCTCTCAAGTTGAATATCTATCTGTGGTGGTTTTCCGGTACCTGAAATCCAGAACTCTGGACTCTAGCTAGCATGTTATTTAATTGAATTCAGGTGCCATTTTGACTAATTGCTAAACCTTGAATATTTTAAAACAATAAGTCACTTTTCGGTATAAATAGAGTGGGTATATGAAATGAAGTAATATTTTAGGGTTTCTATTTCAAGGATCAATTCCATTCAATTCGGATCATAATAACAACTATAATGGACAATTAACCTTTATTTATAAGTGAATAGTCAAGCGCAGAATGCCTTTCAAAGTTTATATTTTATACGGTAATCGACAATTAACGTTTATTATTGGCTACCCTAGCTGAAATTTATAAGTGTTCAAAGGCCTAGTACCAGTTTATTATGGTATATAATACAGTGCCCTGTATAGTATACCAATTAATTTCAAAATGTACCTACTTTAAATCCTCAAGACACAAACTTTTCGATTATGGAATACGTTACCGCATCGACTTCAATATGTTGAAACTATCAATAACTTTAGAATTCAACTTCACCGCTATTTATATGAAAAACAGGAGGCAGGGTGTTGGTAAAAGTACAATTTGTATTTATAATTAACTTTTGCTGTGTGTATACATTTTTATTATTATCTTTGTCATTGTTATATATTTGTATGGAAGTATGTACGTATGTATATTTGTAATAAAATATTTATTTATCCATTTTCCTTTATTTATTTTTATTTTGCCTACAAAACTTTTTGATTGACAACAATACCGCTGGTTAGCTTGAATAAAATGCCTTATGGCATTAAGCTCGCTAATTTATAAACCTAAAATTGCAATATAGTATTCATTCATTCAAACTCTAGAAGAGACAAAAATATTATTACTAGAAATATAGTTCGCAAAGTGGAATAAACTGCGTTTTATCGCAGGTACTTATAGTGATTGCGTGTGATCATTGCACAGTTGTATGTTGAAAGCTTTCCGATGTTTGATTGAAATAAATTCTTTTACATAAACATTTCACACGATGCAATGAAACCTTTAACGTTTTGAGAGGTTCGATGTTACGTGAAATTCAGTGTGACTTTTTCACAGTCTTAGTGATTTGGTACTGTTTTAATGTGTTACATTAAATATATCTGTATTAGTTCATTAGGGAATACAGATGCGTAATGAGTTAGTTTCGTTTTATTCATTTGTAGATTGATTTTAGTTATATGCTACTAGCATTATACTAGCTTTGCTCCTGGCTTTTCATGAGTTTTATTATTGTATATTGCAAGTAATATAATTATATATGGTATGTTGTAATAACAAAGATACACAAATGTAGACTAAGAATCGTCTCCATGAAGAATCATTTAGGTATGCTAACCTGTATGGTCATCTGTCAAACGGTGTTGATATTTATCTGTCATATATATGAGTCGTTGCGAGTTTTTGGCGGAATTTTGGTCTGTCATGTAGTCCACTATTTATATTTTATTTATAATCTTGTGTTACTTGACTGTATATTGTGCAAAATTGGTGGTGTAATATAGATTGTTTATTGTGCATAAGTGAAGTGAATGGAAAATAATACCACAGACCATGAATTCTGAGATGCCACAAAAACTCCATGCAAAGTTCTAACAAGATGTCCACCACCTTGTTAGTTAATTGTAATTATATCAAGAAACTTGTAATATCGATACTCACTTGATAATGTCAGTAATAGTCTATTAGAGGACTGGTTGCCAAAAATAAAATACCAGAAGAACTTGTAATACTATTAACTACTCAACAATGGCAGTTATAATCTAAAACACTGGTTGCCAAAAATAAAGTTAAAAAAAGAAACAATTTTAGATGTTTCTAATATTTTACGCTATTTTTCATTAACTTCAAATTTTGTAGATAAAAAACATGTAGATCATAAAAAAAATCTTAGGGACGGCAAAATTTGAACTTTGTTCTCGGTGTATAAAAACTGAAAATCTAAAAAAAAAAATTATATGAAAATTAGATTTAGGTAATTTTTAAATGTGGCTACTCATATATTTAATATTATTTCTTTAATACTTTTTCTACACTGCTTTACCAACACTCGACATAATCACTTCAGCCTATAAAAAACCTTCTGCAGGGCCTTACACCTCTTCCCGGCATATCTCATGAAAATTTGGGCAAAGGCACCACCCAAACCCACGACTTATTAGCGATTTTAAACTCTGACAAGTCCATAGTTCTATATTAGCTCAGATCTGGTGGTATAACAAAAACATTTCTCAAGTTCATGCTTTCTCACAATATTTTCTTTTACCGTCAATTGATATTGTCACCAATGGAAATAATGAAATGCACTCGAATTCCGAAAAAATTGTAGATACATGCCGCGGTTCGAATCTGCGGAAACCGAACTATTTTTCTCCGGTCAAACCACTCGACGACAACGATGAGTTACTAACGGTGACAGACTTAAATTATCTGCTAAAATTAATCTCATACTAGAATAAGAGAGATAATTAAAACGATCATTTTTGCATTATATTTAAGCAAGATAAGGAAAATAGCCTAGTACTATTCCAGGAAGGAATTGACGCGAGGCGACGCTAAGCGGTAATTTGATGTTTCCGCTTCATCTACCCCGTAATATTATCGGCGCTCGTCGAGGAAAGTTCACGTAAATTATGTCGATATCTACAAGCAAGCCTTCTGTATAGATATAATTTATTTATTTGGAAATCCAACAGCATACAGTATTTTTATATAATATCTTATAGTATGTAACAATTAAAGCCAAAACAGGATTTCACAATTACAGGAAGTGATACATAATAATATACATAAGTAGACAAAAGAAATATATGTATTCTTTACTGGCGTTTAGTATAGTGTATGTGTGTGTGTGTGTGTGTATGTGTGTGGGTGTGTGTCTGTATTTCTGACTTGTGTACTTGCTTTATTTTTTATATAATAATTGTATAATTCCGCGTTGTAATTTTATTTATAATAAGTAAAATATCATACTACTTATACAAATACTATATTAATATTAATGATACAATCTAGTTGGCAATTATTAGATACTTATGGCCGTAATTTATAGGTGGTAAAGCCACGCTGAAGCTATTACTGGCTTCAGCATGAATGGGTCGCCCGGGGTACTACCACCCGACCCCACAGCAAACCGACGTGAAGTACCAGTGCTTGCATTGTTGCATTTCGTACGGTCAGGAGAGCGCCGGAATTCCATCTCCCTTCTAACTCCCTCTCTCCCTCTCCTCAACCTCCTTCCTCCTTGCCTCAAACCCCTCCCCCTCCCTCCAAACACAGGCTGGTAACGCACTTGCGACTCCCCTGGTGTTGCTAGTGTCTATGAACGGTGGTGATCACTTAACGTCAGGTGACCCACCTGTTCGTTTGCCCTCTATGATATAAAAACAAAAAAATATAGCAATTCTTATAATTGCATTGCATAAATTAAAAGCAACCAAATTATAGCAATTCGTTTGCAATGTTATCTTAACCGATATAAACGCAAATGTTGGTTTGTTTGTCACGATTTCACGCCTTCACTACTGAACCGATCATCATGAGCTTTTTCAGAAAAGGATTTACCTTACCTTTTATCTATCCTATCTATACTATTATTATAAAGAGGTAAAGTTTGTGACGTTGTGAGTTTGTGAGTTTGTGACGTTGTGGCGTTGTAAGGGGTAATCTCAGGAACTAGTGATCCGATTTGAATAATTCTTTCAGTGTTATATAGTTCATTCATCGAGAATGGTTATAGGCTAAGGCTATCATCACGCTAAGGCCAATAGAAGCGGAGCACAGATAAAGAATGTTTCAAAATCGAGATGTTTTTTCTCTTTGAGAGCTTCTGCTGTGTGTCAGTGTTAGCCCAGAGTAGTAACTATTACTACGCGGACGAAGTCACGGGCATGGGCTATAATCTATATACTAATATTATAAAGAGGTAAAGTTTGTGAGGTTGTAGGGGGTAATATCTGGGGAGTCGGAGAAAAATGGTCGAACGAAAACGTTTCTTACGAACGCTGCCTTAATTATGAGATGTTCTAGAGAAAAGTTGTAGCTTGACAATGCCTATTACCGCCCAACGAAGTGGGCACGGGTCGGCTAGTACAAAATATAGGTGCTGTTGCTGAGCTAGGTCAAATCTACATATATGTTGCCCAAGTAAAAAAAAACTACATTAACTAGATCGATGCCGCCGGCAAATGTCAGTATTGTAATGAAAGTACAAGATCCAACAAATAAATTTAATGCTTTAACAATAATATAATTTTAGTAATTCTATTTAAAACTACAACAGTTATGAAGAAAATATTAACGCATAGATAAAAGCAGTAGAAGTAACTAATGAATGAACTATGTAATTTAAATAGTGCTCCAATAATAAGTACTAATGGAACTTCTGGCTTGGATGTCTTCACTGGGATTATAAAACTTAAAACAACCGAATTACTTCCTTTAGTTGCAACTCGCTCTATAGTTCAAATGGTAAAGTTTTGGTTTCAAGCAAGCCGACCTAAGTGCACTTTGTCACTTAAATTGGAAAATATTGTTCTCCGGGAAAAACTTCGAAGTAACGGCTTTCAAGTAAAACGGTGTCTCAGATTTATAAAGTTACAGATCCTTTTTAATCCGGGATTACTAGGATTGCTCACAAAAACTTATTCACATTATCCACATTCAGACAAATTAAGAGTTAGTGCTGTAATTTCATATTCAACTTCTAATACAGAAAATCACTATTAAAATACTAAGGTATAAATATTAAAATACTAATCCTTTTTTAGATCATTCTGATCTAGAAAATCTGATCATCTGATCATCACAAATTATGACAAGCTGTTACGATGTGTATGTTACTAGAGTTAGGGTATTATTATTTCAACTTTAAATAATTAAAGATATAATGTATTTTTACTCGATGATCAAGTCTGATATTGTTTAAATATTCCTTGTGTTTAAATATCTACACATACCAATTTTTATAGCGAGCAGCTGAACGGTATAGAAGTTGAATTGCTGCAGCGCTATACGGTCGCAAGTTATATTAAAATAGATAAGAGTAAAACCTTCTCCATGAAAAAAACACTGTGTGTGCTTTCATGATAAACGAAGGGATTATATTTTAGTGGTTAGCGTATTCGGACACGGTATCGATCAGCGTAGGTTCAAATCTTAAGGCCCATCCTGCCGGTGTGACATGTGCGCTAGCGGGTTCGAGCTCGTGTCACTCAAATCAGATATAACCAACTCTCTCTATACCCTGAAGCGGTTTCCCCGCTTTCCCTATAAAAAGGGCGAGCGAGAAGAACACCTCCGGGAGTGGGTGGCGTATGCGTTAAGGATTTCCCCACGTTAATAGAAAAAAAAAGAAATCAAAATTCAAATCCTTGCGAATGAATGAGCCGCAGTTTTCAGTGAAGGGAAACCATAGCATGATGGTAGGGTTATTTCAAAGCCCATCTGATTGGCTACCACTGTTGAGTCGAACATCTGTGGGTAAAGCATCTATAAGAAATGTATTGTCTGTTTCGGCAGCAGCGCTTGAGAATCCACTTCCTCTAAGTTTCGCGTGTTTAGATCACATCGTCATTCAAGATCAAGTGAGGTTGTGGTCAAACGTTAAAATCTACGAAGGATAAAAAAAACTGTGTCATGTCGTTATGAACATTAACATCCATTCAAATATTATAACTCTCTCTTGTAAGTTTTCCTAAGCCATTCTTATACCTATGTGCTTTACTCAGATACTTTTCACATACTCGTGGGTATAATATGTACTAATGTAATCCAAATGGTACTAATATGTAATCCAAATGGTTCTTACGATATAGATATTATATTTTTATCGTTTTGATATTGATTGTTTATTAAAGCCTAGAAACTTTTTAGGTACCTTCAAACAAACAACTTTATTTCGTCACGCGTAATATTAAATCTGTGATATATAGAAGTAATATGATGTAAAGAGCAACAATTTTGTTTTATATAAATACCTTTTATAAGTGATGTATTTAATTGGATAAGAATTAATTCTATATTGGCTAAGAGGGCGTTATTAATAACCCATTAGATATAATTATATCTATTAAATTTAATAATATGTAAAATATAACAATGGTTTTTGTAGGTTATTCTTAAAATATAGACATATACTATCAAATACTTTTCCGTAGGCTTATTTTTCGACTTGTCGATGGTATGGAAAAAAGTAACTGATCCCATTATTTTAATTGATAACGCTACAGTTCGTCAATAGCTACTAAGCAAAACAAAACAAAGATAATCGGTTTGACAAACAAAGGAGAAAAAGGTACTAAATTGATTTACCTTAATATATCTATATACCACGTGCCTGTTTAAAGGTTAACACCTTGTGGTAGTTCATGGCCACATTTAACATATAAAATAATAATATCAAAACAAATCATAATAAACAACAAAGAGAACATTAATTAAAGTTAAAGTTCTAAAACTGTTAAAAGTATAGGAACGAAACTTTTAAACGTAAAAAATCACACCTATAATTCAATAAACAAAATTTGGGGGCGCTTTTCAAGGTAAATCATTACATAACTGCTTATTGTCGTTTACCGTTTCCAATTGTGAATCCACGATACTTAGATGCACTTGATTGATAAAATGAGAATTTGAAAATTAAAAAAATATATAAATATTCACATAATGAAACGCAGTACATAAGAAGCAATAACAATAATGTTTTGAATTTTAAAACAACGTGTAGTGAGAAATCTGCCTATCTTTATATATTATCTTTATATACATTTCTTCTGTACATGTGTATGTAACTGAACTCCTCCTAAACGGATGGACCGATTTTGATGAAATATTTGTGCGCATGTTCCAGTGGATCCGAGAATGGTTTAAATTCACAATTGGACCCGGTAGGCGACGCTATGGTTGAATTTTAGATTTTTTTTTATTATCAAGGCACGACAACGTCCGCCCGGTTCGCTAGTTCTTTATACAATAACTAGTTGTTACCCGCGGCTCCGCACGCGCTTTTAAGAAAATGTAAAATTGTGAGTGGGTGTGTACATTACAGAAAAGCTTTTTCAAAAACATTTGTATCTACGACACACACGCCAACTGTAACATGTAGCGTGTATATTAGATATATGAATACAAATAGTATATCGAATGGGATGGGATTTATCATCAGCAACATACCTGGAACTTCAACCTACTATATACCAAACTCAGCGCTCACTAACACTATATAAGAAAGTAATGCAAATTATAAGGAAAACAAAATAAACTTTGAAAATGTTAGCGTTGATACTTACCACATAACTTCAGAATTGGCAGTATGGATTAATTCCTTCGCCTGTCCTATTGGACGAATATTATTACTACTACTTACCACGTTACCATGGCAACGTATATAATACTAATGAAATTTCTCAAAAGGAAAAAAGTGCCCGATTTTGAAACATTCTTCATTGGTGCTCTGCTTCTATTGGTCTGAGCGCGGTGATATATAGCCTATAGCCCTCTTCGATAAATGAGCTATTTAGAAACAAACTCTTCAGCTTTATATATTAGTATAGAGTTTAGATATAGATAACCGATGGACCACTCTTTTCAAAATGTAGGTAAGTAAAAACTGATTATTAAAGAATGTTTTGTTATTTATACGAAATCTGCCTTATAGGTTGCTTTTGACCGTGGCATCGTTCGGGTTTTTATAGATTTCTGACATATTCCTTGGGAACAGTACTTTTTTTCTGAATTAAGGGAAAATTTAATGATGTATAGGTGTAATAATAAATATGGTTTATAACTATTAATGTCTACATATTTTTGCAGAAGTTCTATAAAGCTTAGTATATCTTGATTAGTCGAGGTACCAAGTATGATTTTTTTTATAGTATCCATAGTCTTCATCATCATCATTACATAGTATAAAACAAAGTCCCCTACCGCGTCTGTCTGTCTGTCTGTTCGCGATAAACTCAAAAACTACTGAACGGATTTTTATGCGTTTTTCACCAGTGGATAAAGTGATTCTTGAGAAAGGTTTTAGTATAATATATAATTTAAATTAAAAAAAAGGCATCGCTATTTTCATAGGTTGTTTCATAGGCTGTCCGGATTTTTTTATAATAAGGGCGGGACGTCTGCCGGGCCCGCTAGTTGTCTCATAAAAATGTTCGTAAGAGTTCGGTGACATAAACATGCACGTCGATTTTGACATTTTTATTGTATGCATCTGAAAGATAAATTGTATTACCAAATCTATTTATTATTGCCTACTCTGTAATTTTCTAGGTGGTAGAGCCAAGCTGAAGCTATTACTGGTTTCAGCATGACTGGGTCGGCTCGCCCGGGGTAGTACCACCTTCGAGAGCGCCGGAGGCCCACCTCCTCTCCCTTTCCTCCTCTCCCTCATCCCTCACCCAAACACAAGCTGGCAACGCACTTGCGACTCGCCTGGTGTTGCAAGTGTATATGGACGGTGGTGATCACTTAACATCAGGTGAACCACCAGTTCGTTTGCCTCCTGTGATATAAAAAAAAATGTATGATCTTTTGTTCCTTTTTTAAATAAGATAGTACTGTTTCATGTACTTGAATATAAATCGATTTTGAAAGATAGCACCTAAACAGATAAGTACAACTGAAGTTATTGTAAATTATTTGTATTATTATTTAATTATTTGTAAATTATTATTATTGTAAATAAGTAATTGTAAATTATTGTTCAAAGTAATTTCAGAAACCGTTGAACCGTTTTTAATCTGATTTTTGCTGGCAAATAGATAACTTTTCCATATGGGTTGAGTAGTAATGATGAAATAACAGGAAAATGTAAGCCATACGTCATTTTTATGAAAAAAATATATGAAACTGAAATCGCAGGCACTATTTAGTAGTAAATAAAAAAGCTCAAATGCTATAAATATAAGTTTAGTTACCTTTACTATAGGCATTGTTGATGTAAGAGTAGCAGACTCAGACCAGAACCAGACCAGATCAGAACAAAAGACAGCGATAGTAGAGACTAACAACTCCGTACGGTTCTCACTGCAAATAACTATAATATCAGTTTTCTTGATACCCAGTTGCTGAAGAGATGCGGCCACATTCACTACTTTTTGAACTAATTCAATCTGTTCGTTTGTCGCTCCGTTGATCTTTGAAACGTAAATATGTATTAATATCTCTGTTGATTTTCTTTCCAAGAACATACTTTGTTTTAAATACTCACAAGAGCTATTTTTTCTCTTTCTTTCAAGATCTTCTCGAATGCGCATCCTCCGTAATTTATGTGTCCAGGAACGAAAAAAATTATGTCACCGTAAATAATTTTTTTTTTCAAAGTCATTGTTTGGTATCGTAAAATATGATGCAATTCAATGTTTCAAAGTATATATAGACATGAAACACTACACTGTGGATAGTCGATAGTTCGAAGTCAAATAATAGTAAGGCCAATTTCGGCGATGTCCTTAATTCTTCATTTCAATAATAGCAATAATTTTATGGCGTAGATTACAGATACTCGTAAATTTCGAATTGACATATTATCTATCTTATCTACATATCTTATGACATACTAGCGGGCCCGGCAGTTGTCCCACCCTGATTATAAAAAAATCCTGACAGCCTATGAAACAACCTATGAAAATAGCGATGCCTTTTTTTATTTACGTGGGGAAATCCTTTATGGATAAAACCCCACGGTGTACTGTCCGCCGCATGGGATGACAAATCAAAATTTTCAGTGATTTCAGCCAAGAGAGAGTTTTCATGTCATTAAATAGGTGATACGAAGTACACTGGGTCATCTAGTTTTTTAATATTTATAGATGTACTAGTGGGCCCGGCAGACGTTGTCCCGCCCTGATTATAAAAAAAATCCTTAACAAATTATATACCAAAACGTTCCTCACGAATCACTTTATCCACTGGTGAAAATTCGTTCAGTTGTGTTAGAGTTTTTCGCAAACAGACAGACAGACAGACAGACAACAGACGCGATAGGGGACTTTGTTTTATACTATGTAATGATTAATTTAATTCTGGGGATATTTTTTCATAATTTTTCGTATTAGAACATCAAGTTTTATGGAGTATACCGAATTATTGCGCGTTTCTCGCGGTACTAAGTGAACAAGACTTTTCTTTAATAATTATGTGCATTCTAATCATGCTATTATTAAAGAATGTATAAAGTAACTATATTCATAATTAAGTAGTTATTATTGAGTTGGATAGTTATATTATTTATTTGGAAGTCCAACAGCATACATGTGTTTTTATAAAGTATCGTACGGTATGTAATAATTAAAGCGAAAACATTTCTCAGTTACAACGAATAATAAAAAAAAACGCATATCCCTTACCGACTTTTAAGCGTAGGTATGTGTGTGAGCGTACATATGTGTGCGTATGCTGTTTTTATACATACTTAGGCTCTTTTTTGTTTACATATTACCGCGATGTTATTGTGTGGCTTCATTTTTAAAATGCACTTCTTGTGTAGGTACTGAAGTATGTCTATCGTTTCGTATACATAATTATTACATACACATTATTGTATACCGGGCAATGCTACAGAGTATTGAAATTTGAGCATAGATGCATTCAGCTCGTTTTTTTTTTATATCATAGGAGGAAAACGAACAGGTAGGTCACCTGACGTTAAGTGATCACCACCATCCATAGACACTTGCAACACCAGAAGAGTCGAAAGTGCGTTGCCAGCCTGTGTTTGGGAGAAGGAGTGGGTCTCACTGACAGAACGAAACGCAACAGTGCAAGTACTGTTACTTCACGTCTTATTTCTATGAGAGGGTGGTAATAGCTTCAGCGTGGCTCTACCACCTACATAAATGTGCACCAGTAAACAGAGGTGTTTTGCAAATGCAGTATAATGGCAAATGTAGTGATACACAAGCTAAAGGATCGGGACAATCAATATAATATCGTGTTTTCAATGCCGAACTTCTAAAGAATCTAGATGAAAATAGTTCCATACATCAGTATAGTAATTAAAGTTTACAGAATCTCTATAGTACAAGTACAAAAAAACATGTTTCAATACTATATTTATTATACTGAGGCGACCATTTAACAAATTCATATTCAAGAATTATTCTTACGTACAACTTTCGTCAATCTTTTTGACCGCTCTGAATACAAGTTCGGGCTTTTTCTATTTCTTTATTGCATCATGACAAAATGACTGCACTGTGCCTGATGGTAAGCATAGTACAATCCAAAAACAATGGCGACCACCGCGTGACACACTATCCATCGCCAGTCGCCGCTGTCATGCCAGTCTTCGAAAACAATATTACTTACTAAAAACAAAGTTAAAATATTGTAATTATATTGTTATAAATGCAACATCTACGTTTATTTAACCTTAAATTGTCTCGATGTTATACAAATAATAGAAGGCGTACTTATATCTAATCTTCTATTCAAAATGCGCGTGTTCAGAGCGATTAAAAATTTTTATAGTCCTTGCGTATGCAAAATACCGCATTACAATAAACTCCATTATATGGTTCTCATATAAAATTACTGCAAATTTTAACAAATAGTATAACGTAAATATAACAGTGTTTATAATGGATACAAAAATACATCTTAATACTGTATATAAGATGTATCTATTACAAAAAAAGTGTGTGTGTACACGCGTTAGAAGTTATACTTCTTTGGCGTATCAAGATAAAAATCTTTTGAAATATTTTATCTTTCCCCTTATTTTACGTTTGTAGAAAAAACGACACTAACAATAGAAAAAAGGTATTTAATACATTGAAAGTTTTAATACAAAGAAACAAAATGTTGACTATAGACAACTTAACGGTGTCGGTTTTTCGTGACGGTGTGCGCGCGCATCGTAAAAATTTACTCTCATCATTTTTCCCTAACGCACCAAAGGAAGTATAACTTAAAAAATGTATTATTGCAAATTAATCAATGAATCACGTAATACACGCCGTAGGATTTTACCAGTGGAATTCTTCGGTATTTCGTTTACAAATATCACTCCACCACGTAATTGTTTCCATGATGAAACCTGAAAGTTAATTATTGCTATAAAACTAGTGTTTAATTAATACTCTATTTAAAGGTGATTTCTATTTTTAAAGAACAAGTTGTTTATGTAAACTTGCATAAGGTAGTTGGGAATGATACTTCTATGGCATCGACATTGTAGCGTTAAGACACATGATTGAAGTGAAACCTTTGTATTACAGGGAAACATTATAACAAAAAATACAACGAAAAGCCAACGTCTCGCGGTATTACCAGGTGGTCACCTATACAAGTGCTGACCGCACCCGATGCTGCATAACTTCGGTGATCGCACGAGTACCGGTGTATTCAACACTCTACCCGCCGTAGTGTTCACCCCCACTACTTCTCGTCACACAAAGAGATCGCCGATTACAATTTCAAAGCTCTCACATGAGAAATTACACTCCAACACATCGTTTTATGGTATAAATTTACCTTTGATGCAACGAAATCAATTAAATCTTGTTCTGTAACTTGAACTCCTTTTTTCACTACTACAAAAGCAGTCGGTAATTCGCCAGCTAGATGATCCGGTTTACCTACGACAGCTGCCTCATTCACAGCCTCGTGATGTAAAAGAAGATCTTCAAGTTCTGACGGAGCTACCTAAGAAATAATTAAATTCAAATATTGTTTACAAGTAAATTAACATTTTAGGGAGTTTACATTATACGTACTTGACCAGTTTTATATTTAATAAGCTCTTTCATTCTATCTACAATGAAGAAAAAGCCTTCATCGTCGTAGTAAGCAATATCGCCCGAACAATAAAATCCTTCGTCGTCTAGGTCTTCCTTCAAATCGCGTCCAATGTAACCGTTAAATAATGAAAATCCTTTGGCACATAATTCTCCAGATTGATTCGGTCCTAATTTCTTCCTTTCTTCTATATCTACTATCTGTGAGAAAAAACAACTCAATCAATTAATTCGACTACTAAATAAATCAAAATAGATATGACTTGTTTTAATTTAAATATAAGGTAGCAAAAGAAAAGTTCTAGGGTGGCGTTGTGTGTCGTGTGTGTTTGTGTGTATCACGAGTCTTACCTAACCTGAGCGAACCAAGACAGGAAAATTGAGAAAAATAAATCGGTTAGGTTAAGGTAGACTTGCGAAGTTAAGACTACATTTTGTATATTAGCAACTTGATGATTTTAAAATTAAAACAAAACAGTTCGTCTCGGTTTGGTTAGGTTAGGTCAGACTTGCGACCGAAGAAGGAGGCATGGTGGTGGCAGTTACCACCAAATGCCTCCCTGAAGAACAACCTCCTGGTAATGGACGTGGGGGCGTACGGGAATACGGGACGGAAGTACGGGATAGCCGCAACTTCTGAATGAGGCTAAGGAGAGTATTGTCTCTCTACGAGAAGATGATCCCCGTATTACCATCAAAGGGCAATCTGAGCGCGTGACCAGGGCGTCCGAGTTTGCTTCCGTCACCCCGGTTCCCTTGGCCACAAACATGCGCTAGGCGGCAGTGGAGTTTTAGCTAGTATGAGTCTGGCATAACCCTCTCACTGTCCCCCGGTAGTGGGAGGTGTATCCAATGTAGGATTTCTCCACTTACAAAAAAAAACGGTCAGACTTGCGAAAAAAGATACCGCGAGCGCGCTGGTTAATACTTAAGTATCAGTTTTAGTTACATGCAGTAGAACATAAAGTATATAGGCATATTATATTTATCCAGATTATATTTCACCAAAATATCGCATACGTAAGCAGTAATCGTTAGTGGCGTAACAATACCATTGGAGATATGTGGCGATAAGATGGGATAGCGTTATTTCTGAACTTAGATTAACATCTGTACTTTGTCGTGTTTGTAACTGTGTCTTTCTTTTCGAGTGATATGTTCTCTCAAGTCATTGATTAATGTAATAAGGGCAGATCTGACTATCAGTTCATTATAGAAGCTCCGTAGCTCACTAATTCTTATAAGGAAATCTTACTATCTTGATTCTGCTTCTAAATTGAACAATAATGAAATGCTAAACGATTGCATTACATTTGATGGTAGCAACTGTACAGTGTAGGAACATGGGAGGTGTAAATTCAGGTTCCTTTTATAGTCAGTAAATTAAAAGATTCACACTTAATAGAATAAAAAATAATGCGAGTTTGCTGACTTGTACGTTTATAAATTCAAAGTCTTTTTTTTTAATAAACATGACATAGCATATGTCCTTTTTTTTAAATATAAAAATAATAAAATACAACGAGGTTTTTAACAGGAGGCAACAGATCAAGAATGATTCACTGACAGAACTCGTCATGAAGTCAGCGTTATACCGTGCTAAAAGTGGTAGCGGTAATGGCATATTTTAATTGTTCATAAAATATAAGACATCGAGCTCCACTACGATGGACTTTCCACCATATTTCGTACCAATAATTATCTATATTCCATAATTTACTAAATATCCCTACATAACAATTTATTTATAATTTTAATCGGTAAATATTACCTTAATCATATTTCCCGGCATCACTTTACCAACGCTTCCTAATTTATTTTCGTTCACCGTCTCTCTTGTAATCGTTTCTGTGGTTTCAGTCATACCATAGCCTTGTAATACATGTTGCAGGTTCGGAAATCTGTTAAATAATTGTATATTAAAGTTATTATACATATATTGAAATGTATTGAAATCATCTATACGTGATTATGCAAGTTGTGTTTGCTTGAGAAATTATACATCGTAGTCAATGGTTAAAGTAATAATATGTGTTTAGAAAAAGCTGATGTAACAATTATTGTAAACCTATTAAATAAATAAATTATCTTTAAACTAACTAGATAATTTAAACAGGACATATATAACACAAGAAAATTACCAAGGATAAATAACTTAGAATTATTTGATTTAATTTGACTAAAACCAGTGGTATGCAACATAATAAATGAGATTTTTTTAATGTTAAAAAAGTTAAATGAAAATGACTCAAAATGAGCTAAATAAAATTTCTCCTTTTGCTAGAAGCAAAAATTTTTAATATTGCATTTGAATTATAATATTATTTTTGTAATCATCTGTACTATATATTAAGAGCCTTAGATAAATCAGTTCACTGGATCGTCCCATTGTTACGCACGCGAGGACGTCCCGTACCGGAGCTCCGCGTTTTTATTTTCGCTACGTCCTGTGCAACAATGCGCCCAAACAGAAATGTCACTTCGTCAAGAAGCAAAAAAGGTCCTTTTCAGGACCAATCAGATCTCCCCTCGTCGTCAAGACATCCAACAACCACATGCAAGCCTACGGACACCGAACTCCAACAACCACAGATCACCGCTACGCCTACCGGACTCCGCACTACGATGCCTGCTCCCTGGTCGTCTTCCGACCCACGACAGAGGCCGTCTGACGGGTCGTCAACTCAGACAGTTGAGTACGAGAGTGATATTCTCACTCTCGCCCAGCTAATGGTAGCTGGGGCACTGTCTGAGGGGATGGCACGTTGGATGGCGCTGTACGTGCGTGTTGTTGAAGCCGCGACGCAGGGCAAACCGCCTTCCGCGATCGACGCGGCGGCGCTCGAATGCGCCGCCCGCGGAAAACTCGCGATACCCGCGATCCCCGACGTACCGTCAAGCCCGCTCGGTCGAGCGCTGCGACGCAAGCGCAGCGAACCCGACGCTGGGCACGCCGCGAATCGCGCATCATTGCCGCCTGAAGAGGAAACTCAACCAACAAAGAAGCCCTGTATCAAGAAACCCGCGCCGCCGATAACAACGCCGCGCGCGATTTCCGAACTCCCAGCGACGCGGGTGGCCGCACCCACCCCCGCGCCCGCTCCGTCGCGTGAGGCTGCCCGCGAGCAGCCTTCGTACGCTACCATCGCAGCGCCGCCTACCGGAGCAGATAGACAACTCAATGTAAACAAACAGAGGAACCCTAAAAAGGCTATACCTTGCGCCAGTGCTGCCACAAAGACCACTGGGTATAGCGGGACAACCACGCAACCAGACACGGACACAGAGAAAGGTCCGCGATACCCTCCGATCGTCGTAGAGAGGCTACCCAATTGGGTTCAGCACTTTTCGGCGATTGAAGACATACTCGGACATCTCCCGAACGCACGCCCGTACGGATTAGGCGTCCGCTTCATACCTGCGGACGCAAATGAATACCGAGTCGTGCAAGACTACCTCGGAAAACAGGAGGGTGTGGAATGGTTCTCATACACCCCTCCTGCACAAAGAAGCCTCAAGGTCGCGATACGCGGCCTCCCCATGGAGACAGACCCTGCCGTCATCATTGAAGCTCTGCGCGCGAGGGGGCACGCCGCGGAGTATGTGCGGCAGATCAACGGGCGCGGAGGTAGGCAGGGGTGCATCTACCACGCGGTCCTGAAGAGAACCCCTGGCCTGATCCCGGCCATATATGAGATAACAGACCTCCTCCACATGAAGGGAATGTCCATAGAGGCGTGGCGAGGCAAGCGCCGACCGGCTCAGTGCCATCGGTGCCAGCAATTCCGCCACGCCTCTCAGAACTGTCACAGACAGATAGCCTGCGTGCGGTGCGGGGGGCCCCACCCTGTACACAAATGTGAACGCCCGAGGACTGAGCCGGCCACCTGCGTGAACTGCGGGGGCGCTCATCCCGCGAACAATACATCCCTCTGTCCTGCATACAAGCGGGAGTCTCGCAACCGCCGAGCAGGGACCGTCGCCCGGTCCGGTGAACCCAGGCGCACGGCGGACCCTCCCTCGGCCCCAGTGATGGTCGAGGAGTCCGCTGCGGGTAGCCTGATGGCTCCCGCAAACGACCCGACTCCCAGAAGCGCCGCGGCCAGACAGCCGCAGCCACCGAAGCCTCCGCAAACTGCGGAAAAATCAGAAAACGCTTCACGTAAAGAAGCGATGATCTCCATAATCAAAAGAGCTGCCAATATTAAAGGAGAAAATCCGGGATCAGAAGCCGAGAAGGCATGCATGGCGTACCTAGAGAAAGTCTTCTCCTAGGTCCGCCATGCCGCAGCCCGGCCACGCAGGTGGCCCGTCACTTCACCATCATAACAGCAAATGTTCAGGCGCGGCCGAAAAGCCACGCCGCCGACTTCCAAAAGGCGCAAGACGGCGCCAAACTGACGCGCCCTTATGATAAGGGCGGCGACTGATGCCACCTAAAGAGGTCTTGGACCTGATATGGTTTCCCCGCACGCTGCTTCGCAGCGTGCGAGAAGAAAGTATCCGAAATCAGTTCACTACCATTTTCTTCTCTATTTCCAAAGCGATTCTTTTGATTAATTTTTTGGTTATTATCTATTGACAAGTATTAGTGTCACCAATATTTTTTTTTAATAATTAGTTTTTCTTTTCATACCATCGACGACTTTATTTCACACTGCGACACTGCAATATAATTCTGAAGTAATTTAATAGTAGTTTATCTATTCAACAGCGTTATCGGTTTGATAACTTGTCAAATTGCGTTTATGAACACACAATTATACGATAAATGTCAGTAAATCGCAACGGGCCATTTGACAGTTTATCTTATGGATAACTTTGTCGAGTCAATAACTATTGGTAGTTTAACCGAGTGTCTCAGACACCGGACATTAGTAAAATTCTAGTGCCTACTATTAGTTCTGTAGTTATTACAAATACTCTTCTTAGCTGATTTTCTAGAACTTGGTACTTGGTCTTGATTGAGCGATCAAATCATGAAGATGACGTCATCATGTTATCAGGGCTATGAAGACGTCATACATTTATGTTTGTGTATTTCTATCACGCTTTTATTAGCTTCACCTGTATGTATGTATGCTTGTAACTGACCCCTTTGAGCTCGATTTTGTCCTACTTTGAACGATCAGATATAATTCAAACTTTGCACACCTGTCAAAGGTCGATGACAATGCAATAATCCGAAAAAAAAAGTTAAAAAAATTTAACTAAAAAATGAAAAATAAATAATAGTTAAAAAAACTAAAAAAACACGCTTACATAAAAAATCCAACTAAAAAACAGAAAATAAAATTTAATAAATTTGGCTTAAGATTAGTGTAAATTAGAAATAAATGTATATTTTTGTAAAAAGTAACGAAGAAATGATAAAAATACTGATACCTGGAGGTGCTGATATTAACAGTGACGCATGTTTTACAAAAATGTACATTTATTTCTAATTTACACTATTCTTAATCCAAATTTATTAAATTTTATTTTCGGTTTTTTAATTGGATTTTTTATGAAAGCGTGTTTTTTTAGTTTTTTTTTAACTATTATTTATTATGATTGTTGTTACATCAACATAAATTATTTGTCGTGTATCGCTCAATTTTGTGTAAACTGATTTCAATTAAGAAAATAGGTAGAACCAACATACCGTCTCTTCTAGTCACAACAACGTAACAACCTAGATTGTTTGTTGTATATAGTTTTTTTTTTAATAAATATAAGTACCACGTCAGTTCTTAATGCTTTAGTTAGTTGATTGAATCTAAGAAATTTAATCTTATGCACCCAGTATAATTGGATATCATTCATATTCTCAGCGGTAGCTGATTTGGTCATAACTGAGCAACGGACGTGATATTTATTTGTGTGGTTTTAATATCTTAAACTTCTTTATAATATATTTCCCCTGTATTGGTCTAATGGATGTATTGTTACTGTCAAAATGTGATTTTCCTTAATGGCTTACTTTCTCTTAAGGTCAATTATTGTACTCGAAGTTAAAGGCGCTCCGACGCAAAACATTTCTTTTACTGAACTGACATCGTAGTTCTTTATAATATGTGATTTGCATAATCGAACTACCAATGTGGGTACTAATATTAGGAATCCGATCTGGAAACAAAAATATATTCATATTATAATTAAAACCCAAAAATATATTATAACTTAGAGTTATAATAATATATAAATTATAAATCTTATTGACAATTGTCTAAATTGAAATATTATTAAAATCGATTAAGATAAAACTTTCGAAGCTAATTTCTATTTTCATGCATAAAATATATTTTAAAAAACAACCAAGTGTCTTTAGTATTACGGTTTTTTTTCCATAGGGTGTACTACATTTAATGTGCCGTATTTTTTTAGCTGTGATACATAGCGAATAGAAGATTTAAAAAAAAGTGTTATTATGAAGAATATTGTAACACATAATAAGAAATTCAAAGAGTAAAGTATTAAGAGGGTGCTTATAAAAAAATAAAAAGCATTTTAGTTCTTTATCATAAAACTGTTAATGTATAGAAATGCCAAATTTTACCTGATTATAGATTCAATATAATTAACAAAAGCAATAATAACAATTCGATATTTGTGTTTATATTTCGAGATAATGCTCTAAAAGTCTTAATTCATATGATATGAAGCAAAAGAAATATATTTTTTTAAGAATATATGATATAATATATTATATCATAGAACGGAATCCTTGGTGCTTGAGAACCGACTTACACGAGGCTGATTGTTTCTAATTCTACTAATGTCATCAAATGAACAGGTTGAACACAATCAAATTCTTGTATACATTGTACAACCATAGGACACTTAGGAAAGTTAGAAGAAAAAAATCCGTCAAAGATGACAACATAGTCAACACGGTTAGCTCAAAGCCTTCCATAATTTTTTTATATCAAACTAGCGGGCCAGGCGGATATTGTCCCGGACTGATAATAAAAAACAACCTTAACAAATTATATACCTAAACCTTCCTCATGAATCCCTTTATCAACTGATGATAATCTGTTCAGTCGATTTTGACTTTATAGCGAACAGATAAACAGACGTGGCAAAGGCCTTTGTGTTATAGTATGTAGTGATGTAAAAGAATTTACTACAGATAAGAATTAATAATTTTTCCACAAACCAACTTACCTTGTACTTTTGTATGCACTGGAAATATAATTCCTCTTGATATTTCCATAAATAGACCACGGTTCGGTTTTTTAAAATCTGGGCTATTGTTAATACAATGCCCCCGGTTGTGCACCACGGAAGCACGTTTAAAAACACATGATCATCATAACAATACCTGAATTATTAGAAAATAATGCAGTGTGTATCAATAAACCAGCGCGGATTGAATAGTCTAAGAATTTATTTCGTAGGTGTCAAACGATGGGTCACCTGATGTTACGTGATCACCACCGTCCATGGACACTAACAACACCAAAGGAGTCGCAAGTGCGTTGCCATCCTTGGGGGGAAGGGTTCGGGGAGGGAGAGGGAGAGGAGAGAGAAGACGGGAGGGGAGGTGGGCCTCCGGCGCTCTCACTGACTGAACGAAACGCAACAATGTAAGCACTGTTACTTCACGTCGGTTTTCTATGAGAGAGTGGTACTACCCCGGGAGAGCCGACCCATTCATGATGAAGCCAGTAATAGCTTCAGCGTGGCTCTACCACCATTAGATTTATTATTCGATTAGGATTATTCTGTTTAGTTATAGCGGAGAAAACTAAACTGTATAGATATTTAATGGTTTAATTTTAACACGTCTTATTATTATTTTGAACATTATTGCGTTTGATCACCGTCCCTACCGATATTAAATGTCGATGTAGTTCAAAATTGTATACAAGCTAAGCCTAGAGGAATTGCCTCTCAAGTGCAGAAGCACACCCATAGGTGCTTAGCGACAGAATATCAACTTGAGGGTGGTAGGTAACTAGGCGGGTTTAAAAAAAGCCCTACCATAATACTATGGCTTTATCACAATGTCTAGTATAGGGTGGATCAATGTGTGAACGAAGACTGGAACTGACACCTCTCTCTGCGAATCTACTAAGATCATTCTAACGTTGATTTATTTTAAATATTTGTATGTTAAAAAGACAAACTCCATCGAGTTTCTAGCTAGTTCGTCTTGATGACTGGGATATTTCCAGAACAGTTGGTACTTTTGACGTTCATAAACGCCTTTTTGGGGTTACTTAAATAATGTGTTTTTTGATTCTTATTTTTTTATGATATAGGAGGCAAACGAACAAGCGGATCACCGCCGTCCATAGACACTAGCAACACGAGAGGAGTCCCAGATGCGTTGTGAGCTTGTGTTGAAGGAGGGGGAAGGAGTGGGGAGGGGAGGAAGGGGGAAAGGGGAAGAGGGCCTCCGGCATTCTCATTGTCCGAACGAAACGCAACAATGCAAGTATTATTACTTCACGTCGGTTTTCTATGAGAGGGTGACACTACCCCGTGCTGCAACCAGTAATAACTTCAGCGTGACTCTACAACCTACAAAAATGATTTGGACGTATTCTTATACCGAAAATTCCGGGTCATTCGCAAGGATTCGAACCTACGCCGACTAAAGCGGTGTCTGAACACGCTAACCACTGAGCTATCATCGCTTATTCATATAATATAATAGTCCTAACATTTGTCACATATAAAAAAGCTGTATATAAAACAGGTGTGAAGATTTCAATGCAATTTCTATTTTTTAAATGAAGATATTTAGGTAATACCTAATGCGATCTTTCATAATTAATGTTATTCTTCTACTCACGGTGGTTGCATTGCAGCTGTAATTAAATTACGATGTGTAGCTTTCACTCCTTTAGGCAAACCAGTTGTTCCAGACGAATAATATATGAGAGCCGTCTGTATCGCCACTGTGTAAAATAAACAAACATATTATTCCAGCTAGTTGTTGTAGTTGTGTCCACAACACGCAACTGTTCTGTATGTATAAGTTTGTCTGTTTTCATTTTAAAAACGTGATAAGATATACAATAAATTTGGTTTTTGATTACTGTTATTGTATTTGTGTATATCGTCCATTAGAATATTTTATCGTTGAAATTAATGTGAACTTAAATATCGTTGATTTGTAATTGCATTTAGGTGTTCAATATTAATTTTACTTTGAATTTGTGGTTAATTATCTGAATAAAGAACAAATTTACATCTTAGTTTTGGTCTTAATTTTCGAAATTGGAATATCTCGTAGAGTGAATAAATAGATTATTTACATTATACGTCATTTGGAGTAACTGGGCGCAGTGGGTAAGTGGGCGCAGTGGGTAAGTGGACGCAGTGCATGTACCTCTAAAACGGAAAGAGGATGGGATAGTCTGTTTGGGTTAAACAGAGGCGCTTGAGTGGCGAACTAATGGTGACGCGTAAAGGTGGCACGTGATGGCTGGATAATTTTATTTTTGTAATAAACTGGATTTCGTTTTACATCAATCCTTTTTTGCACATCAGAAAACTATGTGGCATCATCGCTATAAATCTTGCAGCGATAAGTTGTTTTTTTATAACATATTCGTACGCTACATTAATAAATATATGTTGAGGTCATAATTATTTTGAGTAATTATTAAATATTCGTTACAAATTTACTGTTTAGGGAAAAGTCTGTCCGGGTAAGTGTTACGCATGCGTACATGCAAGTTTCGTTCGTATATCTGTTTATTTAGAGATGATATAAAAACAACACTATTTATCTTATTTTTCAATTATTCATCATCACGCTACAGAAAGAGGTGTTGCAAGTGCCATTGTTGTTAGTAAGTGTTGTCTACGAAAAATCTTATATGGGTCGATTTACGCCAACATTAAATAGAGAACAAGAATCAGAGTTTGTAATTCAATGCAAGCAAATAAACAACAGGTATTTCGGTCTGACCATAAATTATTTAAGACGTTTAGAGTATGCGTTCACTAAAAAACTAAATACTGATTACCGGTTTGATTTTGATTATGCAGAATAGCGGGTAGTGACATCATTCACAATCGGCGGCTACAAACTTGGCGAAAACTATGGCACTCAATAAGTCTCAAGTGGATCGTTTTTATATGACCTTGAAGGACTTACATGGGAAGTATAATTTTAAATCAAACCATATATATAACGCCGATGAGATTGGAATAAGTACTGTATCAAAACTGTACTACTAAAGGTAAAGAAATTGTAGCTAAAATCGTGTCTGTAGAACGCAGGGACGGGGTTTGCAATGGCAGCCATCTGCTTTATAGTGTCATTAGTCATCAGTGGTCATTAGAATCCAACAGCATTATTTTACGTAAGATCTAAGAAAATCTATCGGATAGCACTTCTCCATAAATCATTTGCATGGTATACAATCACAATAAAATCCTACAATTTTGGGACTAAATATAGAATCCTGTAACATAAAAAAGACTGAAAAAAAGATGGATAAAAACATCCTTTCGTAGGAAAAAAGCCAAACCCTTCTGCGGCTTCGATCTCCAAAGTAATAGAATATCTTTTTCTTCTATGTAAAGAAAAATATATAGAAACACCTACTAAGGACTGGAGCCAGTCCACGTATTGTAGTGACTTATGACACACGGAATGCACGTTTTATAAGGGAGGTGTTTTTTTTGGGATAATTATTGATAATTCCTGAAAGGTATGGTCCTTATTACATAAGTTTTAATTGATTTTGCGGATTGATCCAAAGTAGATTTATCGAGCATAAGTTATGTTCAAAATTTTGATCTACTACTTTATCTTATTATTATGTCAACATAATTTCTTTTTTTTATATCATAAGAGGCAAACGAACAGATGTGTCACCTGATGTTAAGTGATCACCACCGTCCATAGACACTTGCAACATTAGGAGAGTCGCAAGTGCGTTGCCAGCCTGTGTTGGGGCAGGGGAGAGGAAGGGAAGAAGGAAGGGGAAGGGGAGGGTAGGTGGGTCTCCGGCGCTCTCACTGACTGAACGAAACGCAACAATGCAAGCACTGTTACTTCACGTCGGTTTCCTGTGAGAGGGTGGTACTACCCCGGTCGAGCCGACCCATTCATGCTGAAACCAGTAATAGCTTCAGCGTGGCTCTACCGCCTACAAAAGACTAGTAGCTAACAAAGATTATTTTTTAAATTGTTTGATAATAAAGTGTATCCCTTTTTAATTATTGTATTTATTTTCATTGTGAGAAGCAGTGCGCTTACTTACGTGGGGTGACGTATAATTTCGATACGTATATGCTATTTTATTTAATTAAATCTCTACAGAAAACTACCGTAATATCATATAATAAAAATGTAAAACTTGCGTGTCTGTACTTTTTCGATTTTCAGGTAAAAAGTTGTTTGTGTCTAGGAATAAGTAATAGAATACATTTCAATCATTTTTAGAAATATATATCTGTCTGTTTATATGAACACGCATCACTACTAAAGTACAATAATCATAAAGCATATCCTCGGAAGTAACGTAGTGTTTATTTCATTAAAATCGGTCCACTCTATCAATAGTTATTGTGGTTTTAATGACGACGCAGCGTAAGTACTAGAGAAAAGTAGAAAGTAAATGGACTTAATACATTCAAATGACTTAATTAATCACTGTTCTTTTACATAAGGTACCACGCGGACGGAGTCGCGGGCACATCTAGTAATATATAAATACAGAAATGTTTTTATTTGAATTAAAATGCTTATAAATGTTTTATCTCGGTACAATTCGATTATGTTCTTAATTTTATATGTTATGTTAAGTGTGCACACTTGACCCGAATAACTCCAAGCCTAAAAACATTAGCGGTGTGGTATTCTATGTATTATTAAATTAAAACAAGCAGTAAAGACACTGTACTCTGATATACATTTTATAATTAACAATATCGAAAATTTCGTACCAAAAATTTTAGGTGACATACATTAAAAAGAATTTAACGTAAAGAGTTATATACAAAGAACGTAACTAATAAATACAACATTTATAAACATATCAGCACACAACAATTTGAAGAGGAATAGTATAGGCGTGCCGTAATTTATTCCTACGAAATAGTAGAATAAATAAATTTTAATTACATGTTGTTTTAATGCTTAAGGTTAACATGAACTATTTATAGATTTATTAATGATTGTTTATTTCGAAGTTTTTAATATTTTTTATTTGGTGAAACCTGACATTAAAGGCAAAATGCACATATACATGTATCATTAATCATATTTATTTCTCGAACGTCCTTGCTAATGTTCTCTAGGTGGGTCTATGTATCTATTATGGAATACGGTCGTAATAGGAATATCAGTATATCATTTAGACACACACTTACCGTCGAAGTTAACAGGTTTATATGTTTCAATGTCGACATGTTTCCTTATAAGTTCATTGTAAGTTATTAGTTTATCATTTTGAGATATCGGAAAGCCAGTTTTTGGATAAACAATGTAGATATTAATAAGTTTCATATTATCTAAAGTTACGTATAATTTTTCGTAAACGCTTGTAGAGAGAAACATGTATTGTGGCTTTGAGAGTTGGATGATATGTTCCAAATCAGCTGAAATATAAAATCTTTCATCATGCTTTGTAAGTTATATTTTATTATTAACTTAACAAGGTATTATTATCTTAATAATATATTTCAAGTACAGAGAACAACATAAGTATTTACACCGCTTGCCCCACTTCTCCACGGCAGCAAAACAGACATTGCTGAATGCGCATTGCTTACAAAAATCGTAGATTATGAAACCTCAATAACTTTATACTAAATGAGCCCAGTATGGTAATATTTTTCTTAGGCGAGAACCGAATGTCTAAGAAGTAAATTTGGGTTGTAAGGGGTGTCGAATAACATCATAAGACTTGAGACATCCAAGCCAATCTCACCTGTACGTGGTGTACACTGCTGAATAACGAACGAGGCATTGGCGAAAGCGGGGTGGTAGGGTTTTACAGCCTGACTGGGTCGCAATCACCACGTATATAGCGAAAAAGCCTGTCATAGTGATTCGCTTCTGCGGGTCGCGTTTCGCAAACTAACAGGATCCGTCTAAGCATGCTACTATTCAGTTCTTTGTATTTCGTTACTAGTGACTTTAACACCGGGGTTGTAGGTAGCTGCTATGCATCATCTATGATACCGGCTACAACTAGGAACTTCGATAGGAGACTCGATGTGTGGGCAAAGTCACGGTTAACAGCTAGTAAAAATTAAAATTACCTAAATTACTTTTTATAAGATCAGCTATCTGCCAGTGAAAGTCCCGTGCAAATTGGTTCAACCGTTTTGGAGATAGCACTGCAGATAAAGCTGCGGTTAACAGCTGGTCAAAATTAGAGTAACCTAAGTAACCCGCTGTAATTTTAGCTGCCTCCCAGTGGAATTCCCGACAAAATCGGTCCAGCCGTTTCGGAGATTACCCGGAACAAACAGACAGACCGACAAAAACTTTAAAAATTGCATTTTTGTTATCAGTAGCCTGTATACTTTCGTACCCAATCAGTAAAAAGTTTTTATTTTGATGTTATATACAGACACTTCATTTTTATTATATGTATAGAATCGATATAGATCTTCCATCAAATTTTGCCACTAGACCCAATTAGTATTACCATACCCTTCTAGTTAACACATACAATTCCTATTACATATCTATAGTACTTTATTCCAAATTCAATAGATCATCACACATCATTCATTTTATCAGAATCTTAGCTTCAATAACATTTCTAATTATCCGGCAGGTTTAATGTAATATTTACTTACAAGTACTATATTCACTATTGATGAAAGTGACAGTGGCACCGGCGCATAAACTAGCTTCCATTGTGGTTATACATTCTTCCCGATTTTCAGAGCATATGGATACAACCTCGCCCTCCTTTACACCCAGTTCGGTCAGGGAGGAGGCTAAATTCACTACTTGTTGTGCCATTTCACCGAATGTTATGGGATCACCAGTCGCTCCATTAATCTTGAAAACATATAAAAATAACTCAACAAATGAAATATCTTAATATTAAATATCAATTAGTTTTAGTATTTTATTTCTCTTTCTGTATCAATTTCCTTGTTTTTCTATTATTGTTAAATTTTTAAATATGTAAAATAGTTTTATATTTATTTTTATTAATATTTAATTTATTGTTGGAGCATGCCGTGCTTGTCTCTAAATATGACGACTACATTTATAATGTATCACGATAGTTCTACTTTTTATATATTTACTAGTGTATTGTCATGTTGACGATCCTAAAATAAATAAATAAATATACGTAATTATCATAAAAGTAGAATACACATACTGTATACTCATGGAATATAATAAAACCTTTATGGTTTCCAGTAAATTATGAAGTATTATAAGTAAATTGAATATAAAAATCAATGTAATGGTAGAATTAATTATTCTAAAGTAACATTTAAAATGATGAAAAGTGATTCTAACTATTTAGATGTTTTTTAATACCTAATAACAGAAAATAGTTGTATAAATTTCAATTTTGTTTTGGTTACACGAATTAGCTATGTTGTAGGTAATACAAATATTATAAAAAAATGTATCATTCATGCAGTTATTAAGCTTTTACCTAAAAGTAAGCCACAGAATATCTATACCACCATTTTGGGAAATATTGATTTAGAACCTTGTAGTTTTCTTGTAAGTTATTAAGAAAAAGTAATAATATTCTGCTGCCGTAACTAAACATATCCGATTAAAAATTAAAATCTACAGTCTATAGATTTAGCAAAGGACCACAAATTAGTTTGTAGAAAATCGAAACCAATAGCTTTTTGGTAAACTAAAAATACTAATTGTTGCAGCCGGATAGCAATGTCTAATAAGTATAGTTAAATGTAAATATTCACTTTGATATTCAACACATACATTGATAAAGTACAACGATCAACAACAATTAAGAACAAGACAACGAAGTAGACATTAATCCTAAAAAATATTTTTTGATTTTTATTATTAATACCTTTTTTATTGTAACACGGCAAAGTGACTGAACTATGCCTGATGGTAAGCACAGTACAATTCAAAAACGAGTACTATCGAGAGATAAGACATTTATCCTCGATCACTGTTGCCATTTCGGTCTAAATATACTGTTATCGATAAATAATAATGTTTCGTTCTTACCAAAGCTAATTTATGTGGTTCCCGACAGAATATATCCAAAGCGTGTTTTCCGTAATTCATGTTAGATGAAAAGTCAAAATCCTGGCGGTTATAAATAACGTTTGGCTCATGGTAAGTCTGCATTTCTACAAACTGCGTAATACACGTATACTTTGTTAGCTGTTCGAAGGCAACTGATAAAGTGTGTTTAAGAAATATAAACAGGTTCAATCTAATATTAGTTTTATTGTAATTTTCTTTTAAATTATAATATTATACGTTTATTTATGAGTGTCAAAACTAGAAACGAGGTATATTGAATTTTAATACTAAGCTAGAAATATCTCTACTGGCAAAATCTCTGTTCCGTTCATCATCGAGCTAACTTCTAAACCTCAAGAGCTTTCATTTGAAACTCAATAACCATTTTAATAGCTTATGGGCCTGTGTGGATGACTATAATAACAGGTTTTGTGGACATTATCCATATAGCTAAGTCTAACTTCTATAGCAGCCGGCTTAAAATAGGACTAAAAATTATACTCTATCAGCCATATTCAGATGAGGCCTATGCGTATGGGCAGCACAATCGAGGGATGTCCAAACCAATGAAAAGCGACATACATCAATTTAATACCAATCGTTTTAAGAGAGAATAGAGTGAACCCCCCCCCCCCGCGCTTGCCAATTTTTTTTTTCTGGACCTTACTTTCTGATCTTGAATGTTGAGAAAGAATATACAAATTTTCATACAAATTGTTTGAGTAGTTAAACCGTGAAAGTGTAAGAAACAACGGAACTAACTTTGATATTTATAATAATACTAGCTTTTGCTCGCGACTTCACTCGCATACATGTAAATTTACTTATCTCTGGAAATTAGTATCTTCTTAAGTAAAAAATGTACCCAATACCTTTTTTTTTTTTTCTCGAACTGCCTACGCTATTGACCCAGCAAGGTCTTAACAGCTTCATCGGGCTACTAAGGCGAGCGCTTAAGGCACTCAGCCGATTTTATTTTGACAACTAGCTCAAGGGTGCACGGCACACCTCGGCTTTGGCTGTTGCCTGATACATGCAATTCGCGACCTATCTGAGCTAACCTAAGCCAAGCTAACTATTCATACATATATGAGTTGTTGAAACATATATGTGTACCAAGCATACATACCTCAACAACTCCTATATATATTTCGTATCGGATAATATTCTAAACTATTTCAGTTTGATAAGGGAAAAAATAAAACCCTTCCACTTGCATGTGTAAGCGTGTATGCGTGCACGTGTGTGGAGGTGATATGTGTAATGTTGTCGCAGTGATGTAAGATTTTGTGTCACTGTATCGCGCGAGCAGCGTACTCAAGGGCTCCACGCCGAGGGAACGGACCTAGGCTTGAGCTGCTGCCGAGGGGGGCCTAGTCTGGTGTGCGGGAGCGAAATTTACCCCCAGACCACGGCGGCGTGATCTGTGGTTACGCGGGCGTGGGCGTGAGCACGCTCTGTTTGGAGAGACAGGCTGGTACTGATCGTTCACTGCCGTTATTTCATCGGGAGGGTCGGTAAAAATATGTCGCGGACGTCTTTTACAACGCGCAGCGTTTGGTACGGGTTCGTATTTTGCGGCGGATACCACTAACGGACTGGGATGATTCGCGGCTTTTTCAAAATAACTAATCGTAAGTGATTTTACGTACGCCCAGATAGAAGGCATCTCTAGGTCCCTATGTAGATCAACTCTCCGGACGTACCACGGGGCACCGGTCACTTTACGTAAAACGCGGTTTTGAAGAACCTGCAACTTATGAAAATTATCTTTCGACATATGCGCAAAAACGGGACTGCTATATGTCATCACGGGACGGATACACGTCTTATACAAAGTGAGCTTGTGTCTGAGGGACATCTTACTCCTATGACAAAGCAACGGATGGAGGCGACCCAAAACCATAGCGGCTTTGTTTCGTACTCTATCTATATGTGACTCGAAATTTAAATGTTTATCTAATGTAACACCGAGATATTTGACCTCGTCGGCCCAAGGTATATCGGTTCCGTATAGCCTGATGGGCTCGAGGTTATTATTACGTCGTAAAGGATCGAAGAGTATCGCGGCGCTCTTATCAGGATTAACTTCTATGCGCCATCGACGAAACCATTCACCGAGTGTGCAAACGGCCTTTTCGATGCGCTTCCTAAGAAAGTCCGACCGCAAGCTGGAAGTGTAAATAACAGTATCGTCAGCATAGCAACCTACCTCGACCCGTTTAGACCGAGGTAGGTCACTGATGTACAGATTGAAAAGCGAGGGCGCGAGTATGGAGCCTTGTGGCACACCTGAGCGTATCGGGTGGGGCAAGGATAGTTCCCCATCCACTCTAAAGCGGAAAGTCCTATCAGTGAGATAATCGTGGATAATATGAATTAACTTATCGGGTACGTGAGATTTACATAATTTATGGATGAGCCCTCCATGCCAGACCTTATCGAAGGCTTTGGCGACATCGAAGAAGACTGCAATTGTGCGTTTCGGTTTACGTTTCGGGTCGGCATTAAAATTAGAGAAAATGTACTCCGTGAGGCGGTGTACTTGATTTGTGCAAGAGTGTTCGGCACGAAATCCGAACTGCTCAGGTGGTATTAACTTTAAATCTGTAATCGAGACCTGGAGACGGTTCAGAAGGAGCCGCTCGTATAATTTACCTAATGTATCTAACAGGCTAATCGGGCGATAGCTATCAGGAAGCGTAGCTTTTTTGCCGGGCTTGTGTATGCCTATCACTACGGCCTTCTTCCAGGCGGCTGGAAAGTGGCCCTGGGACATGGCCGCATTGAAGATGCAGACCAATAGAGCTATGATGTGATCGGGAAGGAGTCTCAGTACCTCGTTCCTGATCCCATCGGGACCTGGGGACTTCCTAAGCTTGAGATGCTGGATGGCGGTCGAGACTTCATCAAAAGTTATTGAGGTTAGGGTATCCACGGGAGGGGACGCTAGTGCATGCTCTACCGACAATTCGATCGACGAGAATAGAGTGAAGCAAATGTCTCAAATTATTCGTAAGATATCTGACTACTTGAAAAAGTTTGTTGCCGTCTTTAGTTCTGTTAGTTAATCTAAATTTCCGTTTTTGGAAGAAGTCAAGAAGTTCTATGGACTGTTAACACTAAAATCTACTACTACTAGTATTCTATAAGTTTTAATAATTCCAAACAAAACAAACAAAAATCATGGAAATGTGTTTGCCAGCGATTCTAAAGCCCGGCGAAAGGATTTTATTTCTAATATCATTAATGTACGGATTTTGTCCCTTTAATATTTTGTTATAACTAAGATTATGCATATGTCTCATACATATATCTCTATATGTATGTATGCAAAATATATCCTATATTTTACACGGGTCTATAAGCTTACTACTATACCAAATTCCGTGAAATTTTGTCTTTTCTTATAAATAAGATATCGACATATAAGAATGTATATATCTATGTAATATATATCCTACATATTATACCAGTGAATAAACTATCACCATATCAAATTTTGTCAAAATCCGTTCAATAGTTTTTAATTGATACGCGTACAATCAGAGAGATAAAAATTCTAAAAATCATGGAAATGTGTTCAGACGCTAATTCTAAAGATATTTTATATTCTAATGGTATTTTTTCTTAAATATCTTAAACGTTCAGATTTCGCATCTACTATTATATTATTTTTACTTATATTACTTTTTTATATTAGTATGTAAATATAATAATATATTTTTTAACGTATTTTATATTAAAAGTTCAAGGTGATAAGAATACTTTTAGCGATATATAATAGTTTTGTAATTTATAAGTCTAATAAAGCTGACATTTATGTTTAAATATATTTATGTGTGTTATAAAAAAGGAGCATTGCTAATTTGTTATTAGTATAATTAATCTATATTAATAAATATATAATGCCGTCTATACATTTCATGTTTTAGGAAATGTTATGGTTTGACATCTGTTATAAATGATCACGATTATGACTTTTTTTTTTTGTCTGGTCGTATAACCGGATTTAATCATAAACAACTTAACACATCTTTACGACATTTCATACATGGAAAACAGCAACGAGAACGATTTGATAGGCTACAAAAATTATCAAAAATACTTTTAGATTTTTTTTGGCAATCTATTTTTATCAAATTTGGTGCTCGAGAAGTAAATGCCGCTGAGACATTCCTAGGCTGTAAATACCATCGATCATAAATTTATATTTGTTAAAAAATCATAATTACCAAATTTTTAAATATCATCCAATACTCAGTCGATTTAGGTAAATGACATTTTGGTCACGGGAAATACAAAAAGAACTTAAATATAGTATCATTTTTAAGATACTGTCAGATAATTTATAGCTTGAAATTATCAATACTTTCTTATATAGTGTAAGTGAACGCTGAGGGGTTTATATAGTGGGTTAAAGTGGCAAACATGACGCTGATGGTGAATCCCACCCGGCATGCTGTTAGTATTTACATATTTCGGTTTCAATCATTTATTTCTCAAAGAACAGAGTTCACTTAATGACACTTATTAATTAGTAATCGTTAAGCTAATCATCCAGTGTTTGAAAAAGAAACAAAATTGTTTATAAAATATTTCTTATGCTAAAATACTGATGAAAGAGAAGACAAAACATGTCTCGCTATGAAGAGAGCAAAATATAGACAAAAAACGTGTAACAATTACACATCAAAATATTTAGCTTTTAGAAATGATTTTAGTTTTATTTATATCTATACATATAATAAAAATGAAGTGTCTGTATGTAATATCGAAATAAAAAAAAACTAATAGGGTATGAAAGTATGTACGCTACTGATAACAAAAATGCACATATTGCACATATTTTTCAATTTTGTCGATATAGTATTATTGAAGCGAACTTTCTTTGTAATCGTTATGGATTAAAGATCAATGAAAATAAAATGCTTCATAACAAAAAGACAAACATTACATTACATCAATAGAATTTAGCCTATTAGATTGTATACTTCAAATTCAACTGATTGATAATTTCGCATGGAAACGTCATGTCGCTGTAGCGCAATTACGGCGTACTGTACATGTGCATTATATACACTGACGGAGACGTTGGTTCGAATTCCAACGATATTTTTTTTATTAGTTTTTTTTAAGTACAGAGTGATGAAATATAGTTTAAGTTTTTAACTAATCCGACGGCTATATATAGCGCAAAGAAAAGTTACCAGAATCCGTTAAGAATTTCATTAACTACAAATTTTTGACTCTCGTCCGCTATCCTGCAGAATCACTTTCGTTTTATGGGAAGAAAGTATCCTTGATGTAACCTTATAATATTAGTTATCACTGTATCAAATTTCGTCAAAATTGGGTGAGTACTTTTAGAGTGATACGTGTTCACAGGGACAGACAGATAAAAATTGTAAAAAGATTATTTTTGGCATTTATATCGAGGGTAACAAAGTCTATCCCCGATTATAATTTAAAAAAAATATTTAATGTACAGATTTGGCCTCGTTATTATATGTAATTGAGATCAAACGTAATTTGATGTTATTATATAGTAAAACATACAGTAAAAACTGAGGCCGGTTACCGTACCAAAGGATTATACTCATCAATCAAGCGTCATTGTATTGTTGTAATATGTGCGGCATAAATTTTAATTTAAAGCCCGTTCACGGTACATCACAATGTGCTTTGAGATAATAACAATGTGTACAGAAATAATAGCGTTTTTGGAAGCCGGCAGTTCCGTGACATATCGGTAAAATTCATTGCAGCGAACTGTAGTCTGCGGTTATATTTATCAAAATGAGAGAGGGAACATGTATTATCGATAGAAATAAGTCAGATTTAAATATTTATACGTTATTATTCTTATTAGCAAGTTATATATTATGTAAACCAAATCTTAGGCTATCATTTTTGTTTCAGTGATTTTTAATATGTGATTCATTCATTGTTTTTATGCCATAAACGCCACCATCATTTTATATGAAAAACAATACTAATTAATTTGCGACAGTGATCAGACCAATCAGAAAAGTAGTTTCTTCAACATTTCGTTTGTATTAATCATTGACATATAAAAACTCAAGACACAGAGTCCCAAATAAAAGAAGCGTTCAAAACCGTCCCGTAAAAACTCCCCAATATACATACGTGGTTATAATTACGAGATAAACTTATGATATCGCAAATTCAACCTTACCTGAATGAGTTAAAGTTGTTTTTACAAGGACGCAAGCGACGCGAAAGTATTTGAAATGAGTGCATAATCTAAAATTTCGTGTGTCAGCTGTTAGACGTTAAGTGTGCATACATTTAGATATTTGATACACATATATTTTGATATGTTTAAGAACGTAATAGATAATACCGTATATTTCTAAATTTTAAACTTTGCTAAATATGAAGACACTTTTATTTTCAAATACGGTTACGTAGTATATTCACAAAAAAGGGGTTATTAGCATAATATTGTTTGTTGTTAATACTTCTTCTAACAAGTAAAATGCTTTGCGTTTAACAAAACTAGATATCTCATTCTCGGTTAAAACGATACTGCACTCCGTTTAAATTGCATTTTTAACTGACTTTGAAGGACGCTAAGTTTCGACGAACAGAAGATTACAGATACAAACTAAATAAATTACGAAAGCGCACAAACTGCAACATTTTCTACAATGATTGTAGGTAAAACTTTAACGCTAAACTTCGTTACTTCCCCATTAGTTAGAGGTGAATTGTTGCAGTGCGGTCTCATCGCTAAACTAAATCCAATATCAGCTCTGAACCTTTACTTCTCTATTAAGCTCAATTTGCGTGTATTACTTTTGTATAATTAGAATAAGTGTTTAGTTGGTTTGAGTTTCTAGGAATGTTTTACAAAAAAAAATTCAAACCCTATTTTCTTTTAACCATTGTTGAAAGTATTGCGTAAAATGTAAAGTAAATTACTATATCATTTAATAATGTCTTAAAATTGAAAAAATAGATAAAAATATAAACCCTTACTATTATTATACATACGAATGTGAGTTGTTTTGTTTGTTTGACTGTTACGCTTTAAAGCATTGACTAAACCAGAGGTTCCTAAACTTTAAAAATAACGAAACACCAACCAAATACTTTTTATTTTGTGGAACCTCATATCAAATGATTTCAAATCAACACAGAAATTTATATAAGAACATTTGTTTTTTGAAACACATTATTCATAACTTCAAGTTTTAATGTGAATAATGAAATTGACAATTTCAAATTGTTTTATAGTTCGGTATTATGTCCGACAATTGTATGCGTATATCTTGAGTAACATCCAATCTTGACCTATATTTGTTTTTAATAAATTATTTAAAGTTAATAATAAATATTTTTTACGGAAACCTAATGACTATACTACTGAACCCCTAGGTTCCGTGGAACCCAGTTTGGGAATCCCTGGTCAACACAACCGATCATCATGAAATTTTGCAAACACGTTGTCAAAAATACAGAGAAGGACTTAGGTTAGTTACCTTTGATTCAGAAAAAAGTACTGTTCCCAAAACATACATTAAATCTACATTAACGATTAACGAGCTAAGTCGCGTGCACAAGCTAGTAGTTTATATTCTATTAATTATTAAGCTGGACATGCTATAAAATACTTATTCTATTTAATTTATAGATGGTCCCGTGAGTAAACCAATATCTTTGGTTCTAGATAAGTATGAAGGATACTGGGATACAGGGAGAGCGAAGAAAATATGGATGGATGTATGAAGAATGTTATGTATATATAGTGTGAGTAAAATGTTGAATATGAAAGAGTGGAATAGGAAACATGTTTTATCGACACCACATAGATGGGAAAAGGATAAGAAGTTGAACAGCCACGTGAGTAAATCATTTTGAAGTAATAAATAATCTATTATAGAGAATGAATTACACCACATTTTTAAATAATTCCTAATGAAAACAAAATAACCCTTTACTTTATCAATCTAGTACAATTCCAATTGTTTTCAAACATTTCTTTGGCCGTATAGAATATAGTTGATCAGCTCGAGACCGTATCGTTTCGGGAATTGCTCGCAGAAAGAAAATGAGAGAGGTATTTTAAAAAAGGTCCGAGCCATTGTCCCCGCTACGTCGCGGCGCTTAACCCGGCAGGCTCCGGGCACAAAGCCACTACAGAAGGTAAATGGGCTTTCTGCTCCTGAAACTACGTTCACATTATGCTTTACAACAGATGTAGGTAACTATATAGGGCTGGCGGGTTTTGACTTTGGTAAACCTCTACGGTATTTTATCTGAATGCCAACGCAAATACAGCGCGTATGTAATTTATAACTAAAATACATCATATTAAATTAATTTGATTTCTTATAAATATTTTGAAGTAAAACGTCTTTAGGCGCGACTAGGAGGTAACTGGACGAAAATGCAACGGAAGTCCGTTACGGCAATATGTCGGCACGTTTCTATCATCCAGTTAGATAATAATTTAACATAACCAAAACTTTTATTAAATCATAATTAATGTAATTCGTTACTTATCATAGCAATCAGTTCGTACTTTTCTATATTTATTTATTTTATAACAAAGAGTTGCTAATAATATTTCCTGTGTTATTTTAGTTCCGAATTAGCTGATAGATGGCGGCACTACATACAATGAAACTTTGATTTAATGTGTTATTTACTTATATTGAAACTATATGGCAGCACGGTCGCGCCCCCATATAATTATACATAATTATTTCTATTATATATATTATTTTTATTATTATACAATGTCATATTTTTTCAAAAATTTTTGATTGATATGTTTATAATGTATTTATTGCCAAAATCAAAAATATTTAAAGTTTTACTTTAATCGCGTGTGACGGTTACACGCACTATTTTTTTTTTATTATTTATCTAAAATTAATAAATGCTTCTTAATAAGCCAGCAGCCGTCTGCGGTTTTGTCATGGTTTGAATATTTATTATTATATTACAAAACAAGAGAGACCAAAGATGACCGGATTTTTTCAAATTTGCTTTAATGATTTTAGTCAATTGTAACAATATTTTTATAAATTATAACCTATATGTTATTCTAATATATAAGCTGTTAATTTTCATCAAAATCCGTTCAATCTTTTTTACGTCAAAGAGTAACAACATCAATCCACTTTCGCAAACTTTCTCTTTTATAACATCGTTAGGTTATTCAACATTCTATAATCGTCAATTGAAACACTTTTATCATATTAAAATCTAAAAAGAAATCGATTATTTACAATGCTGTGAATAATTTTATACAATTTATAGCCTCCGTAACCCATTTGAAACACCTGGGTGTTTTTCTTTTCAAACTTTGATAGTATATTAGAAATGATGTTCTTACAAAAGTTCAGAGCTCGTATAAATGACAGATAAATTGTTAACATTATTTCACATATGAATATATACGAGTACATGAAAGAAATTTATGGATATAAAATGTAGTAATCCAATTTCTCATCCACATTATTATTTCGTTTTTACCACCATCTAACAGAAAACCGACGTGAAGTAACAGTGCTTGCATCGTTGCGTTTCGTTCGTTCGTTCGGTCAGCGAGAGCGCCGGAGGCCCAACTCCCCTCTCCCCCTCCCGCCCCTTCCCACTTCTTTCCGCTCCTCTGATACAAAGGCTGGCAATACACTTGCGATTCCACAGTCGTTACTAGTGTCTATGGACGGCGGTGATCACTTAATATCAGGTGACACACCAGCTCGTTTGCCTCCTATAATATAAAAAAAAATCATATAAGACAGTAGAAAAAGGGTTATAATTAATAAAGCTTTTACAAAATTTACTTTATCCGTGTAAAAATATCAAGATACCTGTTTTAATAATTCTGCCCTTTTACATGTCTCTTTTGAAGTCGTTTCATTTCACTGTTGATTTTTTGAGTAAAACAAGAAATATATTGTGTGGAAAAATTGTCAACAAGAGTCCAAGAAATTAAATCATTATTTGGTTAGAAAATAGATACATAATAAAATCGACATAAGCAAAATTACCTTAACAATAAAACCATGAGAGATAACCGTTTCGTTCCGAGTTAGCAAATAGCGTTCATCCAATGAATGAATTCTCATTAAGTTGAAGCATGATAACATGGAATTTTACCAATTCCTTCAAGTTTGTTAAAACATTTAAGACTAACATTTGTGTAATGTAAACTTATTCAGTGAAATTTCCATTGTGCGATTATTCTTAAACGTTCAATAAACTTGTTCAAAGATCAGAATGAGATCTCCTACAATTATTTATTTAACTATGAATACCAGAGTTACATATAAATGAAAAACGAGAACATTTATGTCAATGAAATCCAGCCGCAAAAGGATAGAAGATAGAAACATTACTTACAAATATTCTAAGTTGATAATTTTGAGGTTTACATTTAAAACGTGTCATATAAAACACGTAAGATAAAAAGAAATGCATGTATCAGTGTGTACACGTGGAGGAAGTGAAACTCCTTTGACTTGTATGTAGTAAATTATATATACATGTGAATGCTCATAAACTATATACCTACTATATGAAATCCCGTAGTATAAATACTTAACTGTACATTTACTTATTTTTGTATACTACTAGACCCAGAGAGCACTTATACACACGACTTACACAAACACACAAATGCACGCCTACCTTACGTTTAATGCGTAACGAAATCTTTTTCATACCGTGCCATAAGAAATTTCGCTACTTGTGTATTAAATGCACCGCTTACTTTTACTTTACTTTTTTCGCAGTCTAACCTAACCTAACAAAAACGAGACGAATCGAATCGGTAATATAAAAAATTACCAATGATTGTTCTGAGGTGACACATAACCTCAAAACTTTGATTATGAATATCTCAGTAACTATGACTTTCCGTGGGGACGAGAAATCACCTCTTACGCCCGCTGCCGCCGGAGAACATTAAAAAGCATACAATAGAGAACGAAGAGTAACGTGGAAAGAAACTAGTGAATATAGGTGCGGATCTCCTCCATTCGACGACTCGGTAGTTCGTAGCTATCTTCAGACTTAATATAAGATCTTATATCACTGTGTCTTTGTTATTTTTCATCATAAACGTGTTCATAAATCTATTGATATTTAACAACAGACATTTCAAAATCAGTCATGTTTAGCGTGTAATGATCTTCAGTTACACCGTTAATTAATCATCAAGTTTGATTTGGACTTAAGGTTTCGTCCTTAAATCAGTTTTATTATTACATTTTACCAAGTATTTATAACGTCGCATATTAATATAATACTATTAATAATAAAACTAAATTGCAATCCGAGATTTGATATATTGTGGTTAATAAACAATGAGATATAAACTTTAAATGACATTATAAATTTTTTTAAGCAAATCTAACATATTAAAAAGTCAGTGCGGCCCTGAAAGTTACCGCACCACGTATGCTCATCTCACACAAATATATTTAAACATGTATAACGACGTAAAATTCATAACATACACCGCGAGAGGCCCTGTTTATTAAACCCGACCTCGGTTTAAACCCGGCTCTTGAAGGTGTAGCCAAGATATTTATTTGTTTCTAAGAACGCGGGTTAGACAATGAAATTACAACTATTTTTGAAAGCTTGTTCTATAAAAAATTGATTACATTAATACACACAAAAACCACAAATTAAGAAACTTCGCATAGTTATGTTATGGTAATTAAACAACTGAGATACATAGATATATAAATAATGAATACAGAACTAACGAATATGCTCATAACAGCCTGACTGGGTCGCAACCACCATGTATATGGCGAAAAATCCCGTCATAGTGATTCGCTTCTGCGGGTCGCGTTTCGGGATCAGCCTGTGCATATCCAACTATTCGCAGGCCGGCATGGCAGTGGCGACCGGCGATGGATAGTGTGTCTCTCGGTGGTCGCCGTTGTTTTTGATCTGTACTGTGCTTACCATCAGGCAAAGTGCAGTCACTTTGCCGTGCTACAATAAAAAAAAATAAAAGCCAGTCACATACGAATATAGATTGCGTAGCCGTTTGGCTCTATAATATCAGGCCTTCCTATCACTTCGCCATGAGGCGAATATATGGCAATATGACAATGTTTATTTAGCCTTGTCGGAAATCCAATACAACCAAAAAATTTGCGATCATCAAGTAGTCCATATCTGGTCGCTACAATATGCCGAAAAATTAAAGCTGATTTTAAAATAATATACTCTAAAAATGCATCTGAAAATCTTTGATCATATTTAGTATTTGATAGCCTCCTTTTAGGTTGTGCTAATAAACCTACTAATATCTCAATCACAGAACGTTTTTTATTTGATTTTGAAAGGTTCCCTGGTGTATCTTAGTAATTCAAAATGATAATACTAATCAACTGTTCCCCTTTTCTAAAAACAAATCAACTTTCCAAATCGGTTTATAAGTGTCGAGGTTTTGAGATAACAAGCCTTGAAAAAAGGATACAACCGAATTGAAAACCTCTTTTAAAAGTCTGTTGAACAAAAGAGGTTACACACCGTTCGTTACACCGATCCGAAACTTCAAATCACGACAAATATAAAATAATGACAAGCTTTTAAAATTTCCTAATTATATACAGCAATTCTTTAGGGACATAGGTGTTTAACAAATGTGTTTCGGTTTTTGACGAAATAGAGGTGAAAGCCGAATTTAATATGAATATTCAACACGTGAGAACACATTAAAACAAGTAACACAATACGTCTTACAGGAAGCCGCACCGGATGCATTTGATATTGATGGATTACTTAGTTGTGGATTAAATACTTACGAGATATTCTTAACCTAATATCTAATGGGAAGTAACTTACGTAAATATTCTACGAAATGTGATTAACCAGAGAACGATTACTTATTATATACGTAAAATATACAGTATATTTATTATAAAGAATAAAAAACGTAAAAGATTGAAAACAAAAAATACTTTACTTAAAAAATGTATTTGTTAACAATTTTATCCGTTTAATTCCGCCTCACTTCAGACTTCACTTCACATCTAAATGAAGAAATCGTGATAAGGACTAAGTCAAATCAAAAATACTTTATTCAATTTAGGCCCTAATAAGGCATTTATGAACGTCAAAAGTACCACCGGTTTGGAAAACAACCTAGCCATCGAGAATAACCGGCAAGAAAGGCTGAAACATGGGACGACCAGTTTGTTACAGTTTCTAGTATTTAGATTATGCCGGTCTTTTACTAAATGCAGTTTTTCAACGTTAACGTACGAACATTCATTAAATTATCAAGAATGTATTGGGAAGGTAGAGTTGTAGGTCGTAGAGCCAGGCTGAAATTATTATTCCTTTCAGCATGAAATAAGAATAACTCTCACTGGCCGAACGAAACGCAACAATGCAAGTACTGTTACTTCACTTCGGTTTTCTGTGAGAGAGTGGTATTCATGCTGAAAGGAATAATAATTTCAGCCTGGCTCTACGACCTACAACTCTCCCTTCCCAATACATTCTTGATAATTTAATGAATGTTCGTACGTTAACGTTGAAAAACTGCATTTAGTAAAAGACCGGCATAATCTAAATACTAGAAACTGTAACAAACTGGTCGTCCCATGTTTCAGCCTTTCTTGCCGGTTATTCTCGATGGCTAGGTTGTTTTCCAAACCGGTGGTACTTTTGACGTTCATAAATGCCTTATTAGGGCCTAAATTGAATAAAGTATTTTTGATTTGACTTAGTCCTTATCACGATTTCTTCATTTAGATGTGAAGTGAAGTCTGAAGTGAGGCGGAATTAAACGGATAAAATTGTTAACAAATACATTTTTTAAGTAAAGTATTTTTTGTTTTCAATCTTTTACGTTTTTTATTCTTTATAATAAATATACTGTATATTTTACGTATATAATAAGTAATCGTTTATAATTTGTCAAGGTTTTCATTTTATTATCGGGACGGGACAACGTCTTCCGAGCCCGCTAGTTATCTGCCCGTAAAAGCCCCGTGAAAGTAGGTCCAACCAATTAGGAGATAGTAGGATATTGCGGATGAAGTCTTGAGTAACAAAATAAAATAGTCTAAGTTACTTCTTATAAGATGAGTTATCTGCCAGTGAAAGTCCCGTGAAAATCAGTTCAAGCATTACGGATATTCCACTGCAGCCGAAGGCGAATAAAAAATCTAAATTACTTTTTATGAGGTCTGCTATCTACCAGTGAATACCCCGTGAAAATCGGTCCAACCATTTTGGAAATAGCCATGCGGACGAAACCGCGGACAAATAAAATAGAATATGTCAACCGCTATAATTTCGGCTATCTGGCAGTAAAAAGTAAAATTCCCGTTAAAATAGGTCCAGTCGTTTTGGAGATTACCCGCAACAAACAAACAAATAGAGAAAATATACTAATATAAAAATATAGACAAAGTATAAAGAAAATTTTTTTTGGTCATTTGTAGCCATATCCATTCATCAAAAAGTTGTTATTTTAATTGTACATACACAAACTTTATTTTTATAATACGTAATAGAGAACAAATAAAAAATTAGAAATAAAAGTAGTATAAACTTTTTCCATAGGAAAACAAAATAAACTTCGAAAATGTTTGCGATAGAAACTTACCACGTTACCATGGCAACGTATATAATACTAACGCTAACGAAATCTTTATTTGAACAATTTTGTTTTATGATTATGAAGACTAAGAAGATAATAATGATGGATAAAATAATGTACGACATATTATATAGAAGATTTGGCGCTTATGTCTTTATTATAACTTGAACATTGTAGAAAATTTATTAAAGGATATATAAGAAATACCTATATTGACAACTTCAGAATTGGCAGTATGGCTTAATTCCTTCGCCTGTCCTATTGAACGAATATTATTACTACAACTAATGAAATCTCTCAACAGGAAAAAAGTGCCCGATTTTGAAACATTATTCATTGGTGCTCTGCTTCTATTGGTCTTAGCGTGATGATATATAGCCTATATAGCCTTCCTCGATAAAGAGCTATTTAAAACCGAAGGATTTTCTCAAATCGGACTGGTAGTTCTTGAGATCATAGCGTTCAACCAAACAAACAAACTCTTCAGCTTTATATATTAGTATAGATTTACAAAGATAAAGAATTAATATTTATACTACATTTTAAAACTGGACATTGTATCATATTTGTAATATTAAATATACCTACAGCAGAGTAAGATTTTTTATTAACCATAATCACATTAGCCTGTAAGAGATACTCTGTACCTTCTTGAAGGAAGGTAAGGACTTACCACGACACAATGGTGATTTATAATTCTGAAAAATCTACAGTTTATGATTATCCTACGTGCAATTGTACTATACAAAGGTTTCTCAGTTTCAGGTTTCCTCACGATGTTTTCCTTCATCGTCAGTCGATGCTGTTAGCAACGTAAATTAGTAAATTGATATTCCATGACGTTGACATTCCACCCGTCCAAATCACAAGACTTCCACGACTGTATCTATATCTTTATATAAATAAAATTGAAATGTCTGTAGTTTGTCAGGCTCAATTTCTGAAGTGATTGAACTTGACTTTGACAATAATTTTATTGTTAAATGGAAAACTTTGTATAGTATCTATGGTAGCTACCATTACGCTGTTCTGTAGAGGTTAAGAAGTGATTTTAGTCCGTGGGAGTCGAACGTACCCCACTCTTTCGGGTGGGTGAGTATCCATAACGGATTTTAAAACCACGATAAAAAGGGGGTTAAAAAGTAAATTTGGTAAAAACTTACAGATATAAAATCGATAAAACAGTTTAAGGGTTAAGAACGAATGACAAAATTGTAATTAAAAATAACCTACAGCCGACTAATACTCATAAAGCACGTAGTTTCTGTGAAAAAAGAAAACCATTTTCAAGAGGACGAATCGCGGTATCGTTTTAGATAAAATAATAATCTAGACAGGTAGAATAACAATTCCAAAACACGAAAGTACTCTAAGATGTTATAGAAAAAACAGAATAAAGGATCAGAAATAATGATAACGAAAAAAAATATATTTACATTATATAAAGCTTACTTTGGAATTAAATTCTTAGAAAGGGTCACAGGCACTTTCATCTCACATATTATATCATAATGTAACTGAAGAAAAAAATAAGTAGAGTATCAATATTAAATTATCTATTCAAATAAATAATATTGAAATGTCCGCCTGTAATGTCAAAATAAGAGCGTTTTTTCGCGATACGATATACGCGATACTTGATTTTTAAAAAATATTTGTCTGTCTGTTCTCTGTTCGGCAAATTTACAAAGCAGTTAGACCAATTTAGACGGAACTATCACTGAAGAGCTGATGTTACAAGGAGTACTTTTATCTAATAAAAACGATAGGTTCCGCGCAAATACAATCAATACATACGCAGTAGAAGTCGCGAGCGTCTGATTGTGTAAAGTTGTAGTCCGGTGAAGCTGTTAAGACCTTGCTTGGTCAATAGCGTAGTCAGTTCGAAAAAAAAATGATTGTGTAAAAATAAATTTGTAAGTTAAAAATTAAGTTAGCTCTTGTTTGCGTTAATTAAACGGTCGTCATTTGGAATATAAGTATGTTATCCTTTTAAATCAATATCTAAGTTTACTTGATATTACTATAACGGATGAAACTTTACCAAAACATAACCTATTTTCGTATATGTATCTAATCTTGTCTTAATCCTTGTCAAGTCAGTCTGAGAGGAAAATCTTCTGCTTGATATGAACCGCGTTATGAGATTGCGGTTTCGAAAATAACACATTTGAGGAAACGAAAGGCATATACCATCGCTGTGTTGGAAATGTGTTCAAGAACTTACCAAAACGATAAAGAAAGGCTATAAATTAAAGACGACGAACACAAGCTAGTTTTTTATATACACATTAATATATAATATCGTTTAATAAAAAATAATAGCAAAATATGAGCGTAATTGGTAATGAGATGATATGAGAATGCTATAAAACAATATTTATCATTAAATGACAAATCGACAATATGACTAAGCTGGCGTGCGCGGTTCTAATCCGTTTTAAATAGGTCACCCATTAAATCGTTTGTTGAGTGTAATAATGCTCATTGGCGTAGAGTTAATTTGTTTAGAACATGGAAATTTAAAACAAATCGCTGGTATAACGTTAATTTAATGGTTAATAGCATTTCAAATGTGCAATCATTGCCAACTAGCTGGTGGCCGTGACTTGTTAAAATACGGAAGAGCATATTTATATATATTCTAGATAACCTTTATAGAAGTTCTCTATATGCCCAAAAATAGTCTGGTCCAGAAACTGGGCCTTTTTGCAGGTTTATTATTAAACTATGTATAGATTATAACTTATCTATATTATACGTTCTAATGAAAATCTCTTTAATAAAAATAATAGCATATAAGGCAATGTTTAAATATTTATAAACTAGCGGGCCCGACAGACGTTGTCCCGCCCTGATTATGAAAAAATCCTTGATAAATTATATACTAAAACGTTCTTTATGAATCACCCTATCCATTGGTGAAAACCGCTTGAAAATTCGTTCGGTAGTTTTTGAGTATATCGCGAACAGACAGACAGACAGACGCGGTGGGGGAGTTTGTTTTATTATTTGCACCCAATGATATTTTATAATTATATTGATACGTCATAAGCGCTTCGACAGCGCTTAGTTAAAACTTGGCTAGTTAGCATATTTTTGACGACTGCCCCCGTCTATCGTATCTACGCAACATCGTATGTGTGCTTTATCATGCTATTTTTTTTGTCAAAATATCATCTAGGTAAGGTATCTTTAGTTATAATAGTATCATTGTTTGCACCGTGTAGAAGTACCACTTACACTCTTAGTTTCAACGTGTCTAAAATTAATTAGCAAAATAATAACGATTTACCAAGATTCATATTCCGTAATAGACAAACGAAACGACATTTTATGCTAAGCCAGCATCAATACAATAAATAAAACCTTGTTTCACAACAACCCCAATCGAATGCGAAAACATGAACACTTTTACTGCAAATCGATAAAGTTTCTATAATGGAAACGGGCTGCGGAGCTGATCTCTAAACAAATGACAATCGAGGTGGCAGCGGCTTCGGCGGCGCGGCGACTCATCGATGTCATTCAATCCGATCGCAAGCAATTTACTCAGACAAGGATTTTCAGTCCCATAATAAAAGATAAGAGCAAATATGCTCTTATGATTCCGGGAAATAGGATTAAAGTCATATAGATAATTGAATTAGTCTTGTTTATTTTGTGATACAAAGGGTGGGAGGGTGAGAATACCTCAACCAACTACCCTACATTGACCAGGAAAGCTTATTTCGGATGGCTTATAGCAGACCAATAGAATAGAAATAGTAAGGAAAAAAAAACAAAAGTAACAGATATTAAAAGAAAAATAAGAACTCTTAAATGGAACTGGGCGGGTCATATATATAGATTACATGACGACCGATGGACAAAAAAAGTGACAGTACGGATACCATGGGGGCATAAAAGAAAAAAAGGAAGGCCCAAAAAGAGGTGGAGTGATGTCTTTAAAGAAAGGTGTGGTTGGAAATAGCCAAGAATAGCGTCAAGGAAAGAAGAATGGAGAAGTTTGGGGGAGGCCTACGCCGCTGAGGCGAGTGCTATATAGTTCTTGAATAAAAGATAAAATAAAAATGTAATAGTAGTATTAGTATGTAGCAATAAAAGGCTTTTTTATTTTATTTATAGCACACCAACGGCCGTAGCCGGTATTGACCAACAGCTCAATTGCACATACAGTAACCCGATGGATGTAGCTTATGCACTGAGTCAAGTATTCGACGGTATATATTCACCGAAGCCGATAGTCAGATCTCTGAGCATCAAAGGCTATCAGGGCGAACAAATATCCTCACACACCCACGACACTCTCTTCCTGGTACACACACAGGAAGAGGAAAAATCCCTGATAAAAAAGGACTTCGGGGTAGGGGAAGGATCGCGCGTTCTAACAGTCCATGAATCCCAGGGATCACCCTTCAAATCGGTGGTGATCTTACAAACAAAAGGCAGAAGGATGCTAATCCACGATAGCGTTTCACATGCTATAATGGCAGTATCCAGACACACCGACACCTGTGTCTACTATACCGAGGTGACTAACGGAGTGGTTAGTAGGTTCATCTATCGGGCCGTGGACGCTCTGGCGCGAGATATCGTGGATTATAACCTAAAGATAACATCATTAAACCTAAAATAGTTAATAGTTAAATACTAAATAAATGAATGCTCACCAATACGATTTTAACGTATACAACACATTACACGAAAGCGAAAAAAGGTGCGGACCAAGAGTATGCAGAATAGAAGACAAAAAAAAGGAAGAGACACTTTCCGCTCACATTTCCATCATCTTTACAGGAAACTTACAAATTACACAATATATTATTTTATAGTCCAATGTTCTAAAAAATCTTAACACAAAAGCGTTACTTCCATAGTCATCATTAACGTAACGTAACGTCCGACAAACCAAATTTATTTATTTAATTTTGCTTACTTTTTTATTCAAACTCTAATCTAGGTATTACTAGGTATATTCACAATCCCATAATAATAATATAATTTATTTCAGACTCATCGTTACATCCATATTTGTGGGTACAATTACAGGTTTAAAAAAATATTGTGTTAGTAATAATAATAAAACAGAAAAATAAATTATAAAACAAAAACACAGAACACAGGATATAACATTAAGTGGCAGGTCCGAGTGGAACCTCCGGTGATGGTGGAAATTCACTGTACGACTGCATGTAGCCGTATCCAGCGAGCCAGCATCGGAGAGTCCCACCGGTCCACCAGCGCACGCAGTATGCTCTTGGGGCTGTCGCGCGTGCGACGCATGATAGAAGCGCATATAATAAGAGTTATACAATTTTAACACTAATATCTATATATTAATACGTGAAGCCTAAACTTTGTATCCCTTTTTAACGGAATTGCGCGAACGGATGAACGTGAAATTTGGCATAGTTAAAGTTTATATGGAGGAGAAGTGTAGAAAGTTATTTATTTTATATAAAATTCATTAGATGTACATTAAATTAATTAAAATATGCATTACTCACACTAATGCTTCAATTTTCCACAACATAAACACACATGTAAATAAAAAAGACAATTTGACATCCGTCAATAAAGAACTTCAAAAAAGGTTGCAAAAGAGGTTGCAATGCTCGACTGTATGTATTATTTTACTCTTACGTTCCAATTACCCTTTTTCATTCTACATTCAACAATGACATTAACCCTAATAAAATTCAAACTTAAAAAAATCAATGAACTATGGTCGAATGTCGACCTCTGGGCGCCCACTAGTTAAAGTTTATAATCGTAGTTATAATTGTCTATAAAAATGAGCGGGATAAACAAATATGTGAACTTGCTGAACTGTTTTATTAAAATCAAGTATTCAAAACTATTTCGGAACTTACAAATTTGAAACATTGTGACTATTTCAAGAATGTTGTTGTTATGTTACTTTGGAATTGCTTTCCTATATTAATTACTGGCTCCGATCTCTTTCATATAACGACTTCTATCGTATATAAATAAACAATGGCTTAATCGCTACGGTCGATCGAGTAAGCGATCTGTTACCAGACTGCCGCAATAGAGAATTATGTACGCAATCATAAGCGCAAATTACATCCATTGTCCCGGCAGTATATTTAAATTGACCTTCTCTAACGTTCTACCAGATAATTGCACACATTCAGGACTCAGGTGATAATTACACGACATGTTACGTCTCTTTAATAATGTTTATTTTTTATATTAAATGTGTTATTCATTTTATATTAACTAGTGGGCGCCTACTGGTCGACATTCGACCATAGCTCATTGATTTTTTTAAGTTTGAATTTTATTAGGGTTAATATCATTGTTGAATGTAGAATGAAAAAGGGTAATTGGAACGTAAGAGTAAAATAATACATACAGTCGAGCATAGCAACCTCCTTCACAACCTTTTTTGAAGTCCTTTATTGACAGATGCCAAAATGTCTTTTATTTACATGTGTGTATATGTAGTGTAAAATTGAAGCAGTAGTGTGAGTAATGCATATTTTAATTAATTTAATGTACTTCTAATGTATTTTATATAAAATAAATAGCTTTCTGCACTTCTCCTCTATATAAACTTTAACTATGCTAAATTTCACGTTTATCCGTTCGCACATTTCTCTCAAAAAGAGACACAAAGGTTAGGCTTCACGTATTAATATATATGATGACTTTATATGCGTCCAATATTATTTATATTACTAAATAACAATATTTATGTAATAGCTTACTAATTTTAAAATACTAATACACAAAAATATAGTTACTAAAAATCGAATTTCTGAACATCGGACTGACGTGCAAAAATTAAGCTATTTCATAATTTAGTCTGTACAAATACACGATGATAGTAAAAAAAAATAATACATTTGTTTAAAACGCACGTTCACAGATTCAATTAAATAATTTTGAATTTTGAAAGTTTGAATTTTCGTTTAAAAATAAGATATCGAATGTAAATATTTGAAATTTTCTGCAGCAGTTGATTTAAGCACTCTGTTGATGAAATAGTCTAGATTACTTTTATATAAAAAAAACTAGTAACCGTCTGCGACTTCATTTATGATAAATTACATTATAAAACTTAATAAAAGATAAAATATAGCCTAGTGGCACCTAATGGCAATTTACGTCTATACATATTGATATATAGCATAATAACTTGCTTCATAAAAGATCACTTAGGTGTGCAAACATTTATAGATCTTAGATATACTAACATTTATTTATATGATATTCGCATATGAATATGTAATACAGATAGAAGATAGATGAAATAATAATAAACTCGTAGTTACATTTTATACTAACTAATAATATTATAAAGTAGCTATTTCTTGCGGCTTCGCTCGTGTTAATTGCAATTTGAAATAATATGGGAACAGTCCATTTTTCTGGATTTATGACCTATAATATATCCATTTTAATGAAATACTGTTAATGACAGTTTTGATCTACATGGCATGTACAACGTATGTAATGTATTCAATTGGATAAGGAATAATATTGTATCGTATAAAATAGCTTAGTAAATAACACATAATTATTTTAGTAAAAAGATAAAAATAGTTCAAGTCAACAATACTTTATTCAGTTTAGACCATAATAAGGCAATGATGAACGTCAAAATTACCACCGGTTCGGAAAACAAACCAGTCATCGCGAAGAACCGACAAGAAACTCGATCGGATACATCTTTTTAACATATATATTTCCAACACATCATACATTTCAGATTTAGGTAAGTGGAGGTTATCCTTTAGTGATATATCCTTTAGTGAAATATATACCGTCACGGACATTTTTATCTATCTTTTAAAGATTATGTAAGTTCATTGCATGCATGCATGCATGGAAGATTTAATGATAACAGGTTCAGTTGTTTTATTATTTAGTCGTATGGCTTTATAGAGTATCCATATTTTATTATTGTCGATTTATTGATTACTCTATTTATTGCTGTAAGGTGCAATCTATATGGAACAGTACAGAGACCAAAAGTTTGTTACTCTCCAGTACCATCCGGGGAGCACGTACAACTGAGTAAGAGATACACTTTCTGAGGACGCGAGTAACATCAGTCCCCCATCTCTAGTTAAAGCGTGAGTTACAAACAATCTCATTGTCGTGTCCTTATAAATGTGAATTTGAGTGTGAATGTTTGTTACTCTTTCACATCTTAAATACTAAATCTCCTCGGGAGTATAGAAGCGGGCATAGGGTATATTTCAAAGAGAAAAATGAACTATTTCCGAGGGATAGATAAGATCTATAATAATGTGAGTGAAGTCGCGAGCAGAAACTAGTTATTTTTGTTATTTATTCCCTCAATTGTCATTAAATAATTATGTGAAACTTAAAATTATATTCACGTTTTTCTACGTTTACATTTTTATACACATGTTAACAATTACGAACGTATATATGTGTGTATATTTATTGGAAGCTTCGGACTACATTCTCCCCTATGTCCAAATTCACTAACGACGTAAAAAAACTTTTGATGGATTTTTCATAGCCTCGGTAAAAAATACAACAGTATGTGGTCATCCAATAACGAAAGTTTGGACGGTCCTTTTCGCATTAGAAGAATTGGGAAAAGTTTAGGTTGTGTTTCATTGTGTTCAACGAATATAGCGTGATCAAGTTTACTTATATATTACGATGTATTTTTGAATTTAATTAAAGTATATTTCTGAAGGTGCCGAAAAAAAACCTTATTAATAATGCCTGTGCTCTTAAGAACAACGTTCCAATATTCCATTTGTTGGACTTTTAAATTTGTTTTAACTCGTTAACCGAACATACCATTGAAAATATTATTACAATTTTTTATAGAACGACCTAATATAGATTAATAGTTTTTGTATAATAGTTTTTATAATATATTACTAATATATAAAGCTGAAGAGTTTGATTTACGAAGGAAGGCTTTAGGCTATATATCATCAGGTTAAGACCAATAGGAGTGGAGCGCCAATTAAGAATGTTTCAAAATCGGGCATTTTTTTCGTTTCGATTGCTTTCGGTTAAAGTTCCGGGTATGTTGCTGATGATAAATCCCATCCCATTCTATATACTATTCTATTCACATATATAATGTACACGTTACATGTTACAGTAGATGGCATGCGTGTCGTAGTTACATATGTTGTTGAAAAAGCATTTCTGTGATTTACACACCAGATACAATTTTACATTTCTTTAATACATTTAAAAAAACGCGTGCGGAGCCGCGGGTGACAGCTAGTGTAAGATATAATGGTTTTTTGTGATGGATTTACTGGTTTGAAAAATATTCATAGTTAAATTAATAATTAATTTTACGTACTTTTACTGTTACATTATTATTACGCTAATTGATTTAAAATAAAACATAATATATCATTTTTGAAACATATTGAATGAAAATTCCAATTAAATCTTATTATTAGATTTTTTTTATGTCGTAGGTGACAAACGAACAGGTGGGCACCTGATGTTAAGTGATCACCACCGTCCATTGACACTAACAACTCCACAGGAGTCGCAAGTGCGTTGCCAACCTGTCTTAGGGGAGAGAGGAGTAAGGGAAGGGGGAAGGGGAGGGGAGGTGGGACCTCCGGCGCTCTCACTGTCCGAACGAAATGCTGCAATTGTTACTTCACGTCGGTTTTCTATGAGAGGGTGGTACTACCCCGGGCGAGCCGACCCATTCATGCTGAAACCAGTAATAGCTTCAGCCTGACTCTACCACCGTAAAACAAAACAAATTAAACCAATTACATTGCATTACATACAACAAATTTTAAACAAATTAAAATGACTATTCCATCTAGTGAAATAAATAATAATTGGTAATTTCTGAAATATTTAAATGTACGTAGTCGAAAGGTTTTCAATAATATTTTCAGTATTATTACGTCAAGATAATAAAATAAGTAAGCAAATTATTTACATCTACTCATACACAATTATTATTTTATTCAATTATTTTGGTTTTTGATGTAATCGTCGTTTAATCCATATCGTGTCATTATTTATCATTATGGACAATTATTATAGACTCGAATGGAAGTAAAGTGAAATAAAAAATATCAATTTATTTCCCTAGCGAGTGAGCATGTCCCGAGCTAATCTAGTTTGTTCGACCGCGCAAGGGTTGAATCCTCAATGAGGAACGCAGTCCAAATGTAAAAGTATGGCGGCGCTCCGGCAAAGAGTATCGAATATTGGCTCTTTCCAATGAAAACTCAACCCTGAATGAGATGAGTATCTATTTGTTATTCCTCTTATCGGGTCTTCGATACCCTTTAGTTAAATTCGTGGACGTGTATAAAGTTCTTTCTGAAGTTCCAACAGCCTTAAAAGTAAGCTGAGGAAAAATATGTCCCAAATATTACGTCACAGTTAACTTCTTAATTTTATATAGAATCAAAGTGGGCCCGCGACTCCGTCCGTAAAAAAAATATGTAAAAAACAGTGTCCAATAATCTGAATGTATTTACTTATCTACTTGTCACTTGTACTTAAGTTACGTCGTCATTAAAATTATAATAACCTTTGATAGAGTGAACCGATTTTAATGAGACCAAGACTGAATGTTACTCGGCGATATGCTTTATGATTTTTTGTCGTGAACGCAGTCTTTAACAATGCAGCATGTTGAAACAGATAGACAGACAGACATTTCAAAAAAATATTGTAATGTATTTTATTACTTATTTCAAGAGCGTGCAACAATTTTTTTTCGCAAAACTAAAAAGTATAGATACGTTAGCTTTATATTCTTATTATATGTATAGATATATGTATGTATTAGAATAACGAAAATCATGGGCATCAGAATAATTTTATCTAAAAAAATAAAGAAAATGATATATTGTGTATCCACATTTTGAATAAAGTTGAGTTAAAATATGTAAAAGAACTGAGTCATATTATAATACAAAAACCTTTTTTATTCCAGTCGGTGTTTGTAAAAGCATACCTCTTTACATTTAACATAACTTACATTAATTTGTTTTTCAAGCGCTTAGCTTTATTTTTTGTTTCTTCTTTTAATACTGACTTTGAGAGTTCGCTGGAAGCGATTTTGTGAAGAGAAAAATACAATCGTTTTTATAATAGTTACATTTTACGGCTGCACTTAGAAAATGCGAATTAACTGGCACGTTGAAATAACAATTTGTAGCTTTAGTTAATTTATCAATTGTTTTTGAATGTTTAAAAATATCATAGACGTAGTTAACTATATATATGTAAAGAAAAATATAATTTCCTTTAATTTTAATATTGTTATACCAAAGCCGAAACCACAGATTTATTTGTTGTAATCTGTGGCAATTCTATAATCTGTGGATGGAGAGCTGTCATCAGAATAAGCAATTTCTTTTAAAAGTAATCTTTTTTAAATTCTTATGTTAATTTGGAATCGACGTCGTGATTAATTAATTATATTAAATGTCGTTTCTCGAATTTCATGTAAAGTTTACTTACAATACTGTCAATCATATTATTCATATGTGTCAAATTAATAAAATAAAAGCTCTCATTTCAGAAACTCAGTTTTATCTTCCAGGTTAAACATAAAAATATCGTTATATTTAAATTGTTTTTTGTTGCAGTTTAAATGAAAACCTTTTTTTACTTTGAATTTTAATGTTTTTAAGGCGATAGAGCCACGCTTACGCTATTACTGGTTTCAGCATGAATGGGTTGGCTCGCCCGGGGCACTACCACCGGACCCACAGAAAACCGACGTGAAGAAATAGTAATTGCATTGTTGCGTTTCATTCGGTCAGTGAGAGCACACTCCCTTCTTCCCGTCTCCCTCTCCCCCAAACACAGACTGGCAACGTGTCTATGGACGATGGTGGTCACTTAACATCAGGTGACTCACATGTTCGTTTGCCTATTATGATATAAAAAAAGCACACTCCTTTAATATATCCTGTTTATATCAATAGAGCAAACAATAAATTATAAAGTTATATGACTACAGTATAATGTGTAACACAAATATTATGTAACATAAGTATTATGTTTCGATGATACGAAAATAATTGATATTTAAGTTTTATACTCCACACTTTTTTAATACCAGATAAGTAATAAGTTTTATATTAAAATCACATAATCTTAACCGTGAGTAGTAAAATATAAACAAGTTTTTATTTTACGTTAACGCATTTTAATAAGGCATAAGTCATATCATAACATGAAAAAACATAAACGACTTTTTGCAGCTAACAAATTTACAGAGCTTTTATAATATGAATTTTTATTTTTAACTTCAAACTCATCACAAACGAGTCGGATGCTCCGACTGTTGGCTTTAGAGCAGAAAAACTTATGAATAAAAAATGAATCCTTGGTTTTAAAATTAGCATTACAAAGAGAGGTAATTCTCGTACCTTTGCGCCTGAACAAGAAAATGTATAAATGCGGTCCTTCGTCTTTTATTGCGAGTGAAAAAATCAGTGATTTGTGTTTAAAAGAACCAGAAATAAATATGATTAGAGAGATAGCGTGAATCTCAATAGTCAATTTGAAGCTTACCTAAATAATGGGTTTATTATTGTGGTGTAATTTAAACATGTTAACCAGTGTTATGTAGTATATATATCAGTATCTATATTCAGAGGTTCCCAAACTTTTTTACTCATAGACCACTTTCAAAATTTAGCTGGTTCCGGTGGACCCCTTTCAGCTACATTGCTACCATTTTCTGAAAACGACCAATAATGTGAAGATTAAGATCTAACTAGTTGCGTTCCAACCACAAATTAATAGTTATCGAAAAAAAAGTGAGAGTTAATTGGTTAATTCATTATTATTTTTTATAGTAGCCCGGCAAAATTACTGCACTATGCCTGATGGTAAGCACAGTACAATCCAAAAACAATGGCGACCACCAAGAGAGAAACTATCTATCGCCGGTCGCCGCTGTCATGCCGGCCTGCGAAAAACTGGATATGCACAGGCTGATCCCGAAACGCGATCCGCAGAAGCGAATCACTATGACGGGCTTTTTCGCTATATACATGGTGGTTGCGACCCAGTCAGGCTGTAAAACCCTACCACCCCGGAGTAGTACCGTCATTAATTTATTGTGCTGTGAGTAGGTGTCAAAAAGGTAAAGATATTTTTTTCTTTTTTAATTTAGTAAAGTTAAATATTATGTGCATACATTGATATCTGAAGTTGATAGCAGATAAAGTTTCGTATACCCCCACTTACGAATTGTAACACCCATTTTTTGTCACGCCAACGTAGCCCCCTGTCGAGTCTCCCATGGACCCCTGGGAGTTCACCTGGACCACTTTGGGAACTAAGGACTATGTAAATAAAATGTTAGAAGGCCGGTCTGCGCGTTGTGCGCGCATCTCTTAAAAAGTACTAGATGGATTTCATTCAATCTTCTTTTATTTTTAACCGACTTCGAAAAAGGAGGAGGTTACTACGTTTGGTGTGTGTATTTTTTTTTTAATGTATGTTACTCGATATTTACTTCTTAATAGATGCTTATGTAAAAAACATCACGATAGTTTGGTTTAATATCAAACTATTAAAGCTTTAAAAACTACAATTTCTATAAGCACTACGCGTTGTGCAATATGTATTTTCTGACCGTAGAGAAGTGGGGCAAGCGGTGTGGTGCTTATAGTTTTTCCTGTATATGTATAATATATCGTTAGGATAATCCGACGCAGAAGTCGCTGGGTATGTGCTAGTATTTAATACGACAATGCATATATTAAAATTTCTACGGTCAACAGATTTATTTATAGTTTATCTCAAGGCAAATAGATAAATAGCACAATAAATATATATACAAAAAAGGTTAAGTGTTTATTGTTTGTGCAGGATGATCTCCGAAACGGCTAAGTTGTTTTTGTTGAGATTTTATAGACAGATAACACTTTTAGAAAGCATTATCTTGACTAAATATTAAACCTTGTCCATACTTATACTTGGTAATGTACGTCGTAAAAGTTAAAAAAGGGTAAAGGTATTGTACTGATGATGGTTCAAGTACATAAAAATGTAGTATTGACAAAGTAAGAATGATAAGAATAAAAATTCCATGAATAAACCAAACCATTTTCACAGTAGCGAAGTTACGGGCACAAGTTAGTTACTGAAATAAATAAATAGCCTATTTACAGTTAAAAGCCGTGAACTATTAATATGTAAAATTTTTCCTTAAACCAGTACGCAAAGTGAAAAACACGTTATAGAATAGATTATCCTTAAAATTTCTAATTACAAGGCACATTTTTGATTAAAGACACGCGACCAAGCCGTTCGCTTGTAACGCCCAATCGCGTGCCGCAGAATGGTTTGGTCGTATAATTTTTGCGTTAAAGTCACATTGGTTCTCGTATCGCTCGCTGGCTGTATGTATCATGTGAAAATTATACAGTTTTGTAACTTTGCAATATTATAATTTATTAAGAAATTGCTATAAAGCCTAACTATCATCAACAAAAACGTTGGTAAATATCTTGGTCTATGTAACTTTCTAATGCCATATAGTGGTTTAATGGTGGCAGAGCCACGCTGAAACTATTACTGATTTCAGCATGAATGGGTCGGCTCGCCCGGGGTAGTACCACCCTCTCATAGAAAACCGACGTGAAGTAACAGTGCTTGCCATTGTTGTGTTTCGTTCGGTCAGTGAGAGCGCCGGAGGCCCACCTTCCCTCTCCTCTCCTCCTCTCCCTCTCCTAACCTTTTCCCCCCAAAGGGTGACAACACACTTGCGACTCCTCTGGTGTTGTTAGTGTCCATGGACGGTGGTGATCACTTACCAGCAGGTGACCCACCTGTTCGTTTGCCACTTATGACATAAAAAAAAAGTAGTAATCGGCTTAGTAACCATTTTTCAAATTCAACTACCATAGAGTAAAGTTGAAAAAAAAAATGATGTATCTACAGGAAAATAAGATAACTAATGAGGAATAATTGTTTCAATGGATTACAGTAGGGGAAAGTCAATTTTTAAGAAACCCCAACGCGTATTTTTTCTTCTCATTTGCAAAGGTGACCGCTTACCAGCAAGCCTACCGCATGCTTCTTTGACACCATTATGATATGAAAAGAACTAATAAGGGTTAAGCATGTATTTATATCATCTGTAACATGAGATGTTAAGTTATGTAATTCATGGACTAAACTGTGATGTTCTCTCTCATATTAGATTCAAATTATTAATTTGATAATGGCATTATAGTAACATCTATATAAATAGTATATATATTATAATATAGTATATATATAGTATATATATATATATATAAATTATATAAATGTTCCCAGTAGTATATATATTTCGATATCGAGTCGTTGAAATGATTCATTGAAGCAAATTTGTTAGTGCCTTACAAATAGTATTACAAAAATCAAACTTCCAACATTATCTAAAGAAATATTCAACGTCGATAGAAATTAAATTATGCGAAATAACATTATTACAATTGTATAAATTCTAGATGATACTCGCCTGTTTCGCTATGCGCATCTTTTGTTTTTATTGGCGGTAAAAAATGTATACAAGTGTAAATAAAAAAAAGATGGCAATGCGATTCCAAAATATAAGTATTCTAGAACCATCTACGAAAAATTCCTCGTTGAACGGTTATAGTCTTATACCGATACGTTCAGTAGTTCTGGCGTGTTTGAGTCAAAGAAAGTATATTTTCTTTATATAATATATACATATATATATATATATATATATAGATTACTGTAATAGAATTTACAGTATTCAGTAGCGCCAAAGTTTCTAGAATAATTTATTGTATTTGTTTCTTAAACAACTAAATAAAACAGAAAAAAAAAATTCAACTTATATACTTTTTAAAATATGAATTTAATACATTCTCGTCCTTTATTATTGCTATAGCTCGAAAGCTGAATCTAAAACCTTCATTCTTAACAGGATCACTTTGAACTGGGAGCGGCATTAAACAGATTCCAGCTACAACGAGTCCAGTAATACTCTATAGTTGAACTCGTTGTAGTAAATCTTTTAAAATAGCGTTTGTGAACAAAACACAATATATTTTTCTGTCAATTTTGCTTGATACATGGGGAATTTGATACTTACATATGAAGTTTGGATTCTGTGGTCGGTAAGATTTTAAATTGTGTATATGATATGTTATTAGTTCAGTGGTAAATAAAAAGGATATGAGGAAACTTACATAATCTAAAAAACTTGAAGCTTTTACTTAATAGAATTACGTTATTTTCACTTAATCCCTTATTATTATCACTTTAGCTTTTGGGTTATGTACTTTATAGAACAGTGTAAGAACAGTGCAATTTAAAAGCAACGGCTATCAAATAACGATGAACAATCCATCGACAGTCGTAGTCCGGTGAAGCTGTTAAGACCTTGCTAGGTCAATAGCATAGTCAAACCTGAGGAGATGGGTTGGGGGACCCTTCTCCTCATTGCACAGGTGAGACTGACGATGGGAGATGACTGGTTGTGTACCCAGTAGTCTCTCTATAGTAGGACGAAGCCTGGCGTTTACTCGCCAGGCTGCCGCAGGGGCGGTTTCTCAGGTAGACAGCAGGTTCAATCCCTGGCCGCCCCTACCATGCGGCGGACGGTACACAGTGGGGTTTTAGTCCGTGCGAGTCGGACATAACCCACTCTCTCCCCCGCGAGGGTGGCGTATCCATAAAGGATTTCCCCAAGGTCAATAGCATAGTCAGTTCGAAAAAAAAAAACCATCGACATTCCTGGCTATGCACTGTCTAGTTCCGAAGCTTAACTAACTAACTCAGAACCAGTGTAACGGATTTACCAATATATGTATGGTCAAAGACCGTTTGCCGCCTGGTGACCGAATGTAAACGGGCTTGCCTCTTAGTAACTGAATGTAAATGGGCTTAACTCTTAGTAAATAAATGTAAACAAGCTTGCCTCTTGGTAACTGAATGTAAACGGGCTTGCCTCTTGGTAATTGAATGTAAACAGATTTTCCTCTTGATAACTAATTGTAAACAGGCTTGCCTCTTGGTAACTGAATGTAAACGGGATTGCCTCTTGATAACTAAATGTAAACATATAAACGGACTTACCTTTGGTAACTTCAGCGTGGATCTACTACCTACGAAATGTGTGTTTACCATTTTAAACCTCATTGTTATTCAACATCAAATACGATTGTGGTCACACGCCAAAGTATAAATAATATGTATTTGTTTAGTAAGTGACTAAATATCATCACGTACATATAATATGGGACCATGATTTTACTATGAAGCACGTATCTCAACCGGCTCAGTGGTAAAAAACGCCACATCAGCAAATTTAATCCCCAACCCTTTACAATATTGCAAATTGTATCAACGCACCGTATTTAAAAATGTCGCAGTAGGGACGTCATACAATATGCTGTGACATCGGAATTTCATTACAGCAAAGCCTCCATACATCAGGATGGGGAAATATGGCTTTTACATTCCCTCACTGCCTTTAATAGTAACACATATATATACGAACCGGAGCTAAGGAAAATATACTATTTTCACAGCGATTCAATTAAGATTCTTGATTAAAAACAATAAAGTTAATTAAAATATCAGATACGAGAGATTTCTATCAACCGTTTGAGAGATCGCTCATGTTAATTCTATTACATGAGATGAGAATAAATAATAGGTCATACATGAAACAGATGATTGAGTAAAATATGAGTTTTATGAATTATACAACTTATTTAAGATTTACCATGTTTTTTTAGTTTTATTTATATATTAAGATCCTTTTACGCTTCTAAATCGAAGAAACCTAGAAGTATCACAACTGCCACAAACTCTGTATATTAAGTACAAAATGTTAGCGGTCGAGAAAGTCTTTAAATTGTAACTTTCCTTTACAATGAAAAATGCTTATGAGTGAAATTACATTTTTTTTTCAAGCGACAAATCCATTTCACCTTTCATATATCCGAGCTTAATATAATATGAAAATCTCAGTGAAGTAAAATATCCCCTCATTTCTCCCTTATCCTATAAAATACCAAAAAGAGTTAAAGGAACTGTTGAATATTGAATATTTAAATGAAGAATTGAGCAAGAACTTCAATAGGGTCTTTTTATTTTAAGATAAACATAACTCCTATACTATGGATCAAACCTTGTGTCGCGCGGTATTATATAAGATAACTATATGTGGACCCATAGTTCAAGTAAACTCAGAACAATTATCTGTGAATCACACAAATTAATGTCTTCTGTGGGATTCGAAACCGCAACACTCACTTCAAGCAGCGAGGTAGCTACCCCTTAAATCGCCAAGCCATTGGCACAATCTGCCAAATTGTTATGTCTTTAAATAAACTAGTGGGTGCCCAGTGGTCGACATTCGACCATAGTTCCTTCATTTTTTAAAGGGATAAATATTATATTATAATAATAGTTGTATGTTATAATATCATTATTGAATGTAGAATGAAAAAGGGTAATTGGAACGTAAGAGTAAAATAATACATACAATCGAGCATAGCAACCTCCTTCATAACCTTTTTTGAAGTCCTTTACTGACAGATGTCAAAATGTCTTTTTTATTTACACGCGTGAGTATATGCTGTGTAAAATTGAAGCAATAGTGTGAGTAATGTATATTTTAGTTAATTTAATGTACTTCTAATGCATTTTATATAAAATAAATAGCTTTCTGCACTTCTCCTCCATATAAACTTTAACGATGCCAAGTTTCACGTTTATCCGTTAGCCCAATTCCGTTAAAAAGGGGTACAAAGATTAGGCTTCACGTATTAATATATAGATATAATGCATTATTTCTTTTTACAGATTACTTATGATAGCATTCAAAATAAAAGTTTTTCTCAATTACTTCTGGACAACACGAGAAAATAATTTTTCTTATTCTTAATATATACACGCTTATTATTGCACTAGCTGATAACCACGTATTTGTCGGTGGTGTTACTATAGATGGTAGGTGATGGAGCCGCGCTGAAACTATTATTAGTGTCACAATGAATGGGTCGGCTCATCCGGGGTAGTACCATTCTCTGATAGAAAACCGATGTGAAGTAACAGTGCTTGTATTGTTGTGTTTCGTTCGGTCAGAGAGAGCGCCGGAGGCCCACCTCTCCTCCCCACCCTCTCCCCCTCCCTACCTTACCTCCAAACACATGCTGGCAACGTATAATTGCCTCCCTTGTGTTGTTAGTGTCTATGGACGGTGGTGAACACTTAACATCAGGTGACCCACCAGTTCGTTTGTCTGCTATGACATACCTTCACTATATATTTAAGCTTACAAAAATTGTAGTTTCTTAAAAGTTCAATAATTTATATTAAATGTAGATATCGTGGTATTTAATGTTTTGATAAGAATCAAGTGTCTAGGAAATAAACTACAATATTTTAATCGAAATGTATTTAGTCGTTTTTCGTTATACTCTATCATTCTATTTATATAGATTCTCTATATCTTTTTATATTCTCCAACTACAATAGAAATGTCCGTTTTAAATACCTCTTACTTTTGTCAAGACATTTGCTATAAACAACTTACTTATATCCAGATGGTCACCCACTACTTGGGTTAGTTATTATAGCCTATGTCTCCATAATGGAATCCCTGAGCATCTCTGAATTACGTGGTAGCATGTCTCTCCATTAGCCGAATCTTAATTAGCAGCCATCAGCGTGGATCTGTGAAGGCAAGTTGGCCGTACCGGGACACGCTAATCCTGCCATCAACATTCTGATCACGCGTCTGCAGAGTTTCTATGAGTACGGTGAATGTCAGCTGCCGGCCGCGTCATCAAATTTATAATCGAAGGGATCTAGACCTAATTTGGACAGTTTAGAATCAAATGTTGTTTACGAAATGGTTATAATTATTTATACATATAATTTTGTACGACTACAATTTCTAGGAATTATATGGGTATATAAATTGACGTAATAGTAGAGTACGTTTTTATCTTCTATTTATCGACCGATTTTCTTTATTTTATTTATGTTTGTTTAATAGCTGTTGACGAACTTTAGCGTTATCAAAAAAAAATTTGGAAACAGTTTCTTTGTTTCTGTGCCATTTACCATTTTATTAATAAGTATTTATTTTACTTCAGACCTTTACGTCAACTAATGAAGCAAGATTGTGTGTAAATAACTTTGGTACAGACACCTTTAATATTGAAAATTTTGACGAGGACCATCAGTATAATTAAATCCATTAGGTACAAATATTATTAGAAGTGTTAAGATTATTAGATTATGAAAATTATAATTTTTATAGTATTAATTTTCTGAAGCTCTTGCATGTATTATTACCTAGTTATAGGACGATATAGTAATATCCTATTATGTCCACTTACACTAATATAACGTTGTTATATAGGTATTTTCGTCGTGTTTATTATCAGAGTCACTTATAATTTTCAAAATATATCCAGAATATAGTTGCGTTAACAAAATTAATATTGGCAAATTTAATTGCTCAATTTGAGTTGCGGTATATCAAAATAATTCCTTATAAGTCTCCGCCGTCAATATTCATAGGCGGTGACAATATTGTATGTTTACCACAAGTTCCATACCAATTAAGGGAAACTCGTGATCGTCTTCAAGTGGCAGTTTCAGTACAAATTAACTACGAGCGAAGTCCGCCGATTGGATTTCAAGTCACGAACAAACTGAATTTAGATGAGTGTATCAATATATGTATATGGTCAGGATGGGTTCGCCCAAAACTTTTCTGTTTGATGAAATTGGGCCGACGTATAATTTTATAATAAAATATAAACTATTCACTTTAGCAGAGTTAGCAATAAGTTTTTCAGTGTATCGTAGGCAACTGGTGTTTATTTCAGTCCATTTGTAAATGTATAGTTTATATAAATAAAGAACTACCCAAGCTTGGTATAGGAAAGATTATTCTCATTAGAAAAAAATAAAGTTTTAAACGTTTATTTAAAACTAGTGTTTCGTGATTTTATCACCGAACAAGCTACTAGAAGTAAACTTACTTATAAGCCCTCAACACGACCATGAGTATGCTGCTGGTAAGGTATGATATATCGTAATAATTTCAAAACTAAATAAGTAAAGAAAGATGGCGCCCTCCGTTCTTGTTTTTAGTTACTCAGAATCGACCATAGCGCTCTAGGGTTGTCATTTATATTAATTCGATTATGAACATTTGAATTAAGAAAATACTATTGTAACACGCGCCCCTAACACAAATCTAACCAGTGACCTTCAATCGGTACTTAACTATTCACACGTAAGCTCACTTTTATTTCTTATTGTAAGTTTATGAAAAACATAGCTTTCAATAAATAATAGTATATAATTTAGTTACAGAAAAATGTTAAATAACTTCGGTTCAACTTTGTGTTTGTACCCACATTACCTAATTAATATTAAACACGACTCGTACTTCGTTATGGACGAGACATATTGAAATTTTCTAATTACTTGCCCTCTTTACAAAAAGAACGATAATTAATCTTGTTTACGGACGATAAATAACTAAGTAAACTATGAGTTTTACAGCGACAATAACAAAGTGTAACGAGTTTTATAATTTCGTAGAAGCAACGGTAACTGGCGGCTTTCGAAGTGAAGCATATTTTATCAGTTTTGGCGGATAAAAGCTATCAAGTACACCTGAGACTTATTTTACGCCAAACGTGCCAATATCGCTACCCCGCCCAGCCCCTTACAGGAGACATGCTTACTCTAGGGCTGTCATATATCCTGTATCATTACGGTTAGTATGTAACTGTACTTATGTAATATTCGACAAGGGAATAAATATACCCTTCATTTTTTTTATTCATCTTTTAACTTAAATGTCATGGAATAACGTATAGCTTATATTATAGCGTACTGTGTACTGTATAGTACTTTTTAATCTAATTTAGTAGAAAAGTTGACAAAAATTACACTTTCATAGATTTTTTGGAATATTATATAGTATCATAATTATATATATTAAATAATAATTATTATTATATAGTATTATTATGCTAGATCAATTATGAATATATGAGCAAAATACTGTATGACAAAATAAATACATTTTTTTTTATTTTACCTTTGGCATCTAATATTCTGGTAGCTTATTACTGCCACTGTTGAGGAGGTAAGGATATTAACAAGTTTCTTGCGATCATTTCAATGAACTAACATACTGGCCGTCTTGTCAGAACTTTCCAGGGAAATTTTGTGGCAAGTCAGAATCCATGCTCCTTGATATTATTTCCGATTCACTTCCCTTGTGCACAATAATCAAACTATATTACGTAAAATGTCACCAATATTACAAAATATAGAACCAAATAACACAAGAGTATGATAACATATAAAAAACATTACATGACAGTCGAACATCCCGCCAAACACTCAAAACAAACACTTAAATGTTAGATATAGTCACTATATAATGTACTAGCCTCTGCCCGCGACTTCATCCGCGCTATTTGGCTAACGCTAACACGCAGGAGAAGCTGTCAAAAGGAAAAAAACCCCCATTTTGAAATATTCTTAGCATAATGAAATATAGTCTATAACCTTCCTCGATAAATGAGCTATATAACACTGAAAGAACTTTTTAAGTCGGACCAATACTTCTTGAGATTACCCCCTAAAACGTCACAAATTCACAAACTTTACCTCTTTATAATATTAGGTCTTTACCTATGAAATTGCCGTTTTGTATGAAAAAATTTAAACGATTTTATTTCATGTATTGTTTATTTGTATTAATCGAAGTAATCACCCATGCAATCAATGCATCTTTGCCAACGCAGTGGCAATTTATTGATGCCGTTCTTAAATAAATCAGCTGGACGGGAAGCAACAAATTCTTCAAAGGCATTTCGTACTGCATCTCGGCTATTGAATTTTTTTCCCGCCAAGGAGTTATCCAAATTCTGGAAAAAGTAGTGGTCTATAGGCGCAAGGTCTGGTGAGTAGGGCGGATGACGGAGAACTTCCAACCCCAGTTCTTGCAACTTGGAGACCGTCTGCTGTGCCGTATGAGGTCGCGCGTTGTCGTGCTGGAGCAGCGGAGACAAGCGATTGACCAATGCTGGTTGGAGACGTGCCAGCTTCTCCATCATTGTGTTCAGTTTGGTAAGAAGCTGTGATGAATCACAGCGGCGCTAGACCACCAAACAGTGACCATCACTTTTCTAGGGGTAAGTTTTGGTTTAGGGCATTGTTTAGGTGTTTAACCAGGATACAACCAACTTGCTGAGTACTTGCGGTTATCAAACAGAATCCATTTTTCATCGCAGGTAACAATGCGGTTCAAAATTCCTTCATTTGTGTGACTGTTGAGCAGTGTAAGGCACGTCTCGACGCGTACTTCGCGTTGGCGATCATTGGGTTCGTGGGGCACCCATTTGTCAAGCTTTTTTACCTTGCCAATTTGACGCAAATGGACCAATATTGTTTTGACGCTAACGTCGAGAGCTGCTGCTAATTCAGCCGTAGATTGTGTATCACACACACACGTAGCTTCCACAATCGCCTTTAATTCGTCTTTGTCGACCAAAGTCTTCGGACGACCGCGAGATTCATTTTTCAGGTCGAAATTCCCAGAACGGTAGAGAGCAAACCAATACCAGGCGGTGCGTTGGTTTGTAGTGTTAGCTCCATAAACGGCGTTGATGTTGCGTGCCGCTTGTGCCGCGTTGCTGCCACGACGGTACTCATATTCTATAATTACTCGAATTTTTAAAGTATCTATGATGACAAAAAAAATTGAAATGCGACGAAAATGTAACATTAATCAATAAACAAATGACTAATTTTGGAAAAGAATTCCATGTTTTTAAAATAAAATAAATTTGAAATTAGAATTTTTAGCCAAACAAAACTTATTTTGATTTGAAATGGCCAGTACAGAAGAACGGCAATTTCATAGGTAAAGACCTTATATTAGTATAGATTTATTAATTAATATAATGTATATAATACTATTTACTGATAAGATTATCTTAGTATATATACATATATATCAGAAAAGGCAGCCCTCGCCTAATCATACCTGTCACCTCGTAGGACCTTCCACGGATAAATCATAAAAGCCGTGTACATCCGACCGGACGGAATTAGCTTTGTTAATTCTAATTTGTTTTTGTTACCTCGTTTGAGTTATGACCGCGAATTGTTTTATGCTTTATAACTGAAAGTAATTGGTAACAAAGGTCGACCCACACGAGAGATTAGTCATATTGTATCATGCATGCCTTTTTTAAAATTTATTATCCAATTAGAACGAATTTTTTTTAGGTGGTAGAGCCACGCTGAAGCTATTACTGGTTTCAGCATGAATGGGTCGGCTCGCTCGGGATAGTACCACCCTTTCACAGAAAACCGACGTGAAGTAACAGTGCTTGTATTTGCGTTTCGTTCAGTCAATACGAGCGCCGGAGGCCCACCTCCTCTCACCCTACCATCCCCTCTCCTCGTCCCCTTCCCCAAACACATGCTGGCAGCACACTTGCGACTCCCCTGATGTTTTGAGTGACCATGGACGGTGGTGATCACTTAACATCAGGTGACCCGCCTGTTCGTTAGCCTCCTATGATATATAAAAAAATGGTTTAGGGATTAAACGATATAACACATCAAACACTACATTTTGTCGATGAGATAAACGTATATCAGTCTCAGATAGAATGAAAACAAAATGTCTGAGAGTATACTATGCTATAATTATTTAAAAAAACATCCTTCATTTATACTACCATTATAACATTTGAAACTTGATATATTTCCAGCATATATCAATGATTCCACTAAAATATTGATACTATAAAGCTTGCAATTTTAAAGAGTAATAGCAGTGTCCAGGTGCACACAATCACTATTGGAAATAAAATGAAGCAAGACGAATGAATATGTTATTGAAATCTCATTGGGGTTTTCGATCCTTTGTTTTGTAGCATATTTATGAAAACCGAATACGAGTTAAAACTTTATTTATTTAAGGCAATCCATACAACAATATTAAATAAGTTTTCATATTTACATGAGTTATATTTAATAACAAAACTTTATTAATTTTTAATTTAACTTAATTTTGTAATTACGTGAAAAAAATTGTTGCAAGTGTCTACGAATAAGTTATAGAATATATTTCAATCATTTTTAGAAATGTCTGTCTGTCTGTCTGTTTGTATGAACACGCATCATTGCTAAAGTACTGAGTTCACAATAAACCACCAGCAAAAAAATACAAAAAGACAATACATTGTGTTAACGTCTACGTCCGGTACCGTGACACACCCGAGAGGCGAGACTACAACGCCACCCGGGGAACCACTATTGACCTGCGATACCGCGCTATTGACTCTATCGGGGTGTTACTACTGACCTCGAACGCTATTGGTGGAAGTTATCGGCTGTTCATTATTCATTCCGGTGTGAGACTACATTGGTGGCATATAAAGGGCAAGATGTCGCTGATCTGGGCGCACTCCTATGTGGAAGTTATTGTAAGGCGAAGCTCTGGCCAAATAAATAGTGACAGTATACGAAGTATTTATTGCCATTCCTGACTGCATCGACCCTATACGCGATTAGTGTAACAATTGAGATGACTTTATTAATCAATGTTTATTACAAAAGCTTCCACGTAGACGGAGTCGCGGGCACATAATTAATAAGAATCTTAGCAAAAGGCAATGTCAAAATAAATGACGTAATACTTAGACTGTTCGCGTATAATATGCTTGAATACGTTGTGTTATAATAAAACCTCTGTAGCTGTCTACCGCCATGGAGATGAGGCGATCGCGATCGTTTCACATTCCAAAAATAATTAACTGCAAAAATGTCTGCAAACTATCGTCTGTTATACTGAATACTATTTTATAAATTTGAATTGTTTAAGGACATTTTCATAGACCGCTTAGAGTTAATAATAAAAATATATTAATAATATGTTATATTAATAATAATTAACTATATCCCTAATAACGACGTAATGATTACGGTATAATAAGCCAGTTAACTAAAGAACAATTTTACATGTAATTTTCTAGGCGCTTTTCGTTTACTATACTAGCAAGAACGCAATATTCATGACAGGTTGCAACCGAACTTGCAATGAGATATGCTGGGCACATCTAACGCAAACGATCACCAACGCCCCTGCATACGAGATGCTTGCAAATTGATGGAATACTGATGTACTTGGAACATATTGTGGATATAACAATGAATTCTAGTAAAATCTATGTTCCCTACTAATAAACGGGTACCAATAATTAACTACCTACCTGTTTTTGCCAAGGATGGTTTAGTATATTATGAGAAATTAAAATTCTATATCATGTAAATATTATTAATTAAAATCGTTAACTAAATTTATACTTCTTTTACTTTACTTTAGGTAACTTATTATACGTACTTATGTTTACGGCAAAATGACTGCACTATCCCTGATGGTAAGCACAGTACAATCCAAAAACAATGGCGACCACCGAGAGAAATACTATCCAAAGCCGGTCGCCGCTGTCATGCCGGCCTGCGTAAAACTGTATATGCACAGGCTGGTCCTGAAACGCGACCCACAGAAGCGAATCACTATGATGGGCTTTTTCGCCATATACATGGTGGTTGCGACCCAGTCAGACTGTAAAACCCTACCACCCCGCTTTCGCCATTGCCTCGTTCGTTAATCAGCAGGGTGCACCACGTGCAGGTGAGGTTGGCTTGGGTATCTCAAGTCTTATGATGTTATTCGACACCCCTTACACCCCCATGTGTCATCCATGCATTGTGTCCTGTATATATAAATAAGTGATGTGAATATGGAAAAAAGTTAATGAATTCTAAAAATTCATCCAGATTAGAATATATTGAACTTCTAAAAGATACGAAAGTTACCAAAGTGTTTTTGTATGAAGTTTAGTTTTTAAGTTTTGGGCTTCTAAGAAATTGAAGTAATAAAAAAGAGGTTTTTATAGTGGTTATTAGAATTTAAAAAGAAATCAATACAATATTTTACGATGTGATTTGTACAAGAAAGAATTACTCCTTTTCATTTTTAAATCGAATTCAAAATTTATTTACTTCTCGCATTAAGCAGAAGTAAGCATTTAAGATAGGAATTTTAATAACTTTGAAATTTTATAATTATCTTTTCTAATTATTACAGACTTATAGTTGAAGTTACTCGCTTAAAAAAGATAATAAACTATTATTTTAGTGTTTTTGATACCCAACACAGTAAATTCACGTGTAAAACAATTATAATTTTGTATGCACAAATCTAAGGTTATGTTGTATAGAAAATACTACTACATGTAAGTGCTCACTAGCTATTTTTGACTGCGGTAAATTAGATCGGAAAGGCGCGTGACCCGTTTAACAACATCCATAGTCCGTATTACGGTTATATACAAATAAGTACACAGAGTATTTATGTTACAACCAACATGTTTTAGAAGTTCCACAGGCAATTGGCATTTAAACATTCAAAAATATCTGAAGTTTCGTACTCCAAACACACAGAGTTTCATAAAACATAATAAATATTTAAAAGCGATCCTCAATGATTCTTTTTCAGAGTCAACACTTTGTGGTTCATGAATTACAACAAAAAGAAAACTATTTTTTTTTAAATTCATTAGATGTAATTAATATTCAACGCAATTCTAGGTATTCAACTTATATTACTAATGTATATTATATTACGTTATTGTTTTTATTTTATGAAATTACTTCTATAGATAATTGCGAAGAACTTTATGTGAATACATTTAAAATTTGATAAAATAGTGCTAGTAAATTATTTCAGCTCTTCGGACAGACTTAGAATTTAATGAAGCGTATTATCATAGTTGATTACTTTATTTCAAAAACCACGCAAAAAATATTACATGTTAAGAATACTGACGACTATTCTGCTTGAACCTTTATATAAATATTTTTTTCATAAGAAAAATCGTCTACTGTTATCATATTTTCTTGTAAATATTTTAGATGTTGATTTATATCACCTTTTTTATTTGTTTGTCCATTAAAATTAAGGTAATTCCATAGATATGCAGTCTCTGGTAATATTGTAATTTGCTTATAAATACGTCAAATGAATCATTAAGCATACACATATATTATATTCGAACGGTTCTGAATTATATTATCCATCCAAGATATATACTAATGAACATTGGCATCTGGAGGTTGGAATACATTGTATATTGTACACATTACGAGATATTACCATGAAAGTTAGCACACCTTAATGTTTTATCCATTTTACTATATGCCGGGACTAGATGGTGTCCCAGCTTATCAACTTTTATACCGTTCAATCGAACGTCACTATCATTACTGTGTATAGATATTTAAAGATGCAAAATATTTACACGATACATATTTTCCTATAACTCAACTATTTATTACAAAAATGACTCATTATAATAAATTCAGTTTAACGTATTCAGAGCAGAGGGCGCAAGTTGTTATAGATATAAGTTTTCTTTTCTACAAATATAAGACGAAGTTCGTTATTAATTTAGATAATCATTTAAGTTGTTGGTTTTATTAAGTCGATATATTTCTCGTATAACATGTTTCTGTTAAAATAAATATATCATTTATCATTGTTTTAAAAATAAATTAAAATTAACAAATTAATTACTATTGTTAAATCATAATATACTCGTTACGATCATATAGTTATTAGGAACTAGCTTTTACACGTGGCTTCGCTCACATTAATTTAGATTTGGCCTGTACGTACCTCGGGAACAATATGTTTTTCTGGATGGAAGGTACCGCGAGAAAAATAACTGAACTATTTCTTCCTTTTGTAAGAAAATATATTTAATTCGCATACTGTAAATGACTACTTAATAACGACCCTTAATACAATAATAAAGGAACAAGGACCAATAATAGAATAACCGTTAATGAATGAACATTGACACCTTGGAGTTCAGTACACAACCGTATTTATAGCCTTGGTGCAGACAGCGTGGGCGAGGAACCTTCTAAACGAATGGCGCAGTGTTTGCACATGACGTTGCAGACTTGCTGACTCTACTTCTAGGGATTGGTGTTGCAATGTTTACATATTGACTTCGTAGATGACCAATGTTGATCGATGTTATGTGTAGTTGTTGTTGCCACTAATGTTGTGTCTAGGGGTTGATCTCCTATACCAAACAATATACTGTTTACTATCCCACAACCGAACACCTGACGATATGAGTAGCATATAAAAATATTACGCAGCTATGTACATATGTATGTAAATATTATATTTTGGGTATCCGTGAGAGTTTCCAGGACCATATACTCTCCTTTACTCGCGAGTCCTTTTCTGTATACGTGACAGTGTGTATGCCATATTTTTAGATAATCGATTGAAAAAACTCACATTCGCTTTTTTTTTTTTATATCATAGGAGGCAACCGAACAGATGGGTCACCTGATTTTAAGTTATCACCACCGTTCATAGACACTTGCAACACCAGAGGAGTCGCAACTGCATTGCCAGCCTGTGTTTGGGAGAAGGGGGAATGGGGAAGAGAGGAGGGGAGTGAAGATGGGTATACGGCATTCTCATTGACCGAACGAAACGCAACAATTGAAAAATGAAGGCGTAAAAGCGTAACTTACAAACTCACATTCGCATTTATAATACTAGTTAAGATTTATTTATATTTCATTTAGTTATAGTAAATTATGGTCGCGTCAATAAAAATATACAGACTAAGCTATTTTAATTACTGGGCTTCAGCGAGGAAAACAAACGGGCCGGTTCCTGAACATTATTACCAAGTAATCCGCGATTACAACGTAAGACCTTGCAAATTCTGTAAAGGTGAAAAAGTGCTCAATTTACTCGGATGGCGAAGATTTATCTCCTTTTTCTTTTCTTTAATAATACTAAAGAAAAAATAAATTATTTTGATATAAGATAGATTTACAAAATTCTTACATTACTATATAAATTTTCCTATGTATTATACCGAAACTTCATTAACTTAATATATGCCGTTCATTTATTTATTTTTCATTAGTTAAAACTTTCGGATAAGATAAATCATAAATAAATAATATAATTATTTTGTCCATACTAATACTAATAAATATATATGAAATATTAGAATAGATATATTGACTTCACAAAGTTAACGGGAACGGACTTGTTGGACAGTTACTTCTTGGCCGTTGGATTATAAAGGATATTCCTTTTCTAGACTTTACCTGACCTCTTACCCTTCTAATAATATAATTGTTAACATTAAACCTAATTAATTTTCAATTGACACAGTATTTTCAATGAACAAAAAAAAGATGTGGTGTCGTGGGACACCAGGTAGGAACGAAGTTCCTTCGGCTAATGTAGAATCGACACAATTTGCAAAAAAAAAAAAATTTAACTTAATTAATTATATTACCGATTAACCGATATTATAATTATAATTCACCGATTAATTAAATTAATTTAACGATTAATTTCACCGAGAATTCGAAAGAAAGAAGGCGAAAGAGAAAGGTATTATACACTACTCGCTTGTGTATACGACTGTCGCGCCTGCGCACGTCTCATTTAACGGTTTTATTCCACGCACTTTTTCTTACGGTTTTACTATCACATTTTTTTCAGTTCGGTCGCACAGCAAAATCCCTATCTCTTCCAAGCCTGCCGTAAGGAACTTCGTTCCAAAAATTTTTGTCTGATTTTATGTTGGCTTGGAATTCTCTTTTTGAGGCGTATGGCCGCTTAAATTTAATTTAGGTTCTGAGCTTATCTATGTCGACATTGAGGGTGAGATTTAATGTAATTATATTTTTAATAAGAAGTAATGAAGTATTTTTTCTACGTAAATTTTCTTTTATAAACGAAATACTACACGATTACTTATTTAACATCGTTTTAAATAACATTTTCAACTAAAATAACATAAAACACTTACAGTATACAGTTTAATTTAAATATGGTCATTGAAGTATATTGTACATGACACACCTGAGAGGCGAGACTACAACACCACCGGAACATTACTAGCGCCACCATATTAGAGATATATCGGGGGAGCCACTATTGGCCTGCGATACCGCGCTATTGACTATATCGAGGATGTTACTAATGACCTCAAACGCTATTGGTTAAAGTTATCGGCTGTTCATTATACACCCTGATGTAAGACGTCATTGGTTGGAGTTCGTTGTTGTTGAAAGTTAAGTTAAGTAAGCTGAAGTTCAGCCCGGATAAATAGTCACAGTGCCTACAGAGTGTTATTGGTTTCCCTGACCGACCGTCTGACTATACGTATTTTGTAACAATATATATCAGTAATATCCTAGTGCTCATGATTGAAGTATTAGTAATTTCCTGAAATTAACGCAAGAAACAAAAGAAAAGCGCAACAAGTTGCGTTTCAGTTCACATTGATTAATTCAATGTGATGTGAAGGATATTTTCTTCTATAGACCGATTTTGTAATTATAAACTAAGGAGTATTAAGCAACGGTACACAATTGACAAAACACTGGTTTTGCTACGTCATTTATACCTACACTTGATTTTTTTTTAACATATAGAATGGTATAATAAAAATATATTTAATGTAATTAAGAATTTTTGGCATACCACGTATTGATTTATTAGCATAGAATACCTACTTTTGTGCTATTGATTGAAAAAGAGTAACAATAAAATAATATTATTTACTAGTTTGGGTCCTGCAGCTTCGTTTTCCAGGAAATTTGGTTCTGCAGTATCGTAGAAAATATTTTTCGAAATTTTTGCCTGGACTAATTGTGAGAAGTCTTTTTTTATTCATTATCTGTTTTTATGACTGCTACAATTTTAAGTTATTTCTGTTAAATTTTGCCATTACCGCTTATCCTTTATAAAGAAGCTTAAAAATATGTAGTATTACACTAATCACGTATAGAGTCGATGCAGTCAGGAATGGCAATAAATACTTCGTAGGTTCTTGTCACTGTTTAATCGGCCAGATTCCGCAAATTCCGCAAAATAATTTAAGTAACACAAAAATAATAAAGGATGAACAAATTAATGTTATTTAAGCTATACAACAATTTTATATAATTATCCTTATTTATGTATCTCGAATTTGTTGACTAATCTGTTTCGACATATAGATCAGCGACATCTAGCCTTTCATGGCCGAACTATGAAGTCAAAGAATATACTATTTGATATAATGATCAAACTAATTATTCAATTCTATACAATGATATTCTTATTTAAGTCTTATTAACATTATATATAATAATAATTATTCTTATGGCGCTAGTTTCAATGTGTCTCTTAATATGGTGGCGCTAGCATCAATGTGTATCTCTAATATGATGGCGCTAGTGTGAATGTATATTTATAATATGGTGGCGCTAATATCAATGTTCCGGTCGTGTTGTAGTCTCGTCTCTTGAATGTGATGCAGCGGCACCGGAGGTGGGTGCTAACAGTAGTCTAGAGTAGTAAAAGTAATAGAGGATCTGCCAGTAAAAGCAGACATTTGAATACAATCTAAATATTTTTTCAGCATTTACATCAACCAGTATAAATAAGAAAAAGCCTCAAAGAATAAGTTCAACCGAATGTTTATGTTTTTAAAAGTTAGTCAAGGTTTAAATAAATTGGTCGTATTGTACGATCATTTTAGCTATTCTAATTCATAATAGGCCTGTGTATGGGCCGACTCAACCAACATTTAACAGTTACCCTTCATTACCTACTGCTGTAGTATAATCATAGACTGGATAGTTCCTATATACTACGTAATTATGCAGTAGTTCGAATAACGTTCCTTTACGCGTATGTAGACTTGAAACTGGATGTCTAGTTGGCAATATAGTTACGCTATCGAAATGTAAACGGTGTTATTACAAAAAAGTTAAATACGTATTGAATACTTGGTTTAAAAAGGTCTCGTATTAAATACACCGCGGTCGCTGAATGTTCGCCATCTTGCTCTTTTATCTCGCTTTGGTTACGTTAGATTAGACTTGCGAAAAAGGATAACGCGAACTTGCCTCGGGCAAGCGCGGTGCATTTATTACGATACCTTTTTAAGGCAAATATTTTAGTAATTTATCATAATTTGGATCTTAGGTAAGAATTACAAAATGCTTAGATTCCTATTTAGTTAACATAATAAACTAATCAGTGCTTCATTATTATGTTAAAAGGATAGATTTTACATTTTTACTTACAATGTTGAAGAGATATACCTATATATTAAAAGTATATGCATAAAAAATTCCTCTTGAAAATAAAATAATCTAACGCAAGCACTACTACCGCGCCTTACATTGCTAACTTTGCATTCGAAACCTCAGAATAATTTGTTGGCTAGGTGCATGAACTTATTTAATTAATTAAAACTTTTAATTTGTAAGGAGGTTTATAAAAAGTTTTTAACCGAAATGATATAAGAGAATTAAAAATGACAGATAATATGAAAGATGATGCGAAATTTCTTTAACCATTGGATAAGCTATGTTACAATGAGCATATTATATACATAACTAGCGGGCCCTACAGACGTTGTCCCGCCCTTATTATAAAAAAATCCTTGAGAAATAATATACCAAAACCTTCCCCATGAATCACTTTATCCACTGATGAAAACCGCATGAAAATCCGTTCAGTAGCTTTTGAGTTTATCCCGAATAGACAGACAGACAGACGCGATAGGGGAATTTGTTTTGTACTATGTAATGATAAATATATGGTCTATCCTTATTCTTCACTGTTTTTGACATTTCTTATTTAGAAGGTTAAATAAAATCAAATGTGTTATATTAATTTCTAGTTTATTAGTAACTCATTTCAAAGTTTTCTAAAATATGTGTTAATTATTGCGGCTCTTAACTTTAGAAGATACAGTAGAAAATGTTAGGTATTATAACAATCTCTGTTACAAAGGTTACCTTTTTTTTCCTTTTTTTTAACTTTATTTTGGCAAACAACCTTTTAGATTATTACTGCCATTGTCAAGTAGTTAATAGTATTACAAGTTCTTTTCAAGTTCTTCTTCCATTCCATTTTGGCAACCTGTCTTCTAGTAGACCATCACTGCCATTGTCAAGTGAGTATCGATATTACAAGTTTCTTGATATAATTTCAATGAACTAACAAGATGGTGGCCATCTTGTTAGAACTTTCCATGGAATTTTTGTGGCATCTCAGAATTTATGGTCCGTGGTATTATTTTCCGATTCACTTCACCTATGCACAATAAACAAACTATATTACATAAAACACCATCAATTTTACACAAGAGTCAAGTAACACAAGGTTATGAATAAAAAATAAAATCCACTACATGACAGACTAAGATCCCGCCAAAAACTCCAAAGGTTACCTTGTGTTTTAAAGAACCATTAACACTATATAATGTTTTTGTATTCAACGTCTACCTTTATTAGTTCGATCCAATACAAAAGTTTTCGTTACTGAAACCATCTTGAAACGTTCTCTACATTTCTCCGATAAATAAACAAGTAGAAGCTCAATTAACAAATTCGTATCGTGTATTTACTCGATAAATTGAATTTAGATGTAATTACTTAATCTCAAATGTAAATATTTTGTGAGTAAATACTCGTATTTAAATATGTACTACTGAGAAATAAATGTTATTAATACTGTAACAGTGCGATATTTTTATTTTGTTAACAAATATTTATCTGAAAATTCTGCAGAGATTTGTTTCGTTTCATTTGTAAGAGATTTTGTATGGAACAACTTTTTAAATTCTAAAGCAATGTCTAACAAGCCATATGCTTGTTTCCGCCGCTATTGTTATTCAGTTCGTTATGTGGTTGGTGACACACTGATGCACAATGCTATCTGACTCAGTTATCGGATTAGCAAGTTATTAATTTATAGTCTGTACTAACTATACTAATATTATAAAGCTTAAGAGTTTGTTTGCTTGAACGCTCTAATTTTTTTTAATAGTAGCATGGCAAAGTGACTGCAATGGCAACCACCAAGTGACACAGTATCCATCGCCGGTCGCCGCTGTTATGCCGGCCTGCGAAAGGCTGGATATGCACAGGCTGATCCCGAAACGCGACCCGCAGAAGCGAATCACTATGACGGACTTTTTCGCCATATACATGGTGGTTGCGACCCAGTCAGGCTATAAAAACTTACCACCCCGCTTTTGCCATTACCTCATTCGTTATTCAGCAGGGTGCACCACGTGCAGGTGAGGTTGGCTTGGGTGTCTCAAGTCTTAGATATTATTCGACACCCCTTACACCCCAAAAATGATTTCAGTGTTAGATAACTCATTTATCGATAAAGTCTATATTAGCCTAAGATCAATAGGAGCTGGTTAACAATGAATAATGTTTCAAAGTGGAGGTTAATAATATTATTAATATTAATATTAGTATTAAAGGTTATTAGTATAAAAGGTTATTAATATTAGTATTATTTAAAAAAAAATCACTTTCCACGTAAACGAAGTCGCGGGTTAAAGTTAGCGTTACTTAGCGTTAAAGCTAACTATTCCACGCAGACGAAGACGCGGGCAGAAGCTAGTTGACTTTATAAAGTGAATTGCATACTTGTTTATTACGTCATAACATTCAAAAGACACACAAGTATACAAGTATGAAAGAATCGAGTATACATAAGATATATAATGTTAATGTTTACGTCCGGTACCGTGACACACCCGAGAGGCGAGACTACAACGCCACCCGGGGAACCACTATTGACCTGCGATACCGCGCTATTGACTCTATCGGGCTGTTACTAATGACCTCGAACGCTATTGGTGGAAGTTATCGGCTGTTCATTATTCATTCCGGTGTGAGACTACATTGGTGGCATATAAAGGGCAAGATGTCGCTGATCTGGACGCACTCCTATGTGGAAGTTATTGTAAGGCGAAGCTCTGGCCAAATAAATAGTGACAGTATCTACGAAGTGTTTATTGGCAATCCTGACTGCATCGACCCTATACGTGATTAGTGTAACAATAAACTAACTTAAATGATCAAATTCAGTCCAATATTCTTTTCTAATCCAGGGATGAAGAGTATTACAAAGTCACGCAAAATTAAACTCTATTACCGTCGGCGGAATAAAAATATGAATTTCGTATGTAAAACAAAAATTCTTGTTATGTAAGCACATTTCTACTCTCATCCATATCAAAATAATTTGCTACAGAAACAACAATTTATCATAAGACCCGTGGGTAAATTTTGCATCGGTTCAGCGGATTATTTCCCAGTACTTGTATTAATAAAGCAATTTCAATTCATATAACCTTCAACCATTATAGCATGGTGAAGTAATACTCGACTTTACGGGCCCCGGTGTACGGCCCTCGGATACCTTCACAAACAATTTATCGCCACCTATTTTGGTGAGTTTCCTCCACCTGTTACAAACACTTGAAGATTTAACCTGAGTAAATCGACTTTGGCAAAATGGTATATTTTATTAGTAAGATGTAATGTGAAAATTAACAAATTCATCATAACTACCCGTGGCCGCGACTCTGTCCGCTTGGAAACAATAACCGTGGCTAATAAAATCATCTTAATATAGTATGTCCATTTACTTATCTACTTTTCCCCGAGCCGAGGTGTGCCGTGCACCCTTGAGCTAGTTGTCAAATAAAATCGGCTGAGTGCCTTAAGCGCTCGCCTTAGTAGTCCGGTGAAGCTGTTAAGTCCTTGCTAGATCAATAGCGTAAACAGTCCGAAAAAAAAAACTTATCTACATTTCTCTCGTCCTTGAGTCGCGTCGCCATTAAAATTACAATAACTCTTGGTAGAGTGAACCGATTTTAATGAAACCAAGAATAATGTTACTAGAAGATATGCTTTTATAGTGAATGCAGTACTTTAGTAGTGATGCGTGATCATAAAAACAGACAATCATACATTTCTAAAAATGATTAAAATGTATTTGGTTACTGATTCCAAGACACTTGCAACAATTTTTTTTTCATAATAATCTAAAAAAGTACAGACACGTTAGATTTACATTCGTATTATATGAATAGAACGGAATGCATAGATGTATGAATAAATAAATAGTGGTCACACATTTTAAGGCACTGCTGAGGGTTGCTGTTTTATCAAGTGACCTGAAATGGAACTGGCACGAAACTTAACAACGTTTACAGTTTATTAGCTGTGCTCGAAGTTTCGCATGCATTTGTTATTTTTTGTAATAATAGTTGAGTTGTAGAAAATAAATATAGCATACCTATTCTCCGTGATCTATTAACAGCAACAGTTCGAGCAATTTATAATATGAGGCCTCGCGAATCATTAAAGACTAAGTTTCAGGAATTCGGTGTCTTAACTCTGTCCTCCCAATATATTCTTGATAATTTAATGTATGTCCGCAAAAACTAAGATATGCTGGATCTAGGAAAAGACCAGCATAATTTAAATACTAGAATCAGCAACAAATTGGTAATTCCATGCTTCAGGCTCACTAAGTCAAAAACAATTTTTTAGGTAAGGTTTTATAATAAAGTCCCAAAACACATTACCGATTTGCCTGATAGTAAGTTCAACAACCATGTCAAGCGGGTTTTAATATCTAAAGGCTATTACAGGGTGGATCAATACGTGAACGATTGTGACGTCTGGAAATGACACCCCTCTCTGTGCATCCACTAATAACGAATGTAAATATTTATGTTACTGTAAAAATATATGACATGAAAAGATAAACCAGATCGAGTTTCTTGCCGGTACTTCTCGATGCCTGGGCTGTTTTCCGAACCAGTGGTAGCTTTGACGTCCATAAGCGCCTTCTCAGGGCCTAAATTTAATAAAGGATATTTTGATTTTGAACACAATCCAATTTTCATTATTTGCAATACATACATTTCATTAATTTATATGCTACGGCGTTACTACGTGACGAATTATAGTTAAATCAATATCATAAGAACCTTGTCCATGTAAAGAAAATAGTTGTATCACATGTCATGTGAACGGCCAAACGGTGTTGAAGTTTATTCGTTTATCTATCTATATAATTATATGTACTCATGGCTAGCTTTTGCCCACGGTCTTGCGTCAACGGAGATTTCATTTATCACTTGGGACACTACTCTTTTCTGGATGAATACTTTCCTATATAATGCTATTATAATGACAGTATAACGCATGCATGTTATATTTTGTCTATGTAGACAAACTGCGTTGCACTTACAATTACTGCACCGGTTCCCTCCGACCGATCGTAGTACACGCTTATAAATTAGTTATTATTTATAATAATTGATTAAGTGAAATAGATGTCATTCAAGGAGATACGGTTTCTTTATTGACCTCCTCAGTGATTAAAATTGGTAAACTTATGCCCTTTTATGAATCCGTGTACAACTATTTCTATGAACAATTTCTTAACAATCGGTTAGCTAGTTCAAGTGTAAAAAACGAATAAATCACATTTGCATTTATAATATCGGTTAGGATTATTATATTTCATGACACTGGTAATTATCATTTACATTCTATTAAGGAGTTTATATTCACCCAGAACGATATATGTGTTACATGCTAAAAGTAGATACTGATTTTCCTGTTTTATTATAAGAAACTCTCTAATATGCAACGTCCCGCGAAAGTTTCTCTTACATTTTAGTTCTGCACATGTATTTGGAGTATCTACTGTGGGCAGTTCTGTTTCGTGCTCCATTATAACGATAATTATAAACAGAGCTCGATAAATAACAATTATATTATTGTGAACGTTCTCTTGTTCTTCAAAACCCGGACAATTTCAGGCGTTAATTGGAACGTGCCTCTTAAACACCGGCGGCTATTGCCGGGGCCTTACGTTCACTGGAATACCAGTGGATTGCCGCAAAGAGCCAACCCACGAGTAAGTAACATGCCTCGTAACCCTAATTCTACCAAGAACACCTACCCTAATTAGAACGAGTCGGTACTTTCTGACTCTGTAATTATTTGAGTAAACTTCGTAGGTCTCATTACATGAAGTTAAATATCAATTAGCTCTAATAAAGGAAAGGTTTCGCATTTGTTGGGCTCGTATCACCGATTGATTCCAGTTAAAATGTGTATTCAAGGAATTAGTAAAAGCTATTTATATGTTTTATGAACACGAGATATATTAATTAATACATGATTTTCAGTTCATTAATTGAATTATGATATCTTTCGCCATCTAGCTTCGTTTATATTTATTGAAACGTTAGGAAAATGTTTATTTTTCATTAGACTAAAGGTACTGAAAATATTGAAGAGAATGGTCATATAAGATACACATTCATGAACGCACGCTAGACAGCTCGAACTCGGTCAATGATATAATGAAGAAATAAAATAATATAAATATATTCGTTCTTTGCTCTAAATCTCCTTGACGGAACGCAAGTGCCATTGCTACGTCGTCTACTTAACTTACGTACATAAATATTTTATTTTTGAAATATACGATAAACAGTAAATATGATTTTTTTTTTCTTTTAATAACTACGTATCTTTCAGCCTTCTTTTTATTTTTACCTTTAGAATAAAAAATATCATCTCAATATATTTAAAAGAGTTTGATAAACGAAAATGCTCAACTTTTTGAGGCCGTCCGAAATTATTTAACCGGTTATTATCTTTGATTTTTGGTAATCACAATGAATTTAAGAAAAAAGGTTCTGAAAGATTTATCCTGTTTTGAAAATTGCTCACGGCTGTATGCCCTTTTTATGTATAATATCAAAAATTCCGTATCTAAAATGGATATATATTTTTCTTTGCTAAAATCTTCGAATTTGTGCGAATTTCACATGACCATACTTTTAGTACGAACAGATATTTCGGTAAAGAAATCTTTTAACAAAGCTATTTTTGAGGTAGTGAAATTAAATTATTTTTTGAATGTTTTTGTTACACTTTTAAAAAGACTTTTTTACTGTTTCAGTTTTTGCATGAGATAAAATTAATCCAAATACCTGAAAATGCTATTTTACAAAGTTCATCTGCTGTTATAATATGAGCATGATTTGTAATTCCAATACTAGGTGATAAGAGCTAAATAAGGTCATTTATACAGCTGTCACCAATGTATAATTACACTTTTGTATATTCGCATAGAACGAGAATTTAAAATATAGCAGGTTTTCTTTTAGCATATGTGAAATAACAGCGATAAAAAAATCACTGCGATACGATTTTATAAAGTAGCAATAATTTTCATATCTAGTTCAAATTCACACAATTACGAAACATTAATATTAAATAACAAAATCTTTTACAGCATTTTGTACAAATAATTTATACTTATCACTAGCCGGCTCGGCAGACGTTGTCCCGCCCTGATTATAAAAAAATCCTACACAAATTATATACCAAAACCTTCCTCATGAATCTCTCTATCCATTGGGGAAAACCGCATAAAAATACGTTCAGTAGTTTTTGAGTTTATCGCGAACAGACAGACAGACAGACGCGGTAGTGGACTTATTATATTAATATTTTATACTATGTAATGATAAGCATATAATAGTTTGCACGTACAATTTTATATATTCGTCTATGACTAATTTGTTAATTATCTTTAATCGTCAGGTAATTAAATTTCCCATTTTGGTATATGAAATATTATATTCTTTATTAATTTTATCAAACAGTTACAATAAATAATTCTACAGAAATTTTGGATAAAATATTACAAGCGATAAAACGGTTTCCATCGTCTAAAACAATTATTTTACTAAACGAGGACAACGCTAAAGGTTTTGTCCAAGTTGTTTCGGAACAAAACATCTCACAAGTAAAATCTGTTGAGATCCTACAGAACTGCGATTGAGCGTAGCCTAAGGCTACGATCCCTACGAAATCACTTTTCTTTAGACATGAATTATTTCTAACCTAAAATATAAGAGAGTATTTGGGTAATTAGCAACTTTTCAATCATGTTTTTAGTTTAATTAAATGTTCTGTAATAAGCATTAATTATACAGTATTTTTTCGTCAAAAATAGTTATATCGTGGAATTAATTTAATTCTGGATTACGTTGGCCTCGGTAACCAGTAGCGGATAACAGTTCTAGCGATGATTTTTACCTTTTTGTATTTAACAAATAATGTGGCGAATATAAAGCAGTTCCGTTTCTTTTTCTCCTCTGTTGGTAATTCGATTTGATTTTCTTTTGTTTTGTAGCTATTGACCTTTAGTGTTACCAATAATAGAGTGGATATAATCAGTTTTTCTTCATATTAATGGCGAGTCTATAACTTTATTTATTTATCTATTCGTCATACTTCACGCTCTTTACGCCTGCAATCTACAATATCTCTACAATACCATTTTTTTATCATTTATAAATTATTCGAAAAAAAACTGCAGATTAAATATCTGTATAGTGAAGAAAAAATGTTGTACCTCATGTTATAGCCGAAATCTATTCACATTTAATTGCTATATATTGTGTTTTAATATACGCTTTATATATTATTATTATTATTCTTTCGGCTCGCCCGGGGTAGTACCACCCTCTCGCAGAAAACCGACGTGAAGTAACAGTGCTTGCATTGTTGCGTTTCGTTCGGTCAGTGAGAGCGTCGGAGGTCCCACCTCCCCTCCCCTTCTCCCTTCCCTTACAACCCCCTCTCCCCCAAGACAGGTTGGCAACGCACTTGTGACTCACCTGGTGTTGCAAGTGTCTACGGACGGTGGTGATCACTTAACATCAGGTGACCCACCTGTCCGTTTGCCTCCAATTAAATTAAAAAATATATATTCATTAAATATAATTACATATTTGTTTTTAGTTTTTTTATTTAAAATCATGACACTCAATTATTATGTGTAAGCCAATTATATTAATACATACATTTCTTATGGACATCGAAGTCTTTAAAATAATCTTGTCATTTAAACTAAAAGCTTTAGTAGTGGCTCATACTTTATTTTTTATATTATTTTAAGCTTCTAAAATACTGTAAAGTGTGCCATAAATTCTCTGAACATTATCATACAAACGAGTTGAGAGCATGCAAAAACTGCAGTGAAAGTGCACTTCGCGGGTTTCACGATGTTTATGAAACACCAATATTCAAAGCCGGTTGAAAAATCTGCCGCAAAATCGCGTGTCGGGTAGAATGGGGCTTACTAAGCGTTATATACATAAGATACAGTACTGTTATACTTTTTATTATGTTAAGACTTTATATAGTAATATCAGATTTGAGAAACATGATTGTTTAATGTGATTATAATTATCTCGCAATATCAAATGAATGTATTGGTTAACATTTTTATTTGATGAAATAAAAGTGATTGCATTATCGTTCTGCTTTCTACATGGACGGCCCCGTTAAGTTTCAGGCGTGTGTTTATGCAGCAAGAAGCACGCTTCGCTGGTTTCTTCGACGACAAAATGCACTCACGTTCCGTCCCGCGTTCACTCAACTATAAATTCGAATGCACTAATATTGATCACTGGATCAATCTGTTTGCTACATTGGTATGCACTTGGACCAGAAATAGCACGTGCATATCAAAATGTATGTTATTTTTGGCATAGATTATACTCTGTTCGTAGTCCTTTATATTCAAAAGTGATTTAGGCTTGTATATATTATAAGTTTTTCAAGAATTTCCTTCTACTTCGAAAGAGTAACTGTTTTTTTTTTATTAAAAAGAGGAAAACCTGTTCGAATACAATGGTGCAACCGTGCCTTATTAAGTTAGTAGTTAATAACCGACAAACATGACAAGTGCTCTATTAAAAAAAAATGGACCGTCTTCATACAAACGAATTTAGTGTAAAATATAAATAAAAGATAAAATAAGTGTAAAATAATATCTTATTCACTGATTTTAGATAACACTTTGTCTTATTTTTTATTAATAATTTAAAATCGAATTACAACATCCAAATATTACCTATTATATGTTTTGAAGTCCCCTGAATAAATAAGCATTCAATAAATAAACCCCCATTTACATCGGATCGGTAATTTCTGAGAAAATCGTGTACATACGGATCGAATACAGAACCTATTTTGAAGCATAGTATAAAGTGACAATATGACTCTCTAACTGAAATTTGAAACAGAGGAGATCTTAAAAAGTAAGATGTACATCAAGCGAAAAAAAGTATATCGTACGTAATTTACATGGATCGTTATTTTTCGTGAGGCGCGTCGAAGCTCAGTAGTTCAAAGGTATTTTCCATTTGGAGTCGAATCGTTGAGCTCGCTACGTGAGCACTTATCCTAAATTAGCAGGGGTTCGTTCGGCGAGGCCCTACCGTCGTGCGTTACACGCGATGGAGCGTAAGATCCGCTTGCGCTGACTTAAACAAAGACCCGTTTAAACGATAGCGCCTATAGAAAACCATCGTGGATTCAAATATTAGAAAACTGTTTTCGCAGATTCATCTTTCTGCTCGAGAAAATATATGAGTATAACTTTTACATTTCTACGGTAGATAATTGAGATTTTCATAGCAAACAGTAGGTTCGGTGAAGCTGTTAAGACCTTGCTAGGTAATTCGTTAAAAAATATATATATTTATGAGAATTCTATTTCAAACGATTCAAGTTACCCTTAGTTATCTATTTACTAAACAAATATGGTTAACTTTAAATCACACAGTGCTTTTATTTCGCAAAGTTCTTAATGTTTATTCTCGGAAGAGCATCGTGTACTGAATAGAATAGATCCGACAGTCGACGTTCTACAATAGCTCATTCTCTCCCCTAATGCTGCAATTAGAACGAGAAATACTAGTGAAAGGATTTGTCTCTCGCTAATGAAGGACAACTAATTGTACACAGTCTTTTGTTTTTTTTTCTTAACAAAGAAACATTAAAAGAGTTAATTGTTTTTCACTTTTCTCCTTTAATACCTTTCAAATAATCCTTGTAGCGTATAAATTAATATTTTTTGCATACATATATTATGAAGATATATGAAAATATAGTTGTTAATTGATAGTTTGAAAAAACTTTGAATTTTTCCGCTGTGTACGATTATGTTTCTAGAGCAGTTTATTTACATATTTATTTTACAATCAATTTCTTTTTTTGGTATTGGTTCTGCCTGTTTTGGCAATTTCACCAATGTTAATTGTGACAAATACACGTTTTAAACTGAATGCCAAATACTCAGTGTAGCAACGTAGAATATTCTAAAATAATCCTTTTTTTTTAATGTTATGGTGGGCAAACGAACAGGTTGGTCATCTGATGGTAAGTGATCACCGCCGTCTATAGACACAAGCAAAACACCGGGGAGTCGCCAGTGCGTTGCCAGACTGTGTTTGGGGGAGAGAGGTTGGGAATGTGAGGAGGAGGGAGATGCAGGGGGAAAGGGTTTGGGAAAGGGGGGGGGGGGAGGTGGTCATCCAGCGCTCTCACTGACCGAACGAAACGCAACAATGCAAGCATTGTTACTTCACGTCGGTGTTTCTGTGGGTCGGGTGGTACTACCCCGAGCGAGCCGACCCATTCATGCTGAAACCAGTATTAGGCTTCAGCGTAGCTCTACCACCTACAAAAATATGGTATCGATCTCAATATTAACTATTTGTAATCTTTAGAGATAAATATAAATATTATCGAGATTACTTTAAATATATTTTCAAAATGACTATTCCCATAATCATATAGATAAAAGTTCGTGTTATCTCGAAATTCACAACTTTACATTAATGTGAAAGTCCTGGCAATATATTTGCTAATTCAATAATGAAAATGGTGCGAAAACGACAACCTTTATTAACCTATTTCTGAAAGTGGAAAAAAGCGAGGACTAGGATGATTAATTAACAGCGGGCTGGTCGCAAGCGGGGCTCTACTAAAGAAAACTTAATTACTTCTCTCGGCGAAATCATAAAGCTGAATATTCCATACAGTAGTTAGCTAGAAACGTCGGTTTTATGTGTCCTCATATAAGATTTACTAAAGAAAATATTTCTCTGTATTACTTAATTGGTCAAAGGTTATTTCTTATTTCCTCCAAATTAGACAAATCGCTCCATGGAATAAAGACATAGGTAATACTGATGAGCATTATTTTATTCCATTTCTAAAACCCATGTCAAGAATACTTTTTGGGTCAGTTTTCATCATATCGATTCAAAATAATATGATTTACGTATTTAACGCAGTTAACTTGTTATTGCTGTTTACAAGTTATTCCCTGAACTTATAATCATATAATATTTACAATAATTTCTTTTCAGATGCGATAAGATTGACTTTTAACAATACAACTTTATTCCAGAAAGTTTACTAAATAAGTAATATGGCTTTAGAAATGTATCTCTTCAATAAATATATAACTAACTAATTCACTATACTAATATGAAATTAAACACATAAGAAAAATAGAAGCAATATAACGTCTTTAATTATTCGTTATTTTTATTATCATTATATTTCGAAAAATAATTATAGAAATAATAATAATACGTATTAACTAGAACAAACCTATTTACAATATTGAACTACATTCGAAACAATGGAATTGCTGAAGTCGATAGAATGCATCCCATTAACCGATTCTCTGAAAATCTCCCGGGACAGTCGAGACACGTCTCGGTTCGCTCAGCACAACGGCTTCACATACTCTCAAACACAATTCCACTGTTCGTTCTACGATTTAAGGACTTACTCTACAGCTAAAAATACTTAATTTCACAACGGCGAAATATTCCCTATTAAAGTACTTTTTTCATTTCATGATAACACTTCTCTATGACGAGTTTATTTCGCATCTTTTTATACTATAAAGTTGCAAACGGTTACGCAATTAAAATCTTTACTGCATTGTTTATATATATACAAATCACTTTGAAAGAATCATAGACATAAAAGCCTGTAACAATACATTTTCGGACCAGAAGAAGAATAATAATCTTAAGACTGATGTTGCGTAGTTTTACATTACGTAGATCCTACCACTTGTCAATTGTCAAACATTTAGGTAACACAATCTTCTTTGTACCTCTTTTCACCGGTTACACAGAGTCGTTTTTTTAAATCAATGGGCGCTAACACATAGAGTGTAATAAAATTAAAACAATTGTAACAAAGTATACCATTTCTAGTTTATTTTGTAAATGTAATATTCAGATTTTACATTACAATATTACTTATAATTATTAAGTATCTCAAGCTATAAACCAATCTTCTTTTAATTATTTTTTTATATCATAGGTGGCAAACGAACAGGGTTACTTGATGTTAAGTGATCACCATCGTCCATGGACATTAACAACACCAGAGGAGTCGCAAGTGCGTTGCCACCCTTTAGGGCGAAGGGTTAGGGGAGGGAGAGGGAGGGGAGAGAGGAGAGGGGAGGGCAGGTGGGCCTCCGGCGCTCTCACTGACCGAACGAAACGCAACAATGCAAGCACTATTACTTCACGTCGGTTTTCTATGAGAGGGCGGTACTCCCCCGGACGAGCCGACCCATTCATGCTGAAACCAGTAATAGTTGCAGCGTGGCTCTCCCACCATAAAAAATTACAAATATTATCAGCTATATTACGAACCACTCGTTACAAAAATTATAAAAATCATATACTTTTAGATGACAACATTGTAGATTTTTTTTACTTTTTTGGCTTTTATACAATATATATAAAAAATTGCCACAAATTCAGTAGCTTTTAACATACAAAGTCATTACTTCGACGAGATACTCGTACTTCGAATGAATCGTTACGTAAACTCCTAAATTGAGTTTTTACTACAAAAGTGGATTAAGATTTTTTTTGTGTAATACGTAACATTCCGACGTCATGGAACGTACTTATGATTTATAGGCGAACTTTCGAAAGTTCCGCATGTCATCTACGGGTTCTTTGATAAATTTTCTGAGCGAACTTTAAACTTTTTACATTAGCTTTTTACGTACTCAGATATTTATGTACGGCTATCTGCATTACCACACAATCTTTAAAAATTTCATCAGCAGTTTCTTAATATTTTTGATTAATTAGTAAGTTAGTCTTAAATAAAGATATAAGAAGTTATGTATAGACTTCTAATTTCTTAAAATGTATGTATTTATACCAACATTGAATTAAACATTTCTAAATATTAGAGGATGAAAAATATCTTTATTACAACTGCTTTTTGTTAAATGTGGTTGCATCTGCTTTCAATTAAGTTGTTAAAAGTATAGCATGAAAGTAGACCTTTTATAAGTCTATCAGGCCATTTTGGAGTGTAAGGGGTGTCAAATAACATCTAAGACTTGAGACATCCAAGCCAACCTCACCTGCACGTGCTGCACCCTGCTGAATAACGAACGAGGCAATGGCGAAAGCGGGGTGGTAGGGTTTTACAGCCTGACAGGGTCGCAACCACCATGTATATGGCGAAAAAGCCCGTCATAGTGATTAGCTTTTGCGGGTCGCATTTCGGGATCAGCCTGTGTATATTGAGCTTTTCGCAGGCCGGCTTCACAGCGGCGACCGGCGATGGATAGTGTGTCACTCGGTGGACGCCATTGTTTTTGGATTGTACTGTGCTTACCATCAGGCATAGTGCAGTCACTTTGCCGTGCTACAATAAAAAAAAGTCTAGCTATCACCCTCGAGATCAAGATCTGTCAACAATACGTATTGCTATAGGTGGTTTTCGGCAGCTGCACTAGAAGGCCAATCATCGTATAGGGTTTAGTGTGTTTGCCATCTTAGACCACATAAAGTGTGTATTAAGAAATATAGATATGAAAATGAGAAAATCCTACTTTTTTAATTGGGTTAACACAGTCTTCAAATAAACGCTAGATTATAGCTATAAGCGCTTGAGACAGATTTTCAATTTGACGGCGGTCGGTAGCGAGGTGGGTATTAGAAAAGCCAGGCAACCATGTGACCATGCTATATATATCACGACGCCTTCGGCTAATGTTGACCGATTATAATATTTACAGTTTCTAAAAACATGCATTTAAGCATTGTTCCATGGCACAGCTTCAACACAGCTATTGATAAGAGGACAAGAACTAATGATTTTTATCTGTTGCTGGTGATTAATGACAGTCGACCCGCGGTTTGTTCGAGCAGGATAAGTTCTCAAGAAGCATTCACAGTCCGTGAAATTGACTTTCGTCTCCTCCGGAAAGCTTCTTAGTTTGTTTTCTGAATGGTGGTATGCATTTGTGATTGATGACAATAGTCAGTGGGAAGAATCTAACAATTATTTATTCAGCATGAGTTAACACGAGTTATGAAAAAGAAAATCAATATTTTATACTGAAACAATTAGCATGTGATGTTTTACTTCGAATATTATTAGTCAATCAAATACGTTTTAAATATCATACTATTTTGGAATAACCTTATAATAGTATTTTCAAATATATTTTTATAACATGTTTGAAACATAATTTTGAAACACATGCGAATTTCCTGTTATTTTTATTACTAACTCAAATACTACAACTAAAGTAAAGTATTATAATTAAAAAATCATATATACACGTATGTTAATCGTTATGATCGGACGATTTTTTAATATTGCGTTACAAAAGTTCGTAAAATATTAAAAAATATATTAAGGAACTCTTACAACTTCGGAAATGTATTTAGTGAATTATGATATACAATCTATAGATACAAATAAAGTTAAAGTGTCTGTTGTTTGTTCGGGATATTCTTCAGTTTTGTCGAGGTTTTTATTAGCATTCCAACAAGACCCATCGAATGATACACTTGTACATCAGGCCTTTTAAGTTCATCGGTATCATATGATCTCTCGCTTTCTCTCGATATGATTTCTCGCCTTTTTACTCATGCGACGTTTATCCAAGATTGGGCGCCGTGATAGATTGGTCCAGACTCGTGTATTACAGACCCAGATAACTGAAGTTGCTGGTCTTCGCAACGCTTTTGTTACCTACTTTCAAGGGTTTGCGAACCGTGCAACCACACTTCATGTACTCGGTCTTTGCAACATTGAACAGTAGGACACTGGTGTTAAGCACACCATTGCATTGGTTTACCTTTTGCTCCAATTTCTACTTATCCTCGTCCGTCAGCACAATATCATCGGCATACATTATTAGCCACGGTGATATTCCGTGGACCTTCGTCAAGACTACGTAAATACTAAACAAAAAAGGACTTGGAACCGAAACCTGGTAAAAACCATCTGTAATTAGGAATGGACGGTCGTGCTTACTACGGATTCCGAATTGTGGTACATGTCTCGAATAATATCAATATAAAATTGTGGCACGCTTTTTTCCTTCAAAGCCCATCAGATTACTAGACGCGGCCTACAATTACTAATAATTCACAGAAATAACATAGTTCTAAAGGAATAACTAAACCATTTTCCCCCAAATAAAATCGCGTGCATCAGCTAGATACACATAAATCAAAATAACTAAAATTACAACCATTTGTTTCCTTTAACAGTCATTTACGTTCAACGCATGACCATTTTCGTAATTACAATACGCTTAAATTACGTTGTGTTATGTAATTTTCCCGAACATGGAATTTTGCGGTAACTAACAATATGTTGAACACAATTTGCGGCATCCATGGTAATAACATTCTATTGTTCTGTAAGTACTTTGATGTTCCTATCAAAGTAAATTAAATACAATACATTATTATCAAACATCGTAATATCTTTATAAGATAGATGAGTAAATTTATAGTATGTTTAGTATCTAGATATATAAAGAAACTAGATATTTCTGTTTTATTATATATTCGATTTATTTAAGAAAATGCGTACTTTAGGTACTCATTTACAATTTAATTTTCACCAAAGCATATCACTAGTTTTTAACTCTATGTAAATACAAAATTAAAGCCTGAATATTGAAGTGGTAGCGTTCTTGGAACTGAAAATTTGGGTTTCGGCAATTAACGAATATATTTAAACTGTAATACATCGTGTATTTCTGTGAACCTTCTAGTACACCTCTGGTTTATTACTACACTGAAGTCAAAAATACGTCGCTAACTACCTATTTACATCTTCCAACAATTATATTGGTGGTGAGGAGGATGCCCCTCCGTCTAGTTTATGCATTATAAATTGTGTCGATACGGGGGTGACTTTGTCTTTTGGCATAAGTGCACTTTTTCGCCATACTGCTTTAAATGTACCCGATCCGCTTACCGTCGCATACGCATTAACTACGCACAATCATCGCTATATACTTTGTATATACCCCGCTTTGCGTTTAAGTGTAAATAAGGAACCATCTTCGCGTCTTTCGCCGCATAATAAACGGTATGTATTAAATGAGACTTGAGTGAACGATCTGGTGGCCATCAACAACAAGGGATACTCGTGAACACTCGATGATTGGCAGTCGCATCTAGGGGGTGACTCGGTAAGCGAAGTGTTTTATCCACCCCCCTATCGTTCACATACTTTCACATTCCCATAGCATAGACACAGATTGACACACTTCACCTTTTTCAGTCATTAGAAGTTCTCAAGCCGGTCAGTGAGCACGGCTATTTACACGCCTACCTCACCAATTCGATTGCTTAATTTTCTAAAAACTTTAGTGTTGTGATACATAAAATTATTTATATTAAAAAGTTTTTTTTAATAAATTTTACTTCGACCGAGCTCGTGACTCTCGGGACAGCATTTATTGTCGACAGAGCCAATTAGCTGATCCTATATATTATATATTTCAATTATAATCTCTGTTGATAAGTCGAAAGAGGTGATTACTGGGAGGTATATATTGATTCGCTGTCGGGATTACCTGACACGTGTACGATCCAATATCTTGGTAGATAATTTAATTAACTAACATAATCTTCCTCTGTGATGGGTAATGCTAATGCTGTGTAATAGGTAATGGAATAACAATAACCTCATCTAATTCTTACTTATACAATTACAGTTTTCTTTGTACTATCTATCTATATTATAATAAAACTGTAGCAAGGTCAAATCTGTACATTAAATATTTTTTGAAAATTTTGATCGGGGTAGGCTTTGTTATCGATATAGAAGCCAAAACTAACCCTTTTAAAATTTTTGTCTGTCTGTCTGTCTGTCCCTGTGAACGCGCATCACTCGGAAAGTACTGAACCGATTTTGATGAAACTTGGCACAGTGATAACTAATGTTACGAGATTACATTTAGGATACATTTTCTCCCATAAAACGCAATGGATTCTCCAGGATCTGCCTGTTTGTCTATACCTTTAAACACGAATCACTCTGAAAGTACTGAACCAATTTAGATGAAATTTGGCACAGTTATAACCAATATCACAAGGTTACATCTAGGATACTTTTTATCTTATAAAACGCAAGGGATTCTCCAGGATAACGGACGAAAGTAAAAAAAATGTAGTTCATGATATTCTTGACGAATTTTGGTAAATTTTCTTTGTGCTATATATAGCAGACAGATTAGCTAAAAAATTAAGCTATATTTCCATATGCTACTTTAAAAAAAAATGCCAAAAAAAAACGACCACCGTGATTCGAACCGTCGGCCCCGTCGAAACATTTAAAGCCCCGTACGTTACAACTGAGCTAAGCCTACATGACATTTCTGTACGTAATTATCGACCACTTATGAAACATTTATGTAGACGAAACTGTCACTTATGTTGTTACATTTATTTCATTGTATAAAAAAATGTTTGCTAAACAAAGGTGACAAGATTTATTTATTTATCTATACTATAATAAAACTGTAACAAAGCCAAATCTGTACATTACAAGGTTACATTTAGGATACTTTTTGACCCATAAAACGCAAGGGGTTCTCCAGGATAACGAAAGAAAAGAAATTAGTTAATGTAACTAGACTTTTTTGCGACACCTTAGTATAAGAGCCAGCAACGTTGGAAGAACGAGAATTTGAGAAAAGTTGGTTCTTTAATATGAAGATATATTATGCCCTTCCAAACACGATTCAGGATACCTGGTAGCCGGTTAACGTTGTATTTTTTAATGCGAATTACACCTTTACAGATCAACATTTTGATTTATAAATAATTTAAGGAACATTTTTTGTCAGTAACTTTTATAAGTTTAACGTTTATACGCTATTAAAAACATGAATTTTTCACTGCCAGACAATTTTGTTATTGACAATAATGTGCCTGGTGATATTCTTTATAAACAAAATAATTCATTTCAAACCATTTTATTTTTTCCCTTGCAAAGAACATATTTCATTTTGTTAACCAGGCTCTTCCACAATTATGGCTATCTTTATTATACAGCCAGTGTTGCGCTAAGCTAGAGTTATAACTAAGTTATTCTATACATAGGTTTTGGTAGGGGGTAGAGCCACGCTGAAGCTATTACTGGTTTCAGGATGAATGGGTCGGCTCGCCCGGGGGTAGTACCACCCTTTAACAAAAAGCCGACGGGAAGTAACAATGCTTGCATTAGTGCGTTTCGTTCGATTAGTGAGAGCACCGGAGAGGCCCACCTCTCTTCCCCTTCCTCCTCTCCCCTTCCGCTTCCTCCCCCTCCAACACAGGTTGGCAAGGCACTTACGACTCTCCTGGTGTTGCAAGTGTCGATGGACGGTAGTTATTACTTAACACCAGGTGACCCACCTGTCCGTTTGCCTCCTATGACATAAAAAAATACATTATATTTTTAATTTACCCTTTTTTATGTTGAAATAAAATAATATTAAAAAAAAGTATGTGTGTGTACTTATGTACACGCATTAGAAGTTATACTTCTTTGGCGTAACAAGTAAAAATCTTTTCAAAAATTTTATCTTGCGCCTTATTCTACGTTTGTAGAAAAAACGACACTAACAATAAAAAAAAGGTATTTAATACAATGAAAGTTTTAATATAAAGAAATACAAACAACAAATACAAAGAAACAAAATGTTGACTATAGCTAACTTCAGGGTGTCGGTTTTTCGTGACGGTGTGTGCGCGCAACGTAAAAATTTACTCTCATCATTTTTCCCTAACGCGCCAAAAGAAATATAACTTCAATAAAATTACAGATATCTTAACATGGTTTGAACATACTTCTTTATTTACAAAAAATTGCATCGGGCACATTATTGTTAATATCAAAAATGTCTGGCAATAATAAATTCACGTTTTAGTAGCGTTTAAAAGTTAGTGAAAAACAAAACATTCTAAAATTATATAAAGTTCAATATTTTTGCCTGTAAAGGTTTACCGGCAGCCAATTCGCTGTCGAAACCGTTGCCTAGCTCTTAGACAAATAGTCACAGGCAAGTGACAGATGACACATGTTGCTCATATCTTTTTAATATTTATGTTTTTCTTTAATACAATGTTTTTCTTTAATACAATGTAGTGGACTTACTGTAGTATTGATAAAAGTTGAACATAATTTTGAAAAAGTTGTTTAATTTATCATTATTTATGTTTTTCTTTAATACTAGTATTGATAAAAGTTGAACATAATTTTGAAAAAGTGTGATGTAAGTCATTCAGTGTTTAATTTATCCGAACGGGTTCTAAGCATATTTTAAAATATTTCTCACATACCAACTGGGTATATGTTTGAGTGAGTCCCTGGATAGTTGGGATTCACAATTTGAAACAGTAGGTATCGCTGCAATCGGGTTTTGAGATGTATTTAGATTTTTCGCGTTTAAAAGTACAATCGAAACCGGTAATAACCGATTTGGTCCAGACGAAGTCGCACGGGTCAGCTAGTTCATAATAAAACGTTATTAATTTATATTTATCTATTATATATATTCTAACTAAATCCTTATATGTATGTTGCACGAATATTATTTGGGGTTAAATTATTATATTGTCGTAAAATCGTTTTGTATTAAAAATTACAACATTTTTTTTGTAGGATAATATTGAGTCATCCAATTTACCTTTATTTTCTACATATTTATACGAACTAATTTAAAAATCATTTAAACCTTTGTGACATAACTCTGGAAACCTAGACTTTAAAAGCTATGTCAAGGCATTTTGTGCTGTAACGATTCCAAATCGTTTAATTCTTGCTGTCTTCTGTATGATATAGTATGGATATTCTGAGCATATCAACGTCAAACCATGTCGCTATTTTTTGGTAATTTGTTATGGATCAACGTGTACGATCACCTTCAATTCAGCGTTCTTAAATGGCTGATCTTTCTCGTGGTTCATTTTTAAAGTAGAGCTTTCTACTAAGAAAGCAGTAAAACCAAAAACGCACGGTGCGTTCTTTAGCCGTATCTTCTACACAAACATCACTGACATTACGAGCAGCTTCTGTTGCGCTAATCAGATTGCGTATGTGAAAATGCTGAATCTAAAAATAATTCGAAGCCGAAGAATCGAACGTCATATTAAAAAAAAAAGAATGCTATAATTTTCGTGTTTATTTTCACTGCAAGAAACTATACAAGTATAATTTTAATTGAATTCGGCCAACGCGTTAAAAAAACTATTTTATTTTTGAATCTCTATTGTTATAAAGCTGTGTTTTACTCGACACATATATAGCTTTAAATAAGCGTTTATATGCAATATGTATGGTTGACAACGTGAATGACGTTGACGTTCGCCTTCAAAACATCTAAATTAATTTATAATTTTGGAAAAAATTGTTTTTGGCAATAAATAGCGAAAATATTGGAATATTTCATAATAAATTCCCTTATATACCGACATAGTGTGGATTGATATAATAAGGAATAGTACGGAGTGCATAAATTATCATATTGAGCAAGGACCGCTACTGCCATAAGCTTTGTGCTGCTAAGAAGCAATAGTGGAAAGGAAGTTGCATTTTATTTTATTTTAGTTCTTAAATTTTATTCCGTATATAGTAAATAAATATATATTTATTTAAATATTTATCCTACTAGTATTATGATTTATTGTATTTAGGGCGTTACGTCTTAATCCCAAGGAGGGTTGATGTCAGGCAGGCGGCCGATCGTAAAAATTAAGTCAAATCGTACTTCACAACATGTTAAGTATGAAAACTAGATTAGGGTTTACTCAGGGTAGGACTCAAAGTAAGAAAGGAATTCGGGATGTACGGTTGAGATTTGCGAGTTGGAATGTGGGAACAATGACTGGAAGAGGAAGAGAATTAGCTGATGTCTTGCAAAGAAGACGCATAAATGTGGCTTGTTTGCAAGAGACGAAATGGAAAGGGACGAAAGCGAGAGAGATTGGTATAGGATATAAATTCTACTACTGTGGGAGTAACGGTAAGAGAAATGGTGTAGGAATTGTATTAGACAATGAGCTTAAGAAATGTGTGACGGATGTAAAAAGAGTAAATGATAGATTAATATTGGTGAAATTATTGATAGAACAGATGACGGTCAATATAATAAGTGTGTATGCGCCGCAAGCTGGGTGTAATGAGGCTGTAAAAGAAAAGTTTTGGGAAGATTTTGATGGGGTGATGATTGATATTCCACAGAATGAGGATATCTACATCGGAGGTGATTTTAATGGGCATGTGGGAAGAGAGAGTGGAGGTTATGAGAGAGTGCATGGAGGCTGGGGTTTTGGGAATAAAAACAAAGAAGGTGAAAATCTCATTCAAGCTGCAGTTGCTTTTGACCTTGCCATAGCTAACACTTTTTTCCAAAAAAGAGACCAGCACTTAATCTCATACAATAGTGGTAATCACACTACCCAAATTGATTATTTTCTCTTACGAAGAAATAATATTAAAATAGTGCAAGATTGCAAGGTTCTGCCTGGAGAGATATTAGCTACTCAACATCGTCTATTAGTGTTAGATTTAAAAATAAAATTAAAACTTGCTGGAAATCAGGCGAATGCTCCACCCAAAATTAAATGGTATCTAATAGAGAAAGATGAGTATGTGAAAGAATTTAGAACAAAAGTTGTTAATAAAATGATAGAAATGGAAAATATGGAAGCGAAAACTGTTAATGAATGTTGGAATGAAATGGCAACATGTGTAAGGAACGTAGCAAAGGATGTTTTTGGTGTAACGAAAGGAAGAGGAAAGATAGATAAGGATACTTGGTGGTGGAACGAAGACGTACAAAAGGCTTTGAAAGAAAAAAAAACTGCTTTCAATGAATGGAAATGTATTGAAGACCAAGATAGTACGATTAAAGAAAATAAGAGAATAATGTATGTAGAATGTAGAAGAAATGCAAAAAGGGCAGTTGCTATTGCTAGAGCTAAAGTACAAGATGATTTGTACCAATCACTAGAGAGCTCACAAACACAAAAATATTTGTATCGATTAGCAAAAGTAAGAGAAAATAATACAAGAGATATTACACACGTTAAATGTATAAAAGACGATGGAGGAAAAGTTTTGATGAATGATGAGGACATAAAGAGTCGTTGGAAGAAATATTTTGAAAGACTGATGAATGAAGAAAATGACAGGACCGGAGAGTTAGAGACCGTACCGTCAAATTTAGGCGTTGTACAAGAAATAAGTGAGGATGAAGTAAGAAAAGCTGTGAATGGTATGAAAAACGGAAAAGCCGTTGGGCCAGATGGCATACCGGTTGAAGTATGGAAGTTTTTAAAAGTAGATGGGTGGATGTGGCTGACTTTATTTTTTAATAAGATATTGCTAGAGGAAGCGATCCCAAATGAATGGCGCGATAGCGTAATAGTGCCTATCTTTAAGAATAAGGGTGATGTGCAGGACTGTAACAATTATCGAGGAATAAAGCTGATGTCACACAGTATGAAGATTTGGGAAAGAGTGATAGCGAGACGAATAAGAGATGAGACTGAAGTGACTCCGAATCAATTTGGGTTTATGCCTGGACGTGCGACATCTGATGCCATTTTCGCACTTAGGCAACTGTGTGAAAAATACAGACGTGTACATAAGAATTTGCATATGGTGTTTGTTGATTTGGAGAAGGCATATGATCGAGTACCCCGAGATGTTCTGTGGTGGGCACTGAAAAAAAAAAGAGTGCCTGAGAAGTACCTACAACTTATTCGTTGTATGTACAGTCAAGCCAAAACACACGTTAGGTCCGAAGCTGGAGTTACCGATAATTTCAATGTGGCTGTAGGTTTGCACCAGGGTTCAGCTTTAAGCCCTTATTTATTCCTTCTTGTTATGGATGCGTTAACATCAGACATACAGGAGGAGACACCCTGGTGTATGCTGTTTGCTGATGATATTGTTCTTGTCGGCGAAGATGCTACCGAGGTCCAGAGTAGGCTGGTAAAATGGCGAGAAAAACTGGAGAATGTTGGTTTGAAAATCAGTAGACTAAAAACTGAACATTTGTTTTGCGACTTCGGTGGTCCATCCAGCTTTTCTCCTATAGCTTTAAATGGTATAGCCTTACCAACCTGCTCTGATTTCCGGTATCTCGGTTCTCTGATCCAAAACGATGGTTGCATAGACAAGGACGTGAGGAATAGGATAAATGCAGGGTGGATGAAATGGCGAAAGGTGTCTGGTGTCGCTTGTGACCCACGAATGCCCTTGAAACTCAAAGGGAAGGTGTATAAAACTATTATAAGACCAGTAATGTTGTACGCATCTGAGTGCTGGGCGACTAGAGAGACGGATGAGAGAAAACTACATGTGGCAGAGATGCGAATGTTAAGGTGGATGTGTGGTGTAACTAGAATGGATAAGATTAGGAATGAATATATCAGAGGAAGTTTGAAAATAGCACCAGTAACAGACAAGTTAAGGAGTAATAGGTTAGCATGGTATGGGCATGTTATGAGGAGAGATGAAGACCATGTAACTAGAAAAGCTTTGAGTATGACGGTCGATGGATATAGGAGTAGAGGAAGACCGAAAAAAGGATGGATGGATTGTGTGAAAAATGATATGTGTGTAAAAGGTGTGTTGACTGAGATGACATCTGATAGGCGAGCGTGGAAAAGGAAAACATGTTGTGCCGACCCTACTTAGGTGGGATAAGGGTAAGAAGATGATGATGCAATATGTATGGTGCTGTATTGAAACTGTCATTTATATTTGTTCTTATTCTTTCTAATTGAAACTAAATACACATAAGAGTTGTTGAGGTATGTATGCTTGGTACACATATATGTTACAACAACTCATATATGTATGAATAGTTTAGCTTAACTTAGGTTAGCTCACATAGGTCGCGAATTGCATGTATCAGGCAACGGCCAAAGCCGAGGTGTGCCGAGCACCCTTGAGCTAGTTGCCCAAACAAAAATCGGCTGAGTGCCTTAAGCGGTGAAGCTATTAAGACCTTGCTAGGTCAATAGAGTTCGAGAAAAAAAAACTAATTGAAACTTAATTTAATGTAACTTAATTATTGTCCTAATTATGTTCCTATATGGAAATTTCAATAATCATCATACACAATGCAAACACCTTGTATACGATAGGTAGGATCACTAATGGACCGACGTCATGCGTCGTGCTCTATGTCAACAAACGTACCGACTTTTAATGCATCCTTTGTTTAAGTTGGTCTATTACTACCATTCTATCATTAATATCCGTGAATAGCAATTATAATTGTGTTAGTACAACTGCATTCATACCAGCGTATGAAGAGGAAACTTTAATAATAAATGTGAGCAGAATATTTTAGATATATTTTAAAGAACATTTCTTTACACTATATGTTTTTTTATATCATAGGAGGCAAACGAACATGTGGGTCACCTGTTGTTAAGTGATCACCACCGTACATAGATACTAGGATTACCAGGGGCGTTGCAAGAGCGTTGCCAGCCTATGTTTGGGGGGAGGGGGATGGGGAAAGGGGAGGGAAGGTGGATCTCCAGCGCTCTCACTGACCGAACGAAACGCAACAATGAAAGCACCGTTACTTCACGTCGGTGTTTCTGTGGGTCGGGTGGTACTACCCCGAGCGACCGACCCATTCAGGCTTCAGCGTGGCTCTACCACCTACAAAAATATGGTATTGATCTCAGTATTAACTATTTATAATCTTTAGAGACAAATATAAATATTATCGAATTTACTGTAAATATATTTTCAAAATGACTATTCCCATAATCATATAGTTAAAAATTCGTGTTATCTCGAAATTCAAAACTTTACATTTATGTGAAAGTCCTGGCAATATATTTGCTAATTCAATAATGGAAATGGTATAAGGGTGCGAAAACGACAACCTTTATTAACCTATTTCGTGGCTCTACCACCTACAAAAATCCAGATAATTTCGACACAACAACTATTAATTTAGAAATATTGTAGCATTTATAAAATTAACGTTCACGCACATTTTACAAAAGCTATAAATATGAGTATTGATTGATTGATTTAGAGAAGTTTAGTATCCAATTTGTATGTTATTTACATTTCGGTATTACTTCTATATAACGTAGGTAAATAAAAATATTACATATAAAAAAATGTTCTTAAAATGTTATTATACATTCAGGGTTTTAACGTTGGATCATAATCTCACGTGATATTAAATAACGATGTGGTGGCGTGGTAAGGTTCTATCAAATCTTATAGCTGTGATCTGGTAGCATTACTTAAGAGTCAGTATCACCCTCTAGGTATTTATCTTGTTTCTATATTAGACCAAATTATTATTTAACATCAGACCAGTTTGTGGAAACATTAAATACTACAAAGTACAACTAAACTCAAAGGAAGATAAACGTTTAAGTGCAGCTGCCAGAATTGAAACAGACATTGACAGATTTTAAACTGAGGATGGCGATTAATGGTAGGTAGGTTTATTTATTTATTTAATCGTATGACTACATAGACTACACAGACTACGCATCTTTTATTATCGTCGACTGTTCGATTACTCTATTTGTTGCTGGGAGGTTCAATTTATGTGGAACAGTGCAGCGGCCAAAAATTTGCTACTCTTTAACACCACTCGGAGAACACATGCAGGAGAATGAGAGGTATACTTCCAGAGGACGTGAGTAACATCATAGTAGCATTAGGTAGGTAATGGTAGATGGTATGTAAAGCGGACATTAGAAAAAGTAGTACTACCGTGCTATGGATTCACCAGGATATTTTCGTCCAACGAAAGCTCCCACGCATTACATGATTCACTCAACGATCACTAAAGTGGTGCCTAAAAAGGCTAACAGGGAGTATTCATAAATAAATCATTATATATATAACAAACAACCATTAATATAAAAGTGAGAAAATGTTATAAAAGATATTTTAAATTTCGCTAACTAATGTAAATGTAAACGTCACGATGAATAATAAAAGTTAAACTAACTCAATTAAGCTTAAGACATCAGTCTTTAGTCATTAAATTTACTATTGAGATAATTGATTTAAAAGCTAACGTATCAAGAAACTAACGTTCTAGAGTTAATTGTCTCAGCGTTGACATTTAAAGCTATTTATTTTATTATGTAACTCGACCTATCCCAAAGATTTTGAACGTTATCTATACTGATATTATAAAGAGGTAAAGTTTGTGACGTTGTACGGGGTAATCACAGGAACTACTGGTCCGATTTTAATAATTCTTTCAATGTTATATAGCTCATTAATCGAGAATGGTTATAGGCTATATATCATCACACTAAGGTCAGTAGGAGCGGAGCACAGATGAAAAATGTTTCATAATCGAGATGTTTTTTTTTTAGAGTTTCTGCTGTGTTTTAGCCTTAACCCAGAGAACTATTACTACGTGGACGAAGTCGCCTGCCTATTACCGCCCTGCGAAGTGGGCACGGGTCGGCTAGTATAAATATAATTTGGTACAATATACATTTCCAATCTTCATAATACTTTTTACTCTATATTTTCTCACATACGATGGTACCACAAAAACATTTCTCAGGTTCAGGTGTCCTCTTGGTATTTTCCTTCGCTGACATCCGATAGCGTTACCAATTTAAATTACTAAATGCACGCAAATTGCGAAAAAAATTGTTGGTACATGCCAAGGTTCAAACCTGCGGATATTATATTGCCATTCTACAACGACATGAGTAAGAAAAGAAATAAGAAAAAAGTAATATATCTCGGTAAAACTATTATTATACAGCTACTAAATATTTCACAATTGAGAATAAGTAATTATCATTAAAAAAGTATCGTAAGTAAAAAGGACAAAGGCAAAGGTAGTCAAATTTAGTTAAAATTTAAAACCGATAGTAACAACAAAAGTATACTACATTTTATTTGCGATTCAGACAGTGGCTGTGATTTGGAGATCAATATGTAAATGCATTCGTGAGTGCACGCGGCCCGGAGGTGGCGCGAGTGCATTTTGTCGTAGAGGCTGAAGCATCCAGCCGTGACGGTACGACCCAATGTTTTTCTCACTTTGAGACACCAACGACGTTCATCTGAATATAAAATGTTCCATTATTTTGCATGTTCTGTTCCGTTCTCTTAATAACAAACGTATTATATTTGCGGGGTGGTATGGTTTTACAGCCTGAGTGGGTCGCAACCACCATGTATATGGCGTAAAAGCCCGTCATAGTGATTCGCTTCTGCGGGTCGCGTTTCGGGATCGGCCTGTGGATATCCAGCTTTTTGCAGGCCGGCAAGACAGCCGCGATCAGCGATGGATAGTGTGTCACTCGGTGGTCGCTATTATTTATGGACTGTACTGTGTTTCCTATCAGGCATAGTGAAGTCATTTGGCTATGCTAGTATAAAAAAAAATGCATGGCATGGTTTTTTTTTATTTCATAAGTGGCAAACGAACAGGTGTGTCACCTGCTGTTATGTGATCACCACCGTCCATGGACACTAACAACACCACAGGAGTCGCAAGTGCGTTGCCACCCTTTGGGGGAAGGGATTAGGGGAGGGAGAGGAGGGGAGGTGGGCCTCCGGCGCTCTCACTGACCGAACGAAACGCAACAATGCAAGCACTGTTACTTCACGTTGGTTTTCTATGAGAGGGTGGTCCCCCCCCGGACGAGCCGACCCATTCATGCTAAAACCAGTAATAGTTTCAGCGTGGCTCTACCACCATTAAATGGTACCATGGGAATTCACCATGATGTTTTCCTTCACCGTAAGCTCCAACTCTGTTAGTAGGATTCGAACATACACCCATCGATGCTGTGTCCGAACACACTATTAACTAAGATATTACGGCTTCACATTCAATTTATTAAGATGATACTAGTATAAACTCACTTTATTACATTCATATTACTTAGGCAACAGCCCAAGCCCAAGCCCAAAAATCGGCTGAGTGCCTTAAGCGCTCGCCTTAGTAGTCCGGTGAAGCTGTTAAGATCTTGCTAGGTCAATACCGTAGTCAGTTCGAGAAAAATAATAAAAAAACAAGCATATTATACTCGTGTTATTATTTCGCGCTATAAGTGCATCACTTTCACTTGCTTATCTAAAGATATAATGCAAATTCTAGTCAAAACTTGTAATTCAAAATAGATGAATTTAAAAAGAAGCATCTCGTTTCATATGTAATGGAGTGTGAAATGGGTGGATTTTTGTATCCTGCAAAATATTTCTTTTAGTAGATGGCTTTGTCACTCAATCTCTAATTCAATGTAAGTTTTCTTACAGCCGGGTTCATTGTTATTGGATTTCCATATAGGTATTTACTCAAAAAAAAAAGAATAATATATAATTCAATTGAAAGGGATATTGGCAGAACTTATCCAAAGTATTCCCATATGTAACACAATTAATAAATGATAATATAGTTTATTGAAGAATCTTCTTATTGGGAGCGAATATTAGTTTTTCCCAAATAGTCTATCCATAATTACTTTCGCATTTTTTCCGATCGCCGAACCAGAAAAACCTCTCGAGGGCATTTAGATCAATTTGTTTCGTATTTATCCTCGCAATCAGTTCTGTAATGGATAAATTGATAAGTTATTTTAATTTACGTGATATTATAATTTCAGATACACAGGTTCTTGCAATATCGATTGAAACTCTTCACGTTTTCATATATACATATATAAAGAGATTTTAAGAGTGGTAGAGCCACGCTAAAACTATTATTGGTTTCAGCATGAATGGGTCGGCTCGTCCGGGGTAGTACCCTCTCATAGAAAACCGACGTGAAGTACAGTGCTTGCCATTGTTGCGTTTCGTTCGGTCAGTGAGAGCGCTGGAGGACCACCTCCCTTCCCCTCTCCTCTCCCCCCCTCACTCCCTTTCCCCCAAACACAGGCTGGCAACGCACTTTCGATTCTTCCGGTGTTGTTTGTGTCCATGGACGGTGGTGATCACTTAATATCAGATGACCCACAAGTTCGTTTGCCAGTTATGACATTAAAAAAATAATAATAATAATAGAATAGCAGAAAAATACTATACAAAAACCAATGTTCATCACTAGATATTGTAAAACAAAGTCCTCTCTCACGACTATCTGTCCGTCTGTTAGCGATAAACTCAAAAACTACTGAACGAATTTTCATGTGATTTTCACCAGTAGATAAGATTATTGAGGAAGGTTTAAGTATATAATTTATCAAGGTTTTGTTTCAATAACTCGTATACGTATGAATAGGTGGGGCGGCACGATGAAGTCTATAGAGATCTCGTGCCGCCCCAACTATAGCGGACGACGTACACCGTGGGGTTTTAGTCCGTGCGAGTCGGACATAACCCACCCTCTCCCCCGAGAGGGTGGTGTATACATAAGGGATTCCCCCACGATAAAAAAAAAAAAGGTCAGTTAAGACAGGTTATGAATATTGCATAAAACAGGTGACAGCCCAAACCGAGGTGTGCGCGCACCCTTGAGCTAGTTGCCAAAATAAAATCGGCTGAGTGACCTAAGCGCACGCCTCAGTAGTCCGGTGTAGCTGTAAAGATGTAATCCGGTGAAGCTGTTAAGACCTTGATTAGGCAATAGCGTAGTCAGATCGAAAAAAAAAAACTGTAAAGACCTGTATAGGTAAACATCGTTGAAGGGGCTGATGGGACCGTGTAAATAGGCATCACTAGAATATGCGGTGTATATAAAGAGAGAGAGTAAGAGCAGTTGATGGCCTTGCCTATAAATAAATAAAATAACAAGAACCCTAAATAAAAGCGTGGACTGACCTGCAACCTAGCACCTTATACGGAGACTAGCTGACCCGTGCAACTTCGTCTGCATCGAATCGGTTATGTAATTATTTACGACATCACATTAGAAACCTTAAAAATAACAGTATTTCTCCACTATGTAATGGATGTTATTATACATATAAACATTCCTCTTCAATCACTCTATCTATTAAAAAAAACCGCATCAAAATCCGTTGCGTAGTTTTAAAGATTTAAGCATACATAGGGATATAGGGACAGAGAAAGCGACTTTGTTTTATAATATGTAGTGAAGTGGCGTCTCAGGCGAAATGTGGTGTATGCGGATTCTCCCAAATATCTCCTCAAGATGTAAATATTACGGTGTAAATATTATAATACCCACTGCGATTCTTCCAATATATATTTTAAAGTGGTGTAAAAGCGTTGCGGACTAATATACGTTTCGGTGTGATATATCGAAGAATGTCAAAAATATTATTTGTTCTTTTTTCTTCTTATTTGAATTATTTTCCTTTTTGATAATTTTGACAACCAGGTAGGTCCTTTATAGCGCCTGCATGCTCCGTACTCGATCAATAAGGTACAGAGTAGAAACACATCTCATGATTTGGAGCGTTTCTATTAAATTTATTTAAAAAGGTCAACCAAGCGTAGTCAGTTCGAGAAAAAAAACAATTTGAGCGAGACAACGTCCGCGGGGCCCGCTAGTATTTTTATTTACTTAGGAGTACATTATTTTAATAATTCATTTGTTATTAATTATATACAGTATAAATATCATTGTTATTAATAAAAAATACACTATACACAAGACACGTTATAAAAACAGAGCTTTGAGTTTATCCAAAGTAAATATGTAGATATAATTTCGGTATGCAAATGCAAACTGTCATAAATGGATAATATAATAATTTTCAACAAAATTACATTAATAAGATAAAGTAAATTAGAGCTTAGCCACAAGTCGAAATTTACCAACAGTTCCAAAATTATACTTACTAAAGTATACGGTGTCAAAATTTGTTGGTATGTGGCGGCAACACAAGCTGTGTTCACCCAAGTTAAATACGACTTAGTCCAAGTTCTGCGACACATCGAACTAGACAATGATGCCAGTTTTGGCTGCGAAACTACTAGACTTCCCTCGAACCATATATATTTCAGATAAATATAATGAAACACTAATGTACATGGTTTGACTTACCGTTTACTTACTTACTATAGCTATTTTATTTCATCTTATTAATTCATTTCCTTCTTTTTTTAATATATATTATAGTGGGAAAACGAACAGGTTGGTCACCTGACTGTAAGTGATCATTGTCGTCCATAGACGCTAACAACACCAGGGGAGTCGCAAGTGTGTTGCCGGCCTATGTTTGGGGGAGGGGAGTGGGCGAGGGGAGAGGCGGTGGGGAGGTCGCTCTCACTGACCGAACGAAACGCAACAGTGCAAGCACTGTTACTTCACGTGGGTGTTCTTGTGAGAGGGTGGTAATACCCCGGGCGAGCCGCCCCATTCATGCTGAAACCAATAATAGCTTCAACGTGACTCTACAATCTACAAAATTAGTTATCTAATCTATTATTATATCTTAAAATTGTCGGTTGGTGTTGCCATCAAAATAACTTAAAAAATCTATTAATATTTGAATTTTTAGTTTAGAAAAGAAAGCGAATTAATTTTGCAATTACATAAAAATATGTTTTTGTTAATCCTTATCCTTACTTAAATCGAATATGGGTTTCTTTGTTTGTTACGCTTTCATGCGTTAGCTACTTAACCGATGGACATGGCATTTTGCATACAAGTTTCTAGGGGTACAAAAAAGTATATAGGGTTCCTAGGACCTTTCATCCAGATAAAAAGTATTGTTCACAAAGGACATGTTCAGTCTACATTAGCGCGAGCGATACCCTGAGGAAGAGATAGTTGCAAACAAAACTAACCTAATTCTCGAATACATTCCAGATTACCAAATACGTGCCGGTAATTAAATTGTTTTTGGTGTATTTCGTTAAAAATAATTTTATTTTATGTTGGTATACATGTCACTAGCTTCTGCCCGCGACTTCGTCCGCGTGGTATAGTTATTTTGGGTTAACGCTAGCACGCAACGGAATCTCTGAAAAGGAAAAACGTACCTCGATTTTGAAATATTCTTCATTAGTGCTCCGCTATTATATAGCCTTCCTTGATGAATGAGCTATCTAACACTGAAAGAATTCTTCAAATCGGTCCAGTAGTTCCTGAGATTAGCGCGTTCAAGTAAACAACCTCTTCGGCTTTATAATATTAGTATAGATTACACCCAAATCGACTAATAGAATAAAAATCGTTTGAACAGTAGATAACATTGACATTAAGTTTTAAAAAGATAATTTTATATGAAGAGTTTTATAGAGAAAGCTGATACGCTGATATATGAGAGCTGAGCTAAGGATAATATCAGACCGTATTATTGTACCGAGCCTAAGGCTGTCTTAGACCATATTCAGTCATTTTAAGATAAGACAAACGTGATCACAGAATCTTATTTCATATGCTACCCATGTTTCCAGTGTCCTTTACTTAACAACATCTCTGTGTTATATATGACACTTCTGTCTTATATACTACAGTTGATAAGATATGTCTGTTTGATGATGGATTGTTGAAAAAAAACACGCTTTATAAATGAATGAATTATGATTTTATATTCTTTCTAGTATTAGAATCACTGTTTTTTTATTATGTGCATAAAGTCATATAACAGTTTGATTTTTTGTTTATTTAAAAAAAATATTGTTTTTTATTTATTTGATTTTAAGTGATCATCACCGTCTATAGACACTAACAACACCAGTGCAGGGGAGTCGCAAGTGCGTTGACGTTGCCTGTGTTTGGGGGGAAGGGGCGGGAGGGGGAGAGGAGATAGGCCTCCGACGCTCTCCCAGACCGAACGAAACGCAACAATGCAAGCACTGTTACTTCACGTCGGTTTTCTGTGAGAGGGTCGTAGTACCCCGGACGAGCTGACCCATTCATGCTGAAACCAGTAATGCTTCAGTGTGGCTCTACCACCTATAAAAAATGTGTAATAAATACTATAATAATTAATGTGATATAAAGTAATTTGTGTAGAATAAAAATGCACAAGAACAGGTTTCATTTTAACAGAAATTCACATAATATAATGGATCGTTGAACAGTTTATATTCCTGGAAACGAACTTCTTCTTCTTCTTCATCGATCAAAGACCTTTGTACGTGTGTACGATATTCACTAAGGTAAAGGACTACGCTGTCCAATCACCATTTCCATTACACTAACAAACCCATTATATGGTCAAAAGGCGTGACTTCCGTTCTTAAAGTTTAAAAAAGGTCATTCGAGCATTGAACAATGGCGCTTCTAAATTCAAATATCACAACAAAGAGTTATTAATTAAGCCAGCGAATGCAATATTTCCAAAGTAATAAACACTCAGAACAGATCTTATAGAATTATTGGTAAAATAAAATTATTCAAACAGTGTTCAACTGTTGTCGCAGCAGGTATATCTAGTACATCAAGAACCGATCGCAGTAAATTGTGATGGCGTTTTGGCCTTTAGCAATCGACCGAGTCACCGGGGTGGAATTAAACGATTTATCGTAGTCACGGAGTCCGATTTCCACAGGTCCCTGTGACGGGTAGCAATATTGTTGTTCTGAATTTGTGTATAATTTTATATCTGTGTATCTTTACAAGTATTTTAATATAATTAATATCATAACGTTGTGTTATGAAAACCTATTTATTTAATTTACAAATAATATAATACAAAAAAGAATGACGTGTTTTTTTAAATTTTATTATGCATTTTATTATATTTTGGCAGCGTTTTGCTACGCTCGAAAAATTGTAGCCGACAAGCCAGATAATTTATTAGTACTGTTGGGAATATGTATAATCTTTTAGACTTTATATTATTTAGTGAGTTCCGTCGAGAATTATTTTCAAAATGTACTTGCAGAGTATAATATTGTATCACGATATGAATATTACAAATACTGTATTACAATTTTTTATTATAAGTTGAATTTGTATTGATAATTAAACTTAGGACATATACTTACATATTTTAACAAAAATCACGAACACTTACGTTTTTAATAAATACCTGAGTACCAGACTATTGGAGTAAGTCATGTAGATCTGAATACTGACCGTAGCAGTAGCATGGACACTTGCGTTCCATCAAGGTGCATTAATGAAAGAACGAATAGATTTATATTCTTTTATTTCATCATGTCACTGACCGAGCTCTGTCTGGCGGGCGTTGTTGAATTTGTATTTTATGTTATTGCAGTTTTTCATAAATATTCTCAGTATTACAATAACATTGTAATAAGAAATAACCATTTTCTAATCTGACGGCTATAGTTCCAATATTAACGAAGTTAACTGGTGAGTTATTACACAGACTACCGATATAATAAGTTTTGGTAATAATATTAAAAAAAACTAAGCTAAGCTCATATTCTATAATGAAAATTAAATCATGTTGTTTAAAATATGGTATCTCTTCATAACCGAACATTGTTACTCGGTGATAAAGTTTACAGAATAGACTTCGTAGTGTAATAAATTTATTACCCGCGCCGAATTTCTTAAAAGTTTCGACGATAAATCAGCATTTATTTTCATTTGCTTCAACTCCATGGAAACATTTAAATCAACATGCGTAAAATTAATTTTCCACTGCTTATCTATATGAACGAGTTATAAGGTGAAAATATTTGAAACCTTCTCATATGATATAGGCACCTCCACAGGGACAATATATCAACCCCAATTTATTATCACCTTTGACTTTTCATAACTTATACTTTTTCCATGTCTTCTTTACTTGGATTTTTTGTATAATATGCAAGGAATTGTTTTTCCAACGTTGAAAGTTTTCATAGTTCAGGTCGTATCATATTTAGATATATACTTGCCAAAGACTACAGGAACGAAACTTGCGAAATAATGTAGGGATAATAAGTTTCATTGTACGTAATATTATAATGTACCTACTTTTAGAAAAAGATATCTTGTAATGATTTAAGTTTATATTTACTACATTTATTATTTTTCCCAGGTACAACTTAAGCAATAATAGAATATGGATGGATTGATTTAACAAGGACCATTCTAGTACAAAAAAACTCGGAACAGTCGTGAGGATAACCAATAGAAATGAAAACTAAAAACAATGGAATGTGTGCTTTCTAAAAAATTTTAAATCGTTTATACTCTGAATTATGTAAATTTCATAATTTGTACATAGAAATTATTAAATTAGTCTGGTTTTCAGATGTATTGGCACTCCGAGGAATAACATATACATATTTATACAGTTTATTATTTAATCAATCACATTATGGTCTGTACAAGTTCAATACCAAATATCAATATTACATATACACAGGCCGCTATACTGTGCGTCGCTAGGTTGACGTAAACGCAATACGACACGATCATGTCGAGGTCATGAGTGACGCGAACCCATAAATTACCCTTACCAAAAATCGTTCAACTCGGTTAAAAAAGTTTTCATTTCAAAATACATTCCAACCTAAATCTTTATATTCTCATATCGCATTTATTATGTAAGAAGTTATGTAAATAACGCAAATGTATAGTTGTATTCTGGGTTTCTTTAAGTTTTGAAACGCAAGCTTCTTAGGTAACAGTATCACCAGGAATCAGTTTCGCATTCTGGACACGTCCTTCGCTGCGGGGAGACAAGATACAAATCCCGGGAGACTGTAGGAATCTGTATGCTGTCATGTTCACCTTAGTTTTATTTATACACGATTGAATGAAAAATATGTATATGTTTGCACCTTTTACAAAAGTACTTTATGTTTTGTATATTGTGTCATAGTTATCAAATAACTTGTTAAAAGATAAGTTCGAAACTACATATAATAGATATCTGGGGAGTATTACAGTAGATAAATATCACAGTTTTAGTTGTGTATTGTATATTATTTTAGTTACTTCATTAGTACTTATCTTCACGATTATTATTGAGTTATGTTTTTTTTTTATAGTAGCACCGCAAAATGACTGCACTATGCCTGATGGTAAGCACAGTACAATCCAAAAACAATGGCGACCACCGAGTGAAACTGTTCATCGTCGGTCGCCGCTGTCATGCCGGCCTGCGAAAAGCTGGATATGCACAGGCTGATCCCGAAACGCGACCCGTAGAAGCGAATCACTAGGACGGGCTTTTTCGCCATATACATGATGGTTGCGACCCAGTCAGGCTGTAAAACCCTACCACCCCGCTATCGCCATTGCCTCGTTCGTTATTCAGCAGAGTGCACCACGTGCAGGTGAGGTTGGCTTGGATGTCTCAAATCTTAGATGTTATTTAACACCCCTTACACCGCTTGTTTTCTCTAATTATGTCATTCTAAAGTTCATCATTTCATACTCTTTCATATGACGATTAAAAAAATAATTTAAAGCATATCATCGAAGTGTTACACCTTGTGTAGGTGGTAGAGCCACGCTGAAGCTATTACCGGTTTCAGCATGATTGGATCTGCTCGTCCGGGGTAGTACCACTCGACCCACAGAAAACCGACGTGAAGTAACAGTGCTCGCATTGTTGCGTTTCATTCGGTCAGTGAGAGCGCGGAAGGCCCACCACCCCTCCTATCCCTCCCTCAATCCTCCCTTCCCCCATAACACAGGCTGCCAATGCGTTTGCGACTATCCTGGCGCTGCTAGTGTCTATGGACGGCAGTGATCACTTAACATCAGGTGACCAGTCACTTCATTTGCCTCCTATGATTAAAAAAAAAAACATTTTTATTGTGAGTAATTAATTAAAATTTCATTTCGCTAATATTCTTCTTGGAATATGTATACCTTATGAATGGTGCGCAGGATAAATAAGTATTTTTGTAATTATTTGGATCTTAGTGTGGTATACGTTCGATTATTTAGTAATCGATAAGACATCAATACTTTTCAGTAATATTGAACTTGTTCAAAAATATGTTTGCCATATACCTATATCGATATCATAATCATCATCAGCCTGTAAGAAACCCACTGCAGGGCCATAGCCCTTTTCTCAAAGGAAAGTATGGGCATGATCACCACGTCAACTCACGACGTGTTGACGAATTCAAACTCTGGGAAATCTCCAGTATGTTTTTCCAGTTATACTACATGAATATTTCTCAGGTTGTAGCACTACGTTTTCTTTTACTATCAGTCGGTAGTGTTAGCAATTTAAATTAGTAAATCTACACGAATTCCGAAAAATGCTTTGATACGTGCCGAGGTTTGGTCCTGTGGAAATCGGATTGATACTTCATTGGGCAAACTACTAAACCACTTGGAATATTACCTATTAATATATCATAGTGCAAATTTTGTTGGTGTTTACAATAATTAAATGTTAAACCCTGGTTACTTCAAAAGATGAGAATAATGTGCCTCAAAATATTTGATAAAGGGAGGCGTTACTTTGCGGAAATTTATCATTAAATACTATACTTGCACCTAGAATTGATTAACCACTACCATGTCTCACTGCGAAAACGTTCGGTTTTATTTGCGTGATGTATACTTGAAAATGTTACATTTGAAACTAGTAATTCAAAGAGTGAAATATTAGTAACTTCTTCTTCTTCTTACCCTTATCCCACATAAGTAGGGTCGGTACAACATGTTTGTCATGTTGTGGTATATAATTTGGCTTAATTTTTACGATCGGCCGCCTGCCTGACATCAACCTCCTTGGGATTATTTTGTTGTACCACTGTATGTATGATTATTATTATATAGTTACGAAGTCTGATGGGCTCTTTTAACCTTAAAATTTTTCGTTCCGGTTAAAAACGAAGTTCTTCCAGATTATGGTTTGCATGCTATATTGCCATTTTTTTTAAAATATTAGTAACTAAAACAACAAAAATAATTAAAAAACGCTACCGTGGTTAACGGTTGAACCTGACGTTGGTCAACACTGTTGGTATGTAACTGCAAAATATATTTAAAAAAGTTTGATGCTTTCTTTGTGCTTTATTTCAGTTGTAAATGTCAATGTAAAATATGAATCTAACATCAAAACAACAAATTCACAGGACACTTATATTTCATATTATGCATTCACTTGACTGGATATAATTGAATGTAAACAAAGAAATGAATAAATACTATCGCTTTTTACCATGCCATGATAGAATTGTAACGTGTTAGGAATGATCACTCTTTACACTACTAAGCTCCAACTGCAATAACGACTCGGAACATTTAATAAAGTGATAAAACGTTTTGCTGAACACGCGATGTTTTTATGATTCCATTTCGTTGGAATTTATTACGTTCTTTCGTATGGCCATAGTTTTAACCCTAATAACTTTGTTACTTCTAGAAATGGGTGAATTAATATACATTACAGTAGGCCCAAAACTAATAAAAATATAATGATGAAAATTACACAGTAAATTACAAGTACGATTAAGAAAATGACTACGGGGCAAAATTTGGAATACCTAGCTACAAGCGAGTTTAATTATCTCTAGGAATTAAATGGAGTCTTGTATTACAAAGTAGTGAAGACTTTTAGTGATCACTTGGCTCTTTCAAACAAGTTAAAAATTGATCCCCAAATCTGTTTCAGTATGTTTTTTAATCACAATTAAGTTTAATAAGATTGTGAATCTATGACGCAATAACCACTAATTGTGTACGCTGGCATGAACTACGACTTTATTGTTGAGATGTATTTAATAAAGTTTTTTTTTAATTACCATGATTATTTTATAACTAAATTATTCCAGGACCTTTTTGTGTTCGATATATAAACCTAAATATTGTGATCTATCTGGATGCCGTAAAAGACAAAATTTAAATTAACGTTTTCCAAGTTGCAATCAAGAATTTAAGTTTAGTTTGACACTATGATTGCAATATAAAAAATAATGAGACATATTATATTACCGATTTCTTTAGTTGATATAAAAATATAATATATAGTAATCATTTTGTTGCGACTTAATTTAGGTTTAAAATATTAACTTATTACGAATATTACCAAATGTTACAAAACATATACTAGAACCATACCTGGGATCATAATTATTATTTTAAAACAAATTACGTAAATCGATTCAGTAGTTTTCGAAATATAAGCACATTAAAAGACAGGCAGACGAACTGACACAGATTAGTTAGCAACTTTACAACGACAACTTTACAACGAGTTAGCAAAACATTGGTAACAGTTTTGTATATCGAAATATATATAAGTGTACGCGCAATTTTTTCTTAATCGTTATATGATTCCTATAAAGAAGAGCAGAAAAGCGCGCTTGCTTTTAGCGCTCGCAGTTAGAGGAATATGTTGATTCGTAGGTTTACTCGTTGTAGTAACGAAGTTAAATTCAGAGCATTTTGTCAATGTTTTATATACGAGCAGCCTATGGATCAGCCTCAGTAAAAGAACTATGAACGCTTTGCGTGTCCAATAAATAATATTTTTAGAATGTTATTGGGATTAACACGATTTTGTAGCGCTTCTGGGATGTTTGCCAATGCCTGGGTTGATGATTTTTATTTTATCATCCGTAAGAGAATTGCATCCATCCTGGGTAGACTTCACGATAGTCCCAATAGGATAATGAGAACAATGGTAGACATGTACGATAGTATTTTCATGAAGCGCTTTATATCGGTTGTTATCTAGTGTTATTTTCATCTTTTCATCCCCTTTCATACTGATATAACTTTGTATATAAGGACATATTAATATAATTATTTAATTTTATTTTTAAACTTATTACTTAGTTATATATTACTATATAATTTGTTTTTGTTTTGGTAGACCCTTGTTGTCTGATAAATATTATTATTATTATTATGATAACAAAAAAAGTTAACACTGTAACCCTCCTTTTTGGAAGCCTACAGAATTACATTTATTTTTCATTTATTTTTAATAAAAACGAGTACTTTGTGGTTTATTGCACGCTTTGCTTACGTCTTTCCACATTTTGTTAATATATACCTATTGCTTATTTTCCTCTCTCATAATACCTCTAGGGATTCCGGTGGCTCGTGATTTATAGCTTATGCAAAGAATGAGGAGGATATTTTCTACACCATAATTCAGGCTAGTTGAGATTAGAGCCGGGTCCGCTTTCACGGAGATATATCAATCTGTTCGTTTCGTGTGCTCTTTGTGCCCTCGTACATTACGCACTTTTGTCAAATAAATGAAAATGATTTCCGACCCTATTTTTGTATGTTTTTAATACTTTATCCGTATTATTACAAAAAAGTTAAATACGTATTAAACACTTGGTTTAAAAAAGTTTCCTAATAAATGCACCGCCCTCGCCCGAGGAAAGTTCGCGTTATTCTTTTTCACAAGTCTAAGTCAACAACTAACTAACAAGTCAACCTAAGGTAACTAAAGCAAGACAAAAGAGCAAGATGGGGAACATTCAGCGACTACGGTATATTTAATATGAGACCTTTTTAAAGCCAGGGTTCAATACGTATTTAACTTTTTTGTAATAACACCGTATAGGTTTTAACCATAATCTCAGTTGATGTTAAACGTCGACGTAATCTAAACAATCTACGTGATGGTAAACACGCCAAATCTAGAGGGAATTGACTCTCAAGTGCAGCTGCACTTGCCGCTGCTGCAGCTGATACAGCTGCCGAATCACACCAACAGCTGCTTGGCGTCAGATTTTCATCTTGAGGATCATAGCTATCCGAATGGACTCGATAAAAACTCTATCACCATGCTAGCGCCGGAGGTCCACCTCCCTACCCCTACATCCTTCCCCATACACAGGCTGGCAACGCACTTGCGACTACTCTGGTGTTGCTAGTATCTATGGATGGTGGTGATCACATAACATCAGGTGACCCACATGTTCGTTTGCCTGCTTTTGAAATAAAATAAAAAAAATGCTAAAGTTTCATCGCAATGGTTTTCTTCACCAGAAGCTTCAATTCTGATAAAAAGATTCGAACCTACGTCCTTCTACGCTCTCTCTGAATACGCTATCAACTAAGCCATCATCACTTCAAAATTAATTACGTAGTATGTTTGGACATTTCAGTTAAAAAAATGAAATCAAATATTCACATCAAATCCCAAAATATGTACATTTTATTACGTAACCGCAATAATAGGTGGTTTTGTGATATATCTTCATCTACTTCATAGATCAAGTCCATTGAATATCATAATTTCAGCACTCACAATTTGTCTAAGGTCTAAGCTGAGAATATTTCATAGACATAACGAGGAAACATCGTTTGCTAAATGACTGGGTAATTACAACTTTAATATCGAAACATGTTAAAATATCCGACAAATTGGTCTCATTAATCTAATCACCAAATAGGTCGTACCGACACGGCGTTAGGCGCATTGTGTGAGCCCACGGCCGGTCCCGCAATTGTCTGCATCATTAAATTAAAAGCTTTCGTGTTAGTTGGCAGTCAGTAATATTCGCGGCACCTTACAACCTACTTCTACAAGGGCAGAGCTGGTTAAACAGTTAACTAATTTATTATCCATAAATTACTGATCAAGAAGTTGATAAGACACGTCCTTAACAGTTTTATGAGTTTAGCCTGTGCATAATCAGGTCCTCGGTTGAAAGCAGGCACCGGTATCTAGATATCTATATACAGTTGTTTTGTACGAACGCTTAGTTACTATGTAACTCGAATTTCAAGTTGTTGCTAGCGATAAAACACGAACGAATGAATTTCATAGTAATGTTGTGCCCGTAAATTTAAAGTTTTATCTAGGTACTCTCTCCACGAGTTGTGACTATTTTGCAAACAGAACTTATAAAGTAATATATATTTAATTCGTTTACTAGCTGCCAGCCCCGGTTTCGTACATCCGTACTAACGAGGACAATGAGGCGCCAAATTTTCCCTTTAGACTACGATCATGTAATTAAATAATATGGGAACTAGACAGTTGGAAGTCAATCTGTAAGTCAAAAAGAAGTACCCGATCGAGTTTCATGCCGGTTATTCTCGATGACTGGGTTGTTTTCCGAACCGGTGGTAATTTTTGACGTTTATAAGCGCCTTATTAAGGTCTAAACTGAATAAATTATTTTTGATTTGATTTGATTTGCCCATTATGTCGTCACATTTCAAAGTAAGCTAGATCCAATTTTAGCCGTTCCTAATATTTTACGTTATATCTCAAGACCTTCTAATTCAACACGTGCAAAATATGAAGATCATAAGAAAATAACTATAAACTTTATGAACGGCAAAATTTTAACTTCGTTATCGGTGTATAAAAATTGGAAACCCTAGAAAAATTAAACATGTTATTTCTATGAATGATCAAAATTTCATTAAACTATATTTTACATTTACTTACATTTTAAAATAAAATGTAACGACACAATAAAACGTTAATATTTTTGAAGATCACCCTACTATCTTCTGTCTCATTCCCTCAATCCCTTTTTAATATGGAGTATTTGAATTATAAATTTTTCCTTACGATTTTTCCAACGTATTCTTTCATAGAAACCGTGCGCTAACAATTACACGCATAACCAGAAAAGTCAAATCGGTGAGGCCGTTCTGAAGTGATGCGCTTACATAAATTCAGCAATTGATTTATATTTATATATAAGATTATTTATATATTGTAGGGTATAATCGATCTAAACTGGACCGCAACCCTGAGACCAGTCATAATAAGTTGGTACTCTCGAGGACTACGTTCGAATTCCTTACGTATCACATGTTGGTGACAAGACATATCCTGCGTACCGGAGCACAGAAGGACGAACATTGCTGCTTTTCAACAGCACAGCGTAAGTGTGGTGTACCTTTCGTAGTTGAACCCTCCAGGCTCGATCACTCTTACATGGTAATAGGTATTTAAAATTAGCCCGACTATTTATGTGCATGCGAAAGAGCGAAGCAGTAGACTGTTGTGGTTTAATCTTTTAGCGGTCGTTGTTACCGATAACGGTTAGGAGTAGATGTTGTGGACGATTTAAAATTAAAATAGAAACAGAATACATATGTAGTATACCTTTTTTTTACATGAGGAGGTTCCTAACAGATACTCAAGCCATCGGGCAGCTGAGGATGGGTTATGTCCGATTTGCACGGACTAAAACCCCATGGTGCCTTCATATACCTTTTAGGTGCGGGAACAGGGACAGCCGGCTGGCACTGCGTCTGCTCCCTAGTGTAACAGGTGTAAGCCCTTCAAGAGGCCCTGACTGCGGTCTGAGGGGTCAAAGATGGTAGACCCCTCAAAGGGGGATTGGGTGTTAGACCCCCCTGACAAACTGTGCGAGTCGCATCGGCAGAATGCGCCTCCACCACACGGGCCTGTGCAGTTTAAACTTCTACACCTACATATTTAAAGACAAAAATAAATCACCTAATATTGTAAATATTTCTCAAGAAATTGTACAAGATCTCAAATAATGGCAGTATATTATTTAATGTTAACAAAACTAGGTTCATAATATATTTGGGGAAAAATATTCAATATTAATTTTTTGTTGATCGAACTTTTTCAAACGCAAATACAGTGTGTAGAAATAACAGTAAAAGTATGAATATTGAGGGTTTCAAAGAAAAAATAGAACCAATCAAATATGGTTTTATCCCAGTTAAGGCCAAGAAAGTATAAATTAATGAAGCAACCTTAAACAGATATTACTACAAAAAGCATTTTAAATACATGACATCGTTGTCAGAGATAAAATTTTGATGACGGAAAATCGAAAGCTTTGTTATTAAATAAACAGCTGTTTGTACATGGGATACAAGAGGGTAATTAATTATAAAATGAAACACATGAATTGCAGTCTCATTATAATTTTATCGATTTGTATTTCATAAACTAAGATACATCAAATATATATTGCATAACAAACTGGACTGGAAGATATGTTAAGACCCAATGATATGATCTACAGGTATATTTATTCCTGGCAGCACTTACATTCATTCTGACACTTTTTACATGAGATTTCTATTTTATACTTAGCATTTGTTTCACTAATAATCTAACTATTAATTACGATTATCGATATAATTTTACTTTTAAAAAAATGTCTTAAACAACGGTAAGGGTTTAGTCTCTAATCTAGAATATGCCACCGGTTAAGATATATTCAACCACAAAGCACGTCTAAACACGAACGTAACACTAAATGCAATTTGATATTTTAATATTGTCATTGTTTTATTAGTATTATTAATTTACTTAATCCGCTAGACGCAAGTTAAAAACAAGTATTACGGTTACGGAACTTACTCTTTTATTTATTTTAAATCAAGTAAGTTTTCGAACTTTATTACAGTCTTAAATTATAAGTTTTATTTAATTCAAAAGTAATCGGAATTTTAATAATGGAGTCTGAAAACCTAATTGATTTAAAATATTAATGCATAATTCGCGCACATATTTGATTATTTACAATTCTCTAATATACAATAAAAATAAATTTTTATATGCCTTTTATTTTTTACTAATTGCGAATAATTTTCCTAACGTAACGTTACATAGTTGATTCGAGAATTTTACACGCTTATAAATAGGATTCAAATTCGTTATTTATTTTTATTATAAGATTTACTAATCTATAAAAATGCTTTTTTTTCGGCAAAAACAAAAATATTGAAACCAAACTATGAAACATTTCCCAAAGTTTTTAATATGCCACTTATTGATTATAAAATTAAAAAAAAAGAATTTTCTTTCATTTATTGTAAGGTTAAGATTTGTTTAAATGTAGTTTCAAACATCAGAAAAATTATTTTTGAAATAAATAAGAACAGAAAGATATTATTGACTTACGGACATTTCACTTAAGCTACTTACAAAATTATAAACTATTTCTGTATGTACATATAATACAAAAAGTTGGTAGACTAAACAAATTAAAAAATATACTAAAGGCAAAATAAAGATAATTTTAGTTTTTAAAATAAAAATAAAATAAAAATAACCCGTGATGATAATGAAGTGTTGTATATTATAGTAAAGAATATCACAATTATCAAATTTATGAAAAATTAGATATGTTTTTAACATAAACCGAACAATCATTATAAAAAGTTACAAGATATAATGACATAAGCGTATACTTATAAGGAATTGCCATAATAAAAATGTGCTTTATTGTCCACATCGCCATTTATGTTTAATAATTTACAAGAAAACAATTAAAACTCAAGTTCTCACGTAAAATATATCTAACAAAAAATATGTACAATTTATATGGCACACTTTATTTATATGTAAATTAAATAATAAATTACCATTAAGGGAATGATAGTAATAGTATCGATATTAAAATACAACGATAGACATTTCCATCGATTATTCGAATTAAAAATATTTATTCGATTAGCGTAATGGCCATCGGTTGCAATGCTTGCTTTAGCCACACATGGAATGTTATTATTAAAGCCCGTCGAATAATCCACGATCAAATAAAGTTTTATAAACTCTTTTTTTCTTTAAAAAGATCTAATCTACGAACTAGATATATTATTTCGGCCAAAACAACAACGGGTAATTAAAATTATTGTTATTAAAACATTATTTATAATAACATATATAGTACATACTCTTAGTATATAAGTTTAATCTTAGATGTGTATTCCAGCACCTATTTCAAGAAGTATGATATAATATTTACTATCAAGACCTAAAAACTACATTACGTTAAATATGGCAGCACATACTTTTGGTTAAGTACACATTAAATACTTTTGAGGTGGATAAGGCATTATGGACAAGAATTTTATTTAATATCATTCAATTGATATGGTAAATAAACATTTTAAAATTTAATAATTAAGTCTATACGAGTATATCTCACCTACTTCATTTAGTGATTTAAAAAGATTGTCACAACGATAGCAACACTTTGCCAGTACATAATATTACTTTTAAAGTCGAGAATAAATTAAGTGAAAATGAAAAGGAATGGATATGTTTCGGTAGGTACTTTTCATTAAACAGGTACTAAAAATACTATTAAACACAATATCTAGAAAATAATACTTTTTTTATATCTCACAATGTTTACTAAATCCATGTAATGATATTTCATTTAGTTGTTATTTTCATCGTTTTCAGTCACAATGCCTCACTGCTGTCGTAGGTCTTATAGGAGCGTTGAGATCAACGTGTCTTCCGTTCGCCTTTACGCTAGCTACACATCCACGTAGGCCAGTATAAAGGGATGCCGGCAGACCCAAGGGCAAAGATGAAGATCCCCCTAAACAAAAACGACGTTTATATTGTTTGTCAATCTAATTACGCTGTTTTTTTTATTGTAGCATCACAAGATGACTGAACTATTCCTGACGGTAAGCACAGTACAATCCAAAAACAATGACGACCACCGAGAGACAAACTAACGCCGGTTGCCGCTATTATGCCATCCTGAGTAAATGTCTCTTAACGCTACGCTTGAAGGACCACATGTAATAGGAAGGAATGAACACACTGGACGGGAGAAAAGGAGGGAATACACTGGATGGGAGAAGAAGGAGGGAACATACTTGACGGGAGGAAAAGCTAATAGGCCTCTACAGCTTTACCGGACTGCTAAGGCGAACGCTAAAGGCACTCAGCCAATTTTATTTGACTGCTAGCATAAGGATGCACGGTACACCTCACTAGGGTGCAACACCGCGAATCTAACCAAGCTATATTCACAAAACAATATTCGAAGTTATATACGAAGATACACCCGATTTAAAAAATATACAATATAATAAATTGATAGCACCGTATTCGATGATAAGTAGAGTATAATAAATACTAAAACAACTACGAAACACGCATCAATAAACCAGTGACATTTATTTGTCATACCAGCCTATAAAACTCTCTGCAACTAGATATACTCTAGTTGTTCCTGAAATATGACAAACTAGAAAAACGTTACTGTTACGGGTATATTCCGGTATGTATGGAGATAGCGATCTAGTCTTCAACCGATACCAATATATTTGCTGATTCTAGAACATTGTACGTAAGTGTGCAACTAAAGCCGTCGTTTTACTAGATGTATGTAGGTACCTGATGGTTTGTATCATATACTTCGTAAATAAAACTTTAGGACAAAGTGTGTACTATATACTTTTCTGTATCAACAACAACAAAGTGTATGCAAAATTTAATTTTGATCGATTCTGCGGTTAAAGTGTAGAAGTGTAACAAAACAACTCACATTCGCATTAATAATATTAGTTGGGATTGGATAAAGTAGAAAATGCTCAAGGCAAAACTTATACTTAATCTTTTTAAAGGGCCATATACAGTTGAGAAGCATATAAAATTGATTTTTCAATACCTTTTCTTAACAAAACGTTTCAATTGAATGAATTGGAAATTTAAACACGTAATATGGCAACTATTAACTGTATTTTAATACTTTTTATACAGAAAAATAATTATTCTGAAATCTGCTATAGCTAATCTCCGAGAGAACCTATAGATACAAGGATCCTACTTAAATATGCAAAGAAAATAACATACCAATCCAAAGCTTAGGGTTCGCTTTCGAGGGTACTAACAAAGATTGTGAGTACCCTCTTACTGGCGGTGACTCGTCTACCTGGAGCATTGCTAATCTTTTTCTTCTCCTAACCATTGCAGTGTGCCATCTGCCATCATCCACTCGCACTTTTGATTCTATACACTGGAACCAATCTTCGTCTGTTGCGGAATTTATTTCTTTCACGTCTGTATCCGTATATATTAACTGAAGCTTCCCGTCACTTAGGCCCAGTCCAATAAAATCACGGCGCCTAATACCGATCTTGCGTCGCCATAAAATAAGTCCGGAGTCGTTGTAAGTTCGAAATTTTATTTCGTACCTAACACCACGGGCGCCGTTATTTCTAAAACGAGTTATTGATTGTCAGCAATGTCTACTTAAATAATAAAGAACAGAAAAGAGTTGCGTACGCATTTTAAAAAGAAGTAAGTAGATTGTTAGTTTACGAAGTTAGTAATGCAAATCGTTGCTTAGCAAACAACATCGTGTAAGCCAATTTCACTGATTTTACAGGGGAGTGAAAAAGACTGCTTTTGTTACATTATCTTGCATTTATTTTCATGCAGTCATTAGTAATTTAGAGGCTGGTTGGTCTCTTACGGGTTGAAACGTTCAAAATGTTGTACAATTTGACACGAGAATATTTATCCAATGACATTTAAAAGTAAAACCACCAATCTTCGACTTAAACGCTGTTGTTTGCAAAGCGACGAAATATTTGAAACATTAGTTTTATAATAACTATTACTTTTACCAGACAATAAAGGTTATAATAATGTACATTCAGGTCCATAGATCAACAATAATAAACAAGAAGTACAGGAGTAAAATAAAGAAAGCAGATAATTAAACAAAGCTTTAACATTCGGCTGAGTGACTTAAGCGCTAGCCTTAGTAGTCCGGTGAAGCTATAAATACCTTGGCAGGTCAATAGCGTACACAGTTCGAGAAAAAAAAAACAAAAAAAAAGCTTTAATAATATGCGGTATATCATTCATATATATTAATACGTGAATCTTTGTACCCCTTTTTAACGGAATTGGGCGACCGGATGAACGTGAAACTTGGCATAGTTTATATGGAGGAGAAGTGCAGAAAACTATTTATTTTGTATAAAATGCATTGGAAGTACATTCATTTAATTAAAATATGCATTACTCTCACTACTGCTTCAATTTTACACAACATATACACACATGTAAAGAAAAAAAATATTTTGACATCTGTCAATAAAGGACTTCAAAAAAGGTTGTGAAGGAGGTTGCTGTGCTCGATTGTATGTATTATTTTACTTTTACGTTCCAATTACTCTTTTTCATCCTACATTCAACACTGATATTATAACATACAACTATTATTACAATATTTATCCCTTTAAAAAATCAATGAACTATGGTCGAATGTCGACCACTGGAGCCCACTAGTTATTCATAAATGCGTAATAGTTCTAAAACAGTCTAGAATATTTTGCAAAATTACTAACAGTTTAAATCATTTATCAGATAAAATGGGAAAGTCTTCAGCGACACTGTGAACTTAGAAACTGGTTTCCCGTTATGTAGTTTGGTTTAACACGTTTATGTAAATGCGTAAACTTGGCTGAAACTTATTTGACTTACTTGTCGTCAGTTTATACAATACATCGAGATAGCTAAACCGAGAAAAGCCAATAAACATTCTCGACGATATTAACATAGTTCTGTAAACTGTTGAAGTTATTTAGCAAACGAAATAGATCACACAATTCTACTACTATAATTATTCGAAACATTGTACGCCAATAGTTTTCTAATAACGGAAAAACTGTAAATAATTCATAACGTAATCATAAAATTGGGTCAACTATCTAAATTACGTTTTAAGTGATGTAACGTTGTTAAATATTCATTGTATCAAAAACAGAGTATCGCCTAATGTTCCAACTTTTGGATCGATATTAGAATTATTGCTTGTTTCGTATTTAAACCCCTTTTATATACATTCAACTGTATTTTCTTCCAAGGAATGTTAAAATAATCGTATTTTTCTCAGTATTAATCTAAAAGGAAAGTCTTAATGGCCTAGTGGTTTGACCGGTAGAATATCAATACGATGTCTGCAGGTTTGAACCTCGGTATGTATCAACGAATTTTTCGGAATCCGCGTACATTTGTTAATCTAAATTGGTAAGATTATCGACTGATGGTGAAGGAAAACATCGTGAGGAAATGTGAACCTGAGAAATGTTCTTGTAGTATTATCGTATGGCTGAAAACATATAACTGTGGATTGATCAGAGTTTGAAATTGTCAATACGTCACACTGGCGTGGTGATTATGCCCATACATTTCTTACAGATCTATGGCTCTGCAGTGGGTACAAGTTAAAAGTTACAAGGTACGAGCTGATGATGATGATGATGATTAGTCTAAAATTGTACAGATAATGACCACAAATCATTTGTTTTAACCAAAATACTTAATTATGTTAATTACCTAAACTAAATTTTCTGGAGTCACGCAACAATTAAACAGTATTAGATGTTTCCATTGAATGTTATCTTACACCGTAATGTCCTTTGTTAGTATGTAAGCTAGAAAGATAGAAATTTCGTTAGTAAAATTAGTAACATCAAATTAATTCTTTCGAATTACATTAGAATATTTAATCTTGCAGTTCATGTAAACATTTTGTTGAAACATAATTCTTCATATCTGTATCATGCCAATCACATAATAGAATTAAGTTTAAATATAAAAACAACCATCAATTTTATATAGAAAATAAAAAATCTGAATAGATCATTTTAATGCCTCACCTGCGACCACCTCTATTCCTATATGAGAAATAATTACTTCCATCAAAATTCACCGGCGTTCTTTCATTTAACATTTCTACCGTAAATTGCTGGATTTCACAGTTTCTTCCTTGGTAACCATCTTGGCATACACATTTATATTCATTTAGTAAAGGTATACACGATCCATTGTTTTTGCACGGTGTTAGACCTGGTAAGATTATTAATCATTAAATACAGAGAATATACACACTTTCAACGGAAAAAAATATAAGAACACATGACAATACATAACTATAAACTCGTACGTTATATGTATAATGGTAATCCAATTAAATATTTAAAATGAACAGAGATGTGAACAAAATATTTGACCAATATTTGTATAGAAAAACATAATATATAACCAAGAAAAATACAGTCAAAAGGAACGCGGAATACGTTGTTAAAGTCATGTAAAAATCTGTCTAATAAATCAACAGCTAATTATAAACAGAGGTGTATACATATGTATACACATATAACTTATGTTACTAATACATATATACTTATATGTATAATTTGTTATCATAAATATAGGAACACACAAACGTGTTTCATTTCTCGCACAAACTTTTAAGATTTACTGATAACGGCCACACACATATTTGTAAACATACGTAGTTTATACATTTGTTTTATCACTACAGTACTACTTTAATTATTGTATTTTATAGGAAATATTTTGTACAATAGACATATTCATATACTAGCTGACCCGTGCGACTTCGTCTGCACCAAATCGGTTATTACCGGTTTCGATTGTACTTTTAAACGCGAAAAATCTAAATACATCTCAAAACCCGATTACAGCGATACCTACTGTTTCAAATTGTGAATCCCAACTATCCAGGGACTCACTCAAACATATACCCAGTTGGTATGTGAGAAACATTTTAAAATATGCTTAGAACCCGTTCGCAGCATCACCTACCAGGTCCAATTAAGATAACAAATAAACTACATATATTGCCGATAAATGTCTTCCCAGTACGTTGTCCCAGTACCGTCTGTCCCAATAAGCCTACAACCCGTTCGTAACATCATCTACCGGGTTCAATTAAAATAAAAACTAACCTACGTATATTGGCGGTAATGTAAAAAAAGCTTGAGAGGTCCATGGACCTCCAGCTGGAACGTAGTTTCTTTCCCTTTTTTGTAGGCCTTTACTATACAGTCAGTATAGTTTACATAATAAAATATCAATCCATGGACCTCTCAAGCTTTTTTTACATTACCGCCAATATACGTAGGTTAGTTTTTATTTTAATTGAACCCGGTAGATGATGTTACGAACGGGTTGTAGGCTTATTGGGACAGACGGTTTCCCTTTTTTGTAGGCCTTTACTATACAGTCAGTATAGTTTACATAATAAAATATCAAGTTGACAGAGTTAAATTGTAATTTAAACGTTAAAATATATTCATAAAATAAATAATGATAAATTAAACACTGAATGACATCATAACTTGTATTAAAACTTTTTCACACTACGTTGTATTAAAGAAAAACATAAATATTAAAAAGATATGAGCAAGATGTGTCAACTGTCACTTGCCTGTGACTATTTATCTAAGAGCTAGGCAACGGTTTCGACAGCGAATTGGTTTCGACACCGGTAAACCTTTACAGGCAAAAATATTGATCTTTATAAAAATTTAGAATGTTTTGTATTTCACTAACTTTTAAACGCTACTAAAACGTGAATTTATTATTGCCAGACATTTTTGATATTAACAATAATGTGCCCGATGCAATTTTTTGTAAATAAAGAAGTATGTTCAAACCATGTTAAGATATCTGTAATTTTATTGAAGTTATATTTCTTTTGGCGCGTTAGGGAAAAATGATGAGAGTAAATTTTTACGATGAACGCGCACACCGTAACAAAAAAATGATGAGAGTAAATTTTTACGTTGCGCGCACACACCGTCACGAAAAACCGACACCCTGAAGTTAGCTATAGTCAACATTTTGTTTCTTTGTATTTGTTGTTTGTATTTCTTTATATTAAAACTTTCATTGTATTAAATACCTTTTTTTTATTGTTAGTGTCGTTTTTTCTACAAACGTAGAATAAGGCGCAAGATAAAATTTTTGAAAAGATTTTTACTTGTTACGCCAAAGAAGTATAACTTCTAATGCGTGTACATAAGTACACACACACACTTTTTTTTAATATTATTTTATTTCAACATAAAAAAGGGTAAATTAAAAATATAATGTATTTTTTTATGTCATAGGAGGCAAACGGACAGGTGGGTCACCTGGTGTTAAGTAATAACTACCGTCCATAGACACTTGCAACACCAGGAGAGTCGTAAGTGCCTTGCCAACCTGTGTTGGAGGGGGAGGAAGCGGAAGGGGAGAGGAGGAAGGGGAAGAGAGGTGGGCCTCTCCGGTGCTCTCACTAATCGAACGAAACGCACTAATGCAAGCATTGTTACTTCCCGTCGGCTTTTTGTTAGAGGGTGGTACTACCCCGGGCGAGCCGACCCATTCATCCTGAAACCAGTAATAGCTTCAGCGTGGCTCTACCCCCTACCAAAACCTATGTATAGAATAACTTAGTTATAACTCTAGCTTAGCGCAACACTGGCTGTATAATAAAGATAGCCATAATTGTGGAAGAGCCTGGTTAACAAAATGAAATATGTTCTTTGCAAGGGAAAAAATAAAATGGTTTGAAATGAATTATTTTGTTTATAAAGAATATCACCAGGCACATTATTGTCAATAACAAAATTGTCTGGCAGTGAAAAATTCATGTTTTTAATAACGTATAAACGTTAAACTTATAAAAGTTACTGACAAAAAATGTTCCTTAAATTATTTATAAATCAAAATGTTGATCTGTAAAGGTGTAATTCGCATTAAAAAATACAACGTTAACCGGCTACCAGGTATCCTGAATCGTGTTTGGAAGGGCATAATATATCTTCATATTAAAGAACCAACTTTTCTCAAATTCTCGTTCTTCCAACGTTGCTGGCTCTTATACTAAGGTGTCGCAAAAAAGTCTAGTTACATTAACTAATTTCTTTTCTTTCGTTATCCTGGAGAACCCCTTGCGTTTTATGGGTCAAAAAGTATCCTAAATGTAACCTTGTAATGTACAGATTTGGCTTTGTTACAGTTTTATTATAGTATAGATAAATAAATAAATCTTGTCACCTTTGTTTAGCAAACATTTTTTTATACAATGAAATAAATGTAACAACATAAGTGACAGTTTCGTCTACATAAATGTTTCATACGTGGTCGATAATTACGTACAGAAATGTCATGTAGGCGTAGCTCAGTTGTAACGTACGGGGCTTTATATGTTTCGACGGAGCCGACGGTTCGAATCACGGTGGTCGTTTTTTTTTGGTATTTTTTTTTAAGTAGCATATGGAAATATAGCTTAATTTTTTAGCTAATCTGTCTGCTATATATAGCACAAAGAAAATTTACCAAAATTCGTCAAGAATATCATGAACTACATTTTTTTTACTTTCGTCCGTTATCCTGGAGAATCCCTTGCGTTTTATGAGATAAAAAGTATCCTAGATGTAACCTTGTAATATTGGTTATTACTGTGCCAAATTTCGTCTAAATTGGTTCAGTACTTTCAGAGTAATACGTGTTTAAAGGGACAGACAAACAGGCAGATCCTGGAGAATCCCTTGCGTTTTATGAGAAAAAAAATATCCTAAATGTAATCTCGTAACATTAGTTATCACTGTGCCAAGTTTCGTCAAAATCGGTTCAGTACTTTCAGAGTGATGCGCGTTCACAGGGACAGACAGACAGACAGACAGACAGACAAAAATTTTAAAAGGGTTATTTTTGGCTTCTATATCGACAACAAAGCCTACCCCCATCAAAATTTTCAAAAAATATTTAATGTACAGGTTTGACCCTGCTACAGTTTTATTATAATATAGATTATTGTGTAACTTTGATGAATACCTTCGATTTTACTATACATTTTTTACATTTATACGTATAATGTAAATCCCTTTTGTTAATTTAAAAGTCTACGATATCATACTTAATACGTAAATTTCGTCGAACAGTGAATTACTGAAACAATATACCTACTAAACTGATAAACAGAAAATTTGGAGACGTCTGAAGATGGAACATTTAAAGTAAGATATTTTAATGAAGTTTAACAAGAGCAATTTTGAAATTTTGTCAATTTTAACAACTCCGAGCCTTCTGTTAATAAGATTTATGTAACTAGTAATGTATTAGACGAGAACGGCTGAATTAATTTGTACTGAATCTATACCGAGCGACTGTTTAGTCGCCAGCAATATTTTTGCAGGATAATCATTTGTCGATTTTCGTTCTATCAATCAATTTAAAAAATAGGTGCTTAATATTTGACTTCATTATCTCTAGAAACGTAAAACTGATATAGACTCAGCATCAGCTGATTTACGCAAAAGCGAACTGGTGTAATAAATGAATAACGCCCTGTCGCGCAGTCTGGCCCACCTTCCGCGCCTTGAGCAGCTCACCGCTTTCCATTGTTCGACCATGCGGCGTTTCCACGATAAGCAGTTAAGTAATGATTTACCATGAAAAGGACCCCTTTAAAGTTGTTCATTGAAGCTAGGCCTGATTTTTTTACGTTTTTTACGTTCCTATACTTTAAAAACTTTTAAAACAAACTTTAACTAAGGTTCTCATTGTTGTTTATTAGTATTTATTTTTATTTTATTATTTTATATGTTAAATGTGACCGTGAACTACCACAGGATTGAAGGATGTGACACGGAAAGTAATAGGGAAAAGTGAAAAATTGATTAAAAAATCTCCATATAAAAAGTGAGTGAGTGAATAAGATACAAGACAGTAAGGAGTCCCTTAAAATACTGACTAAACTGAAGATTAAAGTAAAGTTGTCATCTTATTTCATGACATGATTGTACTCGAAAGAGAAGGTTTTGGTCTCATTTTCTTCACTATTACACCTGTGCGAACACGAGGCAAACAGTTAATTAATAATATTTTTACCGTCTCCACATGGTGGTCCAATATATTTTGTGACTCCAGTAGTAGCACAAGGTAAACGTTCTTCCTCTTGAACTATAGCACACTTGGCTATATCTACGCTGTATAAAGCAAGTGGATTCCCGTTCACGAATACTTGTTGCACAGCTCCAATAAAACTGCTGGTCACTCCGGACATTTTATGTGGGCGGATATAAGCACTGGAAGAAATCGATGACTTACAACTTCTACGTACTGTGTAGTCACATTATAACGTCCTTTATTTCCTCGATTATGTATTTGTGAATGTGAAAAGCAACAAGCAGTTCAGAATATTAATTTAAAGATAAAAAGATATATTATATCCTCGTTTAAGTCACCGGAATATTCCATGAGATAAATTCACAAAGACTGTTTTTAATTTTATAACACGATATAGATTTTAGAAAATGCATAAAACACATATCTAGAAGTCATCAAATCTTTATATTACTATTTAAATATATTGTTAAACATTACAATATATACCTAGACACTTAACATTAGGTACCTTCTGTATTCGTAAGGAACGAATAAATTTATTCCTAAGTTGGCTTACATAAAAAAAAATCATAGAAATATTTCAATAATAAATTAGAACACCTTTAGTTTTAAATTTTTAACCTGCAATAACAATAATAAATGTATTTACTTGAACGCACAAATCTCAGAAACTACAAGTGCGTTGACGGTAATAATAAATTTTAATAAAAAAACCGCTGAGTAATGTTACTGTATAACATTAAACCTCTTAAGGTAAAATCTAGACAAAACAAATACTACTTACGGTAAAGATCCTATAAATAGCGGCAAAGTGAGTTCCAAATGAGTAAGAGGTGGCGATGAGTGACCTCTCTGAGTTGGATGGTGGTCAAGTTGCAAGCTCCCATGTCGACCTACTCTAGAGACACGTGCCCGATGCCAATGACCTTTCGTTATCGGCATTGGTGACCTATATGAGAATTATTAGGTAATTTATAAAAAAAATCTTTGCCAAGAAAAAATTAAATATAACAGCACATTTAGAAAATTAACTTTCTCTGTGTTCTAGGAAAAATAAACATGTATTTTTTACTATACGAATGATATATTACTTTCCTTGAATAATATCTCATATTATTTCTCAAATAATAAACTAAAGAACTCAACAAGCATGATTATCCTGAAAGCAATTTCTAGTAGCTCTAGAAATATTATTCAGTAATTGAAGTATCCACTTACGTTATATTAGCGATTCCGCTTCCCAAATTGTATCTAAATTGTAAGTAACCATTAACCAAGTTAATCGCAATGAAATCCCCCTTGGCTTTATTAGACTGGCCGCTGTAAAGGAGCATTCCTGAAAATCGGTTCGTTAAAAACCAAATTTCTATTCGGAACGCTTTACCGAGCCCTTCAAGTGGCGGTAATTCTATGTAGCTCGTCCCATTGAACTGGGGAGATAACGTCTCTTGTATAACATTAACATCTGAAAAAAATTAAGAATAATATTCCCGTTCGGAAATTGCTGCTTTTGTATAAAAAAAATCGATAGAGTACAAACCATTGTCGCAAGCATTTCTATTAGATCCGATTTCACCTCCAAATAAACAGCGACAGACGTGTCCACCCTCGGACCCAATGTCACACAATAACCCCTCATCATATCCACAGGGATTCGACTCGCACGGATCTAATCTCTCGTCACAATTGGCTCCTTGAAATCCGATAGGGCAGCTACAAGTATATTCATTCGCCGACCCCTCTATAGATTTACACGTGCCGCCATTCTTACACGGAATACTCATACATGGGTTAGATTGGCACTCTCGAACGTTTTCTATAGAGACGACTAATGAGTCCGGACGGCCCAGTTTCTTTGTCACTTGATGACGTATTATCCTTAAGGTTCTTACACATCCAATGAAGCCGTTTCTCGTGCCGATATTATCGAAAACCCTGCGTTTAATCAATAGTTAAATATATGATTAAATAACATATACGAGAGCAAGAGCGAGTTATTAATTTTTTTTTATGTCAAAAGGCGGCAAACGAACACGTGTGTCACCTGATGTTCTCGCAAGTGCGTTGCCATCCTGTGTATGGGGGAGGGGAAGGGAAAGGAGAAAGGGGAAGGGAAAGGGGGAAAGGAGGTGGCCCTACGGCGCTCTCACTGACCGAACGAAACGCAACAATGCAAGCATAATTACTTCACGTCGGTGTACTGTGAGAGGGTGGTACTACCCCGGACGAGCCGACCCATTCATGCTGAAACTAGTAATAGCTGCAGGGTGGCTCTACCACCTTCAAAATGATAAACCTTATGGTTAGAAGAAAAAATTATGAGCACCACACCGGTCGACTCGTTCCACTACTTCACGGCAAGAAAACACCGTTGATTAAGTGCGTAGCAGTGGCTATAAAAATTGTTTTTCTTTTAAAATCACTGATTTCTTATTAAATGAAGCTGTCTAAGAAGTAAAATTAAAAACATTCGATCGAAATCTCTCGATTAGTTTTTGCGTGATACGCGCACAACGGCAGACCTTTTTATTTATATAAAAGATTATTTATTTTAAGTACTTTGCTATAATAGTTAATCGCATATAAATAGACAATATAATAGTTATATTAAATTTATTTCAATAAATATATGTTTTAACAATAAAGGAAGAACAAAGAAATAACATATGGACATGAGAAAAGTAATCTAGAATGTACATGTTTATACCTAGAGTAATTGCTAGGCACGCTCCCGATATACGCATCTTCAGCGAGATCTAGCGCTTTTAAATGACCACTAGATTGTCCAACCACATCTTCCATGTCATCAACTGATAAGATACCGTCACGGTGATACCGCTTCGCCGATACTTTGTGATACTTATTCAGTGTTATCTTTTCCGGAGACGTCAACACTAACATTCCATTTCCGAGATTATATCTGGATATAAATGAAATCAAAAGGAATATGAGAACTACATACAAGATGCCTTTCAAAAGGAATAAATTTAATATTTACTATAAAGAATAAAAGTGCGAAGCTGAATTTTTGCTCACCTAAACTCTAAATATCCGTTGACCAAAGCGAGCGAAACAAAATCGCCAGTGCCGTCCGCTTTTTGCTGATTGTACAATATGACGCCGTTCTCGGAAAATGCTGTGAATTCTATATCGATGTTCAATTTATGGTAAGCCTTCAAAGGTTTTAAGCGTATATAAGAACTTCCATCAAACGCTGGCGTTTCGATGAAGGTATTCATTAGTCCGTCTTTTACAAGAGATTCGCAATTCTGTCCGGTATAAGGGCCGGAACATAGACAGGTGTACGTAGATCCCGGTAAATCGATACACGTCCCTAAGTTATAACATGGTTCTGATAAACAAGCACTGTATTCTTCGGTCGTCTCTTGTGCTATTTGTTCTGTAAATAAACATTCTACGTTGATGATATTACTTATTCACTTAATCCCGCAGTATACATAATGAGTTACTAAGTTATGTATGTACTTATATACATGTTTGTATGTCACCGATAAAACTGCTACTTATTAATAATTTGTTTCATAAAAATACGGTTCGAAAAGTGGGTCAAGTAGGTTAATTCTGTGAAATATAGTTTGCGTGGTTACATACCGTACCACAGTAAGCTACGAACAATAACACTACGATACAGGTCTTAAGCTACGCCAGTTAAATGTCGTATATATAATGTCATGAATTTCATGAGTTATTTTGAACAAATAAACTTTAAATTATGTACTCTAAAACTTAATAACTTTAGTGTAGCTTATGGTGATATATTGAAAATCCATTTATCCATTGAAAAATAATTTAGGAAAATTAAAAATAAGCAACCTGAAAAGAAATACACATATTAAAATAAATGCCAACAACTACTTTTATAATTACACTAGCCATCATATACACGGCATTGTCTGGGTTTTAACATTTTTTGCAATCGTTTAAATTTCTTCATAAACAAAATTTCAGGTGGTATTATTTATATCAAGGATTAATATTGTTTTTTTTATGGGCCCGCGATGGGTTTTAGCCTCAGTTCAAGTAGTAGAAACTCCATAAAAATATAATTTATTCCACATTTTATTTAAAACATTATAGTTGTTAGATCATAAATAGCATTTTTAAAAGTTTTATCATATTAAACGAATAAATTTTAAGTTATTATCTGTTACAAATACTTAAAAAGAACCTTACAGAATAGTAATATATATTAATATTACAATCGCTCACACAAATATTTTTATGTCTCGGAGCTTTAATTTGCATAGTAAACTGTTATGATGAAATCATTCATAGAGCCTATTTGTTTAGGACAGGAACTCTTAATTTGATGAAAATATAGAATAACGAAAATAAAGATGGTTACGATGAAATAATCACTTTGAATTGAATACGTTATTATTACTTATTTCATTACAGGACCTTTGTATAGAAATGAAACCGTTTCGAAAATATTGTATATATGCCAAAAATACGCTGTATGTCACCTTAACGGAAAATAGTTCTGACGTCACCAATTGATTTCACAAAATGGCGCTAAACTAAAATTTGAAATAAGAACATCATAGTAAAATACGATTAATAGACACGTAGACTAGATACATTATTAGACTTACCTATACAAGCTTTCCTGTGTACAGTAGGTGTGAAGCCAGGTTTACACACACAACCTCCGCGAGCGCAGTACGCACCGGGAAGCGCGATACAATCATTATCTTCTGCGCAGAGATCGCCAAGAAGTGCTCCCACCGCTCCTACTGTCGCCGTTGTTGCTGTTTGCGAACCTGACGTTGTAATATTTGCAGACATGACACTTTTTTAATTAAATATTATATCTCTATGACACATATTATTTTATTTATCTATCCTAAAAAGTGTTGAAGTTATGAGAAGATTTTGTAGGTGGTAGAGCCACGCCGAAGCTATAACTGGTTTCAGTATGAATGGGTCGGCTCGCCCGGGGTTGTACCACCCTCTCACAGAAATCCGACGTGAAGTAACAGTGCTTGCATTGTTGCATTTCGTTCGGGCAGTGAGAGCGCCGGAGGCCCATTTCCCTTCCCCCTCCGCGGCCCCTCTCTCCCCCATCCCCAAGACACAGGCTGGCAACGCACTTGCGACTCTCCTGATGTTGCTGGTGTCTATGGACGGCGGTGATCACTTAACATCAGGTGACCCGCCCGTTCGTTTGCCTCCTATGATATAAAAAAGATAAGTTTTGAAATTTGAATTGATTGTTGTACCATTTTGTATCAATTGCTACTGAATTTAAAAAGGTTTCCGATGATTAATAATACGATATTAGAGAAGATCAACTTTACACCACTTTGGAATTTAAAATAAAATTGTTTATATTTCAACTTATTCTTTAATATATACAGATAAGGAGCTACGATTCGAAACTACTTTCAAAGAGAAGTATATTTTGATAAGTTATGAAATAAATATTAATTCAATTATATCGATATTCATACATTTACAATATCCGAATAAATTCAATTTAGTAAAACCGCGTAAGTTGTTAAAAGAACTTTTTTGTTAAACACACTTTTTAGTTACGCGCGTTAATTTATCTTAGTGCATTAGTCAGAATAACAATGCATTACTCAGAATAACATCACGTAATGGATAACTTTCCATCATTACAGTTCGTTAACACTACAAAATAACATTTTATGCGAAAAAAGGTTGAATGTAAATAAACGTTCAATATCCGCTCGGAATGCTGTAAATCATCAATATTGACGATTCAATATTGACATAACAATTCCGTTGGATAGAAATGCCAATACTTTTTGTTATAAAATTGTTTAATATATAAACAAGCTTCAATATTATTACAGTTTGATCAATAAATACATTATACAAACAGAGTTTAGATTACTCAAAAATGTTTTAGTTCATTCTTTGTGTTATGAGTTAGATAAAATTTCATTAATTAAAAGTACTACATACATATATTATTAATTGTAGGTTGCTTAATTTTTATCGCAATGTTATTATTACCAATTAATATCTATAACTCTTTTTAATACTTAGCCCTAGTAAGAAAAACGTAAATATACAACCTCGATTACAGTAATCTGAAAAGTTTTCTATATGGCTGAAAAAATCTAGTCAAATTTGATTAAGTTATTTTATAACTTAAACAAACAACAAATAGACACTTCGCTCTTGTTTATCTATATATTAATACGTGAAGCCTAAACTTTGTATCCCTTTTTAACGGAATTGCGCGAACGGATGAACGTGAAATTTGGTATAGGTAAAGTTTATATGGAGGAGAAGTGCAGAAAGCTATTTATTTTATCAGTCCGGTGAAGCTGTAAAGACCTTGCCAGGTCAATAGCATAGTCAGTTCGCGAAAAAAAAAAAAAAACTATTTATTTTATATAAAATGCATTACAAGTACATTAAATTAATTAAAATATGCATTACTCACACTAATGCTTCAATTTTACACAACATATACACACATGTAAATAAAAAGACATTTTGACATCTGTCAATAAATGACTTCAAAAAAGGTTGTGAAGGAGGTTGCTATGCTCGACTGTATATATTATTTTACTCTTACGTTCCAATTAGCCTTTTTCATTCTACATTCAACAATGATATTAACCCTAATAAAATACAAACTTAAAAAAATCAATGAACTATGGTCGAATGTCGACCTTAGATATCATATTAATAAACGTTACCTTTAAATTTTTGGCCCGACATCATGTTTTCAAAATCGCTGGGTGTTTCTTTCCTGGTCCATTCGTATTTGTTGTAATATTTATCTGGGTTCAGTAAATGTCTGGTTGATTTCGACGCGGCACCGTCGTCCTGTTGTGTAAACTGTATGGGCGAGGAGGGTCGAGGAGGGCCCGCAGTGCCGGGCACCTCTCCCAACTTGCACGGACCGAACGCTTGCACCACAATGTCGTCTTGCGTACGACAGGCTTGTAGTTTCAGATGGCACTCTGACTCGTAAGTTTTCCCGTCACTACCACATACCTAATTTAAAAGTAAATATGTTTTTAGTGCAAATTAGCTTTAATTCGTACGTTCATGGTTTTGATTTTTGATACTGTGAACAGGTTATATGTACTAAATGACTTATTCAATACGCTGACATTAGTATATTTATTTAAGTTTTTTTGGAATGAAATCTCTATTGCGACTTCCAACATGGTTGCGTTAAACGTTTAACGCTACCATGGAGGGGGTATGAAAGCACTGTTGCGTTAAACGTTTAACGCTACCATGGAGGGGGAATAGAAAGAGACAGAGCGAGAAAAATAATCAAACATTTCATATTTTACTTTAGTTATAATAACCCCATTGTAAATATTATAGATTTGGATATTTTTCCACTCGAAAATGATAATTAAAAGATGCGATCAATTGTGAATTGTAAGCAATGTTAATAAAGTTTATCTTAAAACAAACAATATGATTTCACTAAAAATCAATTTCTACTCTTTCGTGTTTTCATTTCCACGTTACGAAGTTTCACTTCTTCCGCGCGGAGGGACTCCACAATTTTTTTTTTAATCATATGGCAAAATACAATATTCATCTTTTATTATTGTTGATTGATTGATTACTCTATTTGTCGCTGTGAGGTTCAATTTATGTGCAGCGGCTAAAGATTCGTTACTGTCTAACATCATCGAGTGACGCGCAGAGGACGTTAGACCTCTATAATTTTATTTATAGGTACCTATATAAGATGAAATATATAAAAGAAGATAAAATGATCGTGTATAAAAGGTAAAAATATTTAAATGCCAACTGATAGAAATAAGCGAGAGATGGAGATCTATATTACAGCGTTTTCATAAATATTGTTAACGTTTTTTCTCTCTTACACATACTTGCATGGGAAGAATTATAAAATTATTAAAAAAAAAAAATTTAATGTTCCAAGTCAATGTACTTAACAACGTAATTAGAAGTTTTGTTTTTTTTCCCGAACTGACTACGCTATTGACCTGGCAGGGTCTTCACAGCTTCACCGGACTATTAATTAACAGTAATATTGGTATGTCCACTGGTTACTAACCATATCGCAGATATCACAATTTCATATAATGAGAACTAAAACAAACAGTGACTTAAATATATGTAATAAATAAAAACTTAATTTGAATTAACTAAATATGTGAGATTATTGTGTAACACGGTATTGCGAGTGAGACAAGAGTGTTTTATGATAGTAATGAGTGAATTGTTATTTAAATAAAAGTGTATGATTTGAACTACCGAATTTATAATTATAATTTAAATTGTGGTAATAATAATTTTTCTGTATTTGTGTAATTTTGTGAAAGTAACCAATTGAAAGTGAGTTTTTTAATAGTATGTCTGTTGTATTGATTAATCTGTAGTATATTATTTGCTTTATTATAGAGCAAGCTTTCAAAACGACAAACAAATGTAATGTTTACCAATGTAACAGAAATATGTACTGCTATAGATCATAATAATACTCACTAGCATATTGATATCGGTTTCAGGACAAGGTGCCGCCGCACACTCGCATAGAGCTCCCCCGGTCCTCTCAGTGCATACGGCGCCGAAATAGCACGACAGCTCCGAACAAGATGATACAACTCCACCGTTTTCCGCTACAATAATAACTTAATTTTGTTTATACACTATTCTACGTATGAAAACATTTATAATCTGTTAATAAACACAGATGAATTCAAAAATGGCAGATAACTTTTTTTTTATTGTAGCACGGCAAAATGACTGCACTGTGCCTGATGGTAAGCACAGTACAATCCAAAAACAACGGCGACCACGGAGTGACGCACTATCCATCCCCGGTCGCCGCTGTCATGCCAGCCTGCAAAAAGCTGGATATGCACAGGCTGATCCCGAAACACGACCCGCAAAAGCGAATCACTATGACGGGCTTTTTCGCCATATACATGGTAGTTGCGACCCAGTCACGCTGTAAAACTCTACCACCCCGCTTTCGCCGTTGCCTCGTTCGTTATTCGGCAGGGTGCGCCACGTGCAGGTGAAGTTGGCTTGGATATCTCAAGTCTTAGATATTATTCGACACCCCAGAAATAAGTAATCGCGGGACAAAGCTGACTAAATTCCTTTTAGTATCGACTGATATTAAGTCATATTACTGAGCCGAGAAGAGGTCACGGGTTTTAAACCTGTAAATTACCGACTTTTGTCTAATGAGCACAATATTAAGTTTTTGGTTATTAATTGTCTAGCTTTTAGTTACCATAATACAAGCTACGCCTAGTTTCAGAATAAACGGACGCATGTAAAATGTTGTCATCATAATTGTATTTATTTGCCAAACATTTTGCTTTGAAAGTGATAGAATCATATTTAAAAATCGCTTAAAAACCTCACATTATGCGTATACATATATTTTACGTTCTCCGGTAAAATTAACAAAAATGAATTCAGCCAGTTTTGCTCCTCAAATACTCCTAATCAAATATTTTTATTCGAGTATATAAATAACTCCTTTTACTAAATATGTATGTAAATATATACAGTACAGAATATAGTTCCTCTGAGACTTTTATGTCAATCCTATAAGGATACTATATATAGGATTATAAATATTCAATGCGGAGTTTTTCGGAGATTGTTCTGGGCAGAAGGTTTTCATATAAGCTAGTAGGCTAGTGGTATCTATTGTAATATAAAATTTAGCCTTAATTTAACGCTATACTAAAAATACTAGACGTGCATCACTTGATGATGTGTGCTAAGAACCGCATCGAAAGAGAGTCGCTGATGAGTAGTATAAAAAGTAGTTGCCAGAACATTGGTATTTGTTACAGCATCTTGGCTGAACCTTGTTCGGATGAAGCTAAGATGCTGTATGACCTGATAAAGATACTTCATCAGCGACTCTCATGATAGAGCTAGAAATATTGGGGAACAATGGGGCTAATATGTTCGGTGGAATAAAAGCCCCTATAAACAATGTAAAAAAGATGTGGTGTCGTGGGACACCAGGTAGGAACGAAGTTCCTTCGGCTAATGTAGAATCGACACAATTTGCAAAAAAAAAAACAAAAACTAAATATAATTAAATTACCGATTAACCGATATTATAATTATAATTCACCGATTAATTAAATTAATTCAACGATTAATTTCACCGAGAATTCGAAAGAAAGAAGGAGAAAGAGAAAGGTATTATACACTACTCGCTTGTGTATACGACTGTCGCGCCTGCGCACGTCTCATTTAACGGTTTTATTCCACGCACTTTTTCTTACGGTTTTACTATCACATTTTTTTCAGTTCGGTCGCACAGTAAAATCCCTATCTCTTCCAAGCCTGCCGTAAGGAACTTCGTTCCAATAAAAAAATACTAGGTATTGTTGATGTATTTTTTTTTAAATCCCTTCAACGAATTTAACGTAACTATGAACGTTAATAATCATGTTTATCTGAAAACATATTGTTTTTATATACTACAACTAGAAATTAGTCTTCTTATCATATAAATATACACACACAAAAAAGTTTAATTTATGCTAACGAGAATCAAATCCTCAATTCCCATGACCCGATTTTAACACAAACGTAAAGGTTTGTAGATACCGGTCTTCAAAATTCGACCATAATTCATTAATCTTTCAATTTTAATATCAAGGAAAACAATATACACTATTTCAAATATACTATTAATTTTTCAAAGCTTTGGCTCGTAACTAGGCTTTAAATAGAAAAAAGGAAAATCTGTTGATAAAGTGAAGATAACAGTTAATTTCTACTCAGTCGAATATTATTCTAAATTATATATTAATTTGTAGAAAAAAAATCAGAAATATTTTTCTAACTATATTTTTCTTGATGTGAGGCTAAAATTTGAACACATTTTACTGTATTCAATTGTTTTATTACTATTTGTTACTCTAAATTAATAAAGAGATTAGTTTCCGAAACGTTAGTTATGCAGATAACTTACGATCAGAACATCCATTAGGTCCCAGTCTACGTCGATGATCGGCACATACAGTACATTTTTGACCTTGAACACCAGTACGACATACGCAACGTCCAGTCATTTGTTCACAGTCCTCTCTTACCGAACCGAATGCTGAACATCCACACGCTAAAAAAAATCAACAATAGTATATCATACAATCCACTACACAAAATTTAGCTATTCGAAACCGCATATAGGGGAGGGTAAAATAGATATTAATAACACATCTTAAACAAATTTGATAAATAAATATTACTTACGAATACAGCCAGTGTGTCCAGAACCTATCCTCGGTAGTCCCCAGTACCCAGGCTCGCAACGGTCACACTTTAAACCACCCACACCCGGCCGGCAAACACACTGACCACCCTCGTCGCATCGATCCGAAACCGAACCAAGTCGGTTACAACCGCAAGTTGAACTCGTTATCGGACAACCGTCCTCATTAGGTCCGATAGCAACTGTGACCCCGTCCGCACAACACCCGTACGCACTATCCGAACACTGCATTACCCTCTTTTCTTCCGTTTGCTTCGTATCATCTAAACAAAACATCAGCTATCAGAATTCATTTGTATTTATGTTGACTGTGACTACTTGTCGATTCATAAGATAAAGGATTTGCGGTCATAAAAGGTAGCGTGATTGCGTTCAATTTAGCCGCGGTGCCACGTACCGTTAGCATAGTCACCCTAACAAATCACTAGTCGCCACTCATATATATGAAAACTAAACTGATACAGTGTGATTCAGTATAAAACGACAAATATTAATCCATAACAATATTTTATGCTCAAATATTGATTTGAAATACAACACTTACCAAAACTAACAAGGCTTTGGATATAATCAAAACATAACCGCATGAATCATTTATAGTGACACATGACGAGACTCATGAAAATTGTTTTTGAAGTCGTAAACTAAGATTCATCTTTTTAAATATTAATACTCACTTTTAGGACAACATCTTGCAGCGGTCAATGTTATATGACAATAACTACCAGCAGGACAATCTTGACGGTGTGGCCCATTGCCGCAGTCAATTTCAAGCCCAGTCGTTGAATCAACCATAGCTTTGTTGTTACCGCAAGGCCTCACTTCCATACCTGCGGTTAGCAACATTTAATTCGGTGACGGAACGTTCAAACGCAACTTCATTATACGGAAACGTACACAGGTAGCAATTTCTAAATATAGCGATTGTTAGTTAAGCGTACATTATACAGACCTTTGCAAAGATCCAATGGCCTTAACCTGAGTTCTAGCTGTTTCTGACATCCCTCTTTACGCATAGCGCATAAACTCGGATAAAGTCTAAAGTCAGAAGCACAAACTGGAAAATATTCATCGTCGTGTGGACATTCGAACAGACAAGAACAGCGCGGGTAACCGTCCGCTCCAATCTCGCAGCTGGCTCCGAAGTCGCATCGGATATCGCGACAGGCCATCGGGTTCGCAGTAGCGTCTTGTTCGCCTTCCCCCGAAGAATCCGTCGACCCTTCCTCCGCCTCAGTTGTGGTCATTGCGGTCGTTGCTACCCATCCCCAAATATTTGCGTGTTAGTCGAGCGATAAAGCGGAAAGTTAGTTAATTGATCGAGGCTGGGTCGCTTTATTGGAATTACTGCTAACAACTGGGTTGATAACGGTCGTATGGTAAATATTTTCACTGTATCTACGTCTTCTATATTACAGATAAATTTTTATTATGAAAGAATCGATACGACTAAAACTGTTTCATCATTATTTTCTTTAACAAATTAATATTCATTAGGATAATAGTCATGCAGTAAAATAACTGTCACTTTACATTACAAGATGGTGAATATAGAAGATAATAATAATAAGATATGAAGGAAATATTTAGTAATATTTAATTAGTACGTACTCATAGCTATAGGCGGTACAACAGCTAGTCGATCTTTGCAGTCACCATAAAAGATGACATGGAGAGAAGCTGGTGGATGAATTTTGCAAGCTTCTTTCTGCAGCTCACACTCATTAGAGTAAGTCTGCATATTGCTAGCGCAAACTGGCTCTCGAGCAGCGCCTGTGCAATCAGTTGGGCAGACGCATTCACCAGCAGCGCAGTGTCCCCCAAACGTACATTGTACGCCTTCACATAACGCTGTCAGAAAATTTCAAATTGATACTAATATAGTTCTTGATAAAAATATAGATTAGTTCAAAATTAATAAATATTGTGTAGAAATGTTTATTTTAAAATAATATGACTTATTTCTGACGTGGTAACTTCTTAAAAATCGATGTATGCAAGTACGAAAATGCATGACTCGTTGTCACGTTCCGCCTGAGCCGAGCGTGCAAGCGAGATCACGGAACAAGCTTATAGCGCGCTGAGCCGCGATCGGCCTAAACGTTTGGTTTTCAACTCATAAAAGTGTCTAATTTTTAATCAAAGTTTTCTTAAGACGTTCTTTTCTCACGTAAAATTATCGTCCGTAAACCGAATTTACAGGCAACCATTTTTCAAAATGTAATTTTAAACGTGGTTTAGGCTTACATGTAATTTAATAATGTTAAGGAAAGGAAAAATGAAAATCCTTATCTTATTTACTACGTAAAATAATATAAGGCTTTTCATGATAATCTGAACAATTAAGTATATTATCTTTTGTGAATTCTTTTTGAGTACATTCGCACTTGAGAATTTTACTTGAACTTTTTTTCGTGCGTATAAGGGAGTGAAAGCATCCAGCTGAAATTTCTCGCAAAATGAATGGGTGAACAGATAATGTCATTACGTTGAACAATCGCGAGGTTCCCATTTTACTTTCTCGTTCTAACGTTAAGCTAAATTCAGCCTTCCCGCTCGCGCCGTGGAACGAGGGTAGACACTCGTGAAAATTTAATAACGATTGTTTACCACTTCCCCACAAAATGAAAGTCTTGTGAAAGTGCTCGATTAATTCTAGACGAAAATGAAAGATGGTTCGTGTGATACAAACTAAGGGTAAATATTTGAGATTGCTTTCGTTCCTTTGAAATGAAAACTATACTATGACACGATATTTTATATCTCTTGTTATATTATTATTCAATTACATGATAGTCAATAAACTGTCATTATAAATAATCGAAGCTAATATTAACCAGCACTTTAAAGCCTAAGAATTATTAATAAGAAAAATACAGAAAACCTCGACTTCAAAAATATTGAAACTTTTTCTACTGATATTGATGAACGAGTTATTCATTTAATTGAATATATTTTGTACATATTTCTATTTCTTATATTTATTTACATAAATACACATTTTATACTTTCTCTTATTTTAATTTAAAGACAATACTATATTATATAAGTTATAATATCATTCATTCAATTAATACCTCTAATAGCAAATTAATTAAGCCGTTTAGGATACAGACCAAAACAGAAAAGAACTGCATATAATGTACACGTGAAAAATATTACCCTCCTTTGAAAAACCAGATAAAACATAAAACATTGAATGTAATATGTTAGTTTTTATCAAATACTTTAGAGAATGATAATATCAAATTACAATCATTAATCCAACATTGTATTGGTAAATGAGGCCTTTTGAATATACTAAACATTATCCATAATAGTAACTGACGGACAACAAACAACTTATATCAGTAGGTCTAGAATAATAAAAATTGCACAGAAGTGACTGATGCAATGTAGGAGAGTACCAAGAAAGAATTTTTGAAAATTGATTTCTTAAAAGGGTTAAATTCCTTAAATAATTTCCTTAGTAATAATTTCCTATAACATACCAAATATGAATATAGAACTAACTAGACTAACAATATTACTTATTTTTCAACGGTCCACTGTATTTTACGAAGATTTTGCAAGTAGATTTCAACATGTACGTGCTGACATCATAACAGTATGAGTGCTCTTTATCTAATAATGGCGAGGTTTGCAAAAAGTCCACGAGAATATGGAATAGATTATGGATAGGTCAGAATATGGATCATAAATAGACAGTTCCTTCACATTTTTAAATTATTTATATGGAACAACAATGATTTATTTTCACTAGTATCTTCTCGAGACATCGCTCGTGTAAATATAGATTCTACCCATCCCGCGGGAACAATAATACCTTTTTTCTTTATAAAAGGTATCCTATTTCCCATATTGTACAACTGGTAACGTATATGCGAATGATAATCGCTTAAGTAGTTAATGCGTGAAAACATAATAAACAAACAATCTCACATTCGTATTAAGGAGTAAGGATTATTTTTGTTGTATATAAATTAATGCTTATATAATAGATATAACAGATAGTCTTTAAAAAAAAAGTGAAATATTCCTCATATAGTAAGAATATATTTACATGACGTTAACTTCAGTCTAACTAGATTACGATGTCTGTGATAATATCGTTGGTAAAAAAAAACACAGAATCTTAATGCTAACTAATATTAAATGCGAAAATATATAGTTATTATAATATATAGTTTGGTTGTTTCTCTGTTACGCTTTCATGCCTTAAGTCTTAGCCAAACAGATCGCGTTCATAACGCGTACTTCTAGCACGGCGGGTTTCTACTTGAATAGTACAACAAAACGTAGCGTCCTAGCGAGCAATAGTACACAACGCTAGTACGCCTTGACGACCACTTAAACGCGTTCTGTTTGGTTTTTTAAACATGTCCGCGAAGTTGCATTAAAAGCTACAGCCCAAGCCGAGGGTCGGCCACTCTGGCACTCTTAAGCTTGTTGCCAAGTGGTGAAGTGTCTTAAGCGCTCGCTGTGAATCTGTGAAGGCCCGACAAACCAATAGCGTAGTCATTTTGAAAAAAAAAAACGTTCTGTTTGTCGTAGCCATTAACTACTAAAACGTTCATCTTGAAATTGTGCATACATGTTGTCATGGCTATAGAAAATGACAAGGATATTTGTCGTCAAGATAAAAGTTACTGTTCCTGAGAGATAGGTCAAGGTCTTGAAGGTGGTAGAGCCACGCTGTAGCTATTACTAGTTTCAGCATTAATGGGTCGACTCGCTCGGGGTAGTACCACCCTCTTACAGAACACCGACGTGAAGTAACAGTGCTTGCATTGTTGCGTTTCGTTCGGTCAGTGAGAGCGCTGGAGGCCCACCTCCTTTCCCCCTTTCCCTTTCTCCTTTCCCTGCCCCTCCCGCATACACAGGCTGGCAACGCATTTACGACTCCCCTGGCGTTGCTAGTGTCTATGGACGGTGGTGATCACTTAATATCAGGTAAATCACCTGTTCGTTTGCCTGCTTTTGACATTTAAAAAAATCTATATCAATGCGACCGTAGTCGTGAGCAAAAACTAGTTATGTAATAATTCCTTTATTTTTCTATGCGAGCTTTATAAATTACCGTCAATAAAATTCCATTAAGACTGTCGATGTCGAAATATAACTTTCACCAAACTATAGTTTAACAAGATTAAAATCAATTTAAATGAACCAAGAAATACGGAAAGCACAAACGGTTGGAGTTACTTAACTCAAATTGTATCAGCACAGAAAACACCTTAAGCGATTAATTTCAAAGTAACTCTGGGATGCACATCACAAAGGGGCTTTACTTAATCGGACTTTGTGTCGAGTATCTGCTATGGAGGACTTTAATCCGTTATCGACCTCTAAGCCTCCAGAACAATATACAAATGAACCATTTGGTACTCAGGATTGAAGGGTCGAAGGACCCGTTAATTTTATTTCATAATTTGGGTCGAGAATTTAAGCGAATCTTGTAAAGAAATCTATACATATAATAATAATGTGGATCTAACGTGTCTGTACTGTTTGTATTTATGGGAAAAAAATCGTTGCAGATGTCTGCGAATAAGTAATATAATACATTTTAATCATTTTTAGAAATGTCTGTCTGTATGTTGTATATTTGTATGAACACGCATCACTGCTAAAGTACTATGTTCCTGATAAAACCTTTTCTTGAAAATTATAAAGCATATTTTCGAGTAACATTTTGTCTTTGTTGCATTAAAATCGATTTTGTTTATTAAAAGTTATTGTAATTTTAATGTCGACGTGACTTAAGTATGAGAGAAAAGAAGTGAAATTAGATTTAATACATTCAGATGACTTTATAAGTCACTGTTTTGTACATCGGGTTCGACGCGGACGAAGTCGCGGGCACAACTAGTGTATATTAAAAATATAACGTATTCTTTAAATATAAACCTTAATAATTGACGATTAAACTTTTCTCTAGGTATTTTATTTTTAAAATGTTATTTCGCAATTATATGTACATCTCGTCGCATCCTAAAACCTATAATATGATTTAGTGTATGGGGCATTCCACATGAAGTAAATAGGTAAGAAATGTTGATGCTTTCGATTTTAGTAATATTTTTTAAATATCCAAATATGCGTTTTAAAAGCTCTTTAGGAGATGTATAAATTACTGTATTTATTTTATTGTATATTTTGTAACATTGAACAATTGGATTTATTGGACTACGTAAATTAAGTTAAATCATAGGTTAGTCGTACCGGTTAGTGAAATTTTTGAAAGCCTGTAGTTCATTAAACACACTTTATACTGTAAAGATATTTTGTCGACGACATATTTTTTTTTTTTTTTTGTTTTATTGGTCTACAAAACTGACTACAATCTAGTTACATACATAATTTAGTAGTATAGAAAAAACCATGGTATGATTGTACTCTTCTAGATGTAGACACAGCATACATATAAAATATATAGAACAGACATTAGGCGGTACACAAACAAACTAAATATATCATACAACTAACAACCTAGAAATTACATTATTTAAGTGTTTTAAGAGTATTTTTGATAGAGGTAACAGAACCTGAAAATATGTCAATCTCTGTGCGAACAGCGTTACAAGAAGAAGACATACGATATACTGGGGAATGTTGACCAATATTCGTTCTGCAATGAGGCAAGTAAAAAGTTTTTCTGTTATGGAGGCGACTACTCAAACGTGGAATCGCAAAGTTCAAGCGTTCAAGAATGTAGGGGGAGTCTGTGATTCCATGTAGCAATTTAAAGAGAAACACTATATCAGAATTCCTTCTACGAGTACGAAGTGGTATAATTTTGTAGTACGAGAGGCGTTCTTCGTAAGTTTTCAAGGTATGACTATCTGAATATGCCAGGTGGTACATGAAGCGCTTTTGTACTCGTTCAATTCTGTCAGAATGTACTTGGTAG
>MU158839.1:702505-816331 GCA_015888305.1 Antheraea pernyi | reverse complement strand
TTTAATCAAATCAAATCAAAAATACTTTATTCAGTTTAGGCCCTAATAAGGCACTTATGAACGTCAAAGACTACTACCGGTTCGGAAAACAACCCAGTCATCGAGAAGAACCGGCAAGAAACTCGATCGGGTACATTTTTTTTTTAACATATATTTCTAATACATTATACAACAATGCTTTTAGTGGATGCACAGAGAGGAGTCAATTCCAGACATCACTATCATTCACATACTGATCCACTCTATAATATCCTTTTGAAACTAAAACCCGTTTGACATGGCGCTTAAATTTACAATTCGGCAAATCGGTAAGATGCTTTGGGACTTTATTGTAGAACCTAACACTATTACCTAAAAAAATATTACTGGTTTTGCTAAGTCTGAAACATGGGACCACCAGTTTATTACAGTTTCTAGTATTTAGATTATGCCGGTCTTTAACTATAGGTATACCGGCACTATTATTCGTTTGGTCTTTGACAAATTTCCAAAAATATTTAGGACTATGTCGCAAATGAGAAGCTGCCTGTTCTTTAAAACTATTATAACAGTGCTTAATCATGCCATTGCAACGCAGCCGTAAGATATTAAATGTTGCTTTATCCAGTGGGTTACTATATTTGATATATCTGGAGTGGTATTTGTTTTTCTCTTTCAAGGCTTTAATGAGGGAGGAACTAAACCATACTGGATATTTTTCATCTCTTATTTTTCGTATAGGAGTGTGTTTCAGAAATATTTGCTTAATTATATTGTAAAATATCTCCAACATTACATCGACATCATAAACATCCTTCCAGACTAATGACCAATCTATGTCTTGCAGCTCACTATTCACAGCATCATAGTCGCACATATAAAAGTTATAAGTTATAAGTTATAAGTTGACATATATAGGTGTAACATATAACATAATTAAATATTACTAGAATCGGAAAGTTTAATATTTTTTACATGTCCACTTCACGTAAAATTTTTCACAAACCAAATAACATTATAGGTTTTAGGATGCAATAGGGTGTACATATAATTGCGGAATAACAAATTTGAAATAAAGTAGAGAAAAGTTTAATCGTTAGACACACGATAGAAGTGGAACCTTTACTGGGAAGCATTTTAATTACTCATCAATCACTTTTGAATAGCATAAATTGTGTTCAGTAATCGCCATGCCACCTTAACGCATTACACGTAACCACGTAAAACGAGAAATTAAGAAGGCTAGAAGAACGTATATGTCACAGTTCCCCAATAACCGAAGGCTAGCGAGACACTGCTCCCACTCTATACGACACGGTGTTTATTCCCATCACTGCTCATGACACAAAAAAGTTACGGATCAGAATTTCAAAGTCCCATGTGAATTTCACTTCAGAAATACGAGGACAATAAATTGCACCCCTTTTAAAGGCCATAGAGAGAAGATTTGAATTCGCCATAGTTAAAATTCATATGGAGAAGGAGTGTAAGCACGATATATCTATTGTGAAAAAAGTTAGAAACACATTAAATTAAATAAAGCCAGTATATTTTACGTTCATAACGTAAATCAAACACGCAACTCAAGCACATTAATAATTTGTGGTCAAATAATACAACTATTATAAATGATATTGTAAATACAGAGTTATATAAAACATATTCCAATAAATTAAAAATTAATGCGTAATAACCTATTTGCACATGTACACTGCTGATATAATAGAACACAGTGCATGTCAATTATATACGAGTTAAGTTCGACATTTTATAAATGAATATCAATAGTTATCGCGTAACTTTCAGATTTTAAGTAATAAGTTACGGTCGAATTTTGAACACTGGACGACCGCTTGTAGTAGTAAATGATCTAAATACATATAACCTTACTCGTGAAAGAGGTAATAAAATAAGACCAAAGTATCAAAATATTGCTGCATTAGTCGCATGTAATTAGATATGAATAAATAGTCTAACATTCTTCAAATTTTTTCCAAACAAACAAAACACAACTAATTAAATCGATGAAACAAGAGATATGTAAATACAACATATGCGAATGTTTAAATTAAAAAAAAAAACCGCCTTCGATGTGAAAAACTAATAAGGCACTAAAAAGCGAAAAATAACTGAATTATTAAATTAACCAAATTATATAAAAAATATTGATATTCGCGCTACCTAATAATATATTTGAAGTCATAATTTATATGGGACCATCTCTGAATATAACCAATTCAAACAAAAAAAAGAATCATTAAAATTGGTTCATAATTGACGGAGATATCGATTAACATACATAAAAAAAACCATACAACCGAACGTAGTAACCTCCTCCTTTTTCGAAGTCGCTTAAAATGATTTTAATTAATAAAAAGAACTAAGTTGCAAAATCCTTCTTACTGCAGGTTTATGGTAGTTTATGTTATTAAGAAAATTCTAGAAAACCTTTCATAATATCATATTTGCAAAGAGCTCATAAATAAACCGATCACTATAGCCTAGGTATACATACGAGAAGGTGACACAGAATCCAATAAATTTTAGGCCGGGGCTCAAGAAGGGTCAAATTGGTGTAATGGAAAGGCTTTATGCGAACAATGCTAACCCTAAGAATGTTTAGATGCCACAAATTCACTCAGTGTGGTTTCCGAGAGATACCTACTCTTGATTTACATAGGTACTACTTACTTATGATTATAATTTAGTTATTTGAACTGAAATTTATACATTGGATGACAAATTATTTTCGTAACAAATTGTTTTCATTCATTTATACATTTAGAAACTACATAATAATTGGTGTTAAAGCATTATATTTTTCTTTCTAAGAATTAACATAATTTTGTTTAATTAAAAAAGCTGTCGATGCATCTTTATATTACACTTAATTGCAAACATGACGTTCTAAAATATTATTTCAATAATAGAACAAATTTTATTCTCAACGAATCTAATATTTTCATAGGTTTATGAATGTTACTATTGACTTGAACAGAATGTGCTCAGATAATTAACATGACTTACCACAGTCTCCTTTGTAGGCGAGCCGCAAATCACTTTGTTCCCGACACGTCGTCGAGTCCAGTTCGCATTGGGAGGGGTACGTTTGCCCGTCAGTCCCGCATACCACATCCAATTCCTGTCACCGATGTTTACAATTTAACATAACAAATATTATGTTCAACATGTTTGTTGTTTAAACAACTAAATTTTCAATTATACAGTGAAAACATCAACGTATAAATATTAGTGAAGAGCGTGCCACGATAATCATTGAAATTACCGTTTCTATATTCAATTATTACATGTGACTTGAACACACTATACATAAATTCATACAGAATTTAAAAAAAAACAATTAATTTGTATATTAACAAGTAGCTATTCTTAGAAAACCTATAAACTTAACAAAATGCCAAATCCTAAAAACGTTTTTTTTTATACTAGTGCAATTAAATGACTGCACTGTACCTGATGGTAAGCACAGTACAATCCTAAAACAACGGCGACCATCGAGTTACACATTATCCATCGCCGGTCTCCGCAGAAGCGAATCACTATGACGGGGTTTTTCGCCACATACATGGTGGTTGCGACCCAGTCAGGCTGTAAAACCCTACCACCCCGCTTTCGCCATTGCTTCAGCAGGGTGCACCACGTGCAGGTGAGGTTGGCTTTGGTGTCTCAAGTCTTAGATGTTATTCGACACCCCTTACACCCCTAACGTTATTTATGTGGCGAAATATGATATTTCCATTTAAATAGATTATTGGGTTAGGATAATGCATAAGATTCTTTACAATGTTTAAAGGGTTTCAAGATAAACTAACGATTTTTTTAAATTAAATATTCCACAAAAATCTATTGAAATGAAATTGAAGTAAGAAAATATAAAAATAATTTCACTTTTTCTAATGTTGTATACAATTTGGGATTCGATATATCTGCAATCAATCTGCAAAGAATTAACATAACTTCTACATGATAAATAATAATAAATTCAAAATCAACCTGAGCTTCTGTGCAGTTGTGGTTACAATGGCAGATCGGTCGTCCTGTGTCATTGTCAACAACGCAATCACCACCGCCCAAGCATACAACATCTGCACAAGATTCTGTGTACAAAATATCATCATATTTATTTTAAACTAGCTGTCCCCGCAGCTCCGCTCACGTTTTTTAAAATCGTATTAAAGAATTTATAAAATTGTGAGACTATGTACAATTATAGAAATGCTCTTTAAAAGCAATTGTAAGTACGACACGCACGCCACTTACAGTAACATGTAACGTGTACATTAGATATGTAAATACTAACAGCGTGTCAAGTGAGGTTTGTCATCAGCAACATATTTGGAACCGTAACCCACAATATAACTACCTCAGTGCTCACTTACACTGTATAAGGAACGACTGAAAAAATAACTTAAAATATTATTATAAAGATTTACATTTACATTACATTTAATATGCATTGCCATTATAATTAAGATTTTGTGACTATACCAAAAACAAACGCTTGTCTGTTCCACAAGAAATTAAATTATGGAACTCTTTACGTAATACGTTTATAATCTAAGATCCTATTAGGATGACCTCTATATCATTAAATTTATTAATAATTATAATGTCGAATTGTAAACAATATTAGCTGATAATTATTTCTCTTATTAAAAATAAAGAATGAGTTGAAATCTTGCAAAATTTCACGCAGACAAAGTCGCGGGTAACAGCTAGTCTAAAATAGAATAACCTCATTTACTTTTCATAAGGCTCGCTATCTACCAGTGACAGTCCCGTGAAAATCGGTCAAATCGTTTTGGTGATAGCACAGCGGGCGAAGCCACGGTTAACAGCTAGTATAAACTAAAATTGCCTAAATTCTTTTTTGTAAAGTCAGCTATCTGCCAGTGAAAGTCTCGTGAAAATTGGTCTAACCGTTTTGGAGAAAGCACTATGGGAAAATCCACGGTTAACAGCTACCATAAACTAAAATTGCCTAAATTTCTTTTTGTAAAGTCAGCTATCTGCCAGTGAAAGTCTTGTGAAGATCGGTTGAACCGTTTTGGAGATAGTACTGCGGGCGAAGCCACTGTTAACAGCTAGTATAAACTTTTTTTTTTTTTTTGGACTGACTACGCTATTGACCTGGTCGGGTCTTCACAGCTTCACCGGACTACTAAGGTTGGCGCTTAAGGCACACAACCGATTGATATAAACTAAAATTGCTTGAATTACTTTTTATAAGGTCAGGTATCTGTCAATAAAAATTTCGTGAAGATCGGTCTAACCGACAGAAGATCGGTCTAACCGTTTTCAAGATAGTACTGCGGGCGAAGCCACGGGTAACAGCTAATCTAAATTAAAATAAACTTAATTACTTTTTATAAGGTCAGCGATCTGTCGGTGATAGACCCGTGAAAATCGGTCCAACCGTTTTGGAGATAGCATTGCAGACAAAGCCACGGTTAATAGCTAATCTAATTTAGAGTAGCCTAAGTAACCCGCTGTAATTTCAGCTATTTTTGAGTGAAATTCCTGTCAAAATCGGTCCAGCCGTTTCGGAGATCAGCCGGAACAAACAGACCGACAAAAAATTTAAAAATTGCATTTTTTTTATCAGTAGCGTGTATACTTTCGTACCCAATCAGTAAAAAAAATTATTTTTATTACATACAGACACTTCATTTTTATTATGTGTATGGAAAATAGATAATACAGATGATAATTGACTTGTTAATAAACACAATTTATGAAACTCGTACGAATTTATGAATAAAATACATAATTATACATTTGGATGTCCATTGGTATAAATGAATATTCATTCAAACTTCTAACAAGTATATAACGAGATGATTGATTAATAGCAATTTGTTCTGAAATGGGTCTTCGTAATTTATTGGTAAGTGGTAAGCAGAAAACACCCTTAAAAGAAATTTCATTAAATTGTAAGTCAAAGACATTGAATGTCTCCATCGAATATTGTTTTAATAATCAATACCCGTGGCAGGCGTCTTTAAATAATGAAATTAATCCAGTCTACGTTCATCAATTGGTGTCGAGTTTAATAGCCATTGAACAGTTTTAATCTCAAATTGATATTTCAACAATGATAGAATAAAACCATTATTATTGAGTACTGAAAATAGATTGATATCGATTAATACATAAAACATTACTATGAGTTATATGCAAATATTATGTAATTTAGTCAGTAATATTAATTTACATAATGACATAATAATTATTTACGTAATTCGTTAACAGTAAAAAATAAATTTAACAATGTAAAACCACTATTAAAATAAATAAGACATCTGTTTGTTTCTTTTTTCTCTTATACTCGTACATTGGTTCCAATAGATGTTAATAGAAATAACTAACGAAGGCATTCCTCTTCAAGGGGAATGTCGACGAATTAAAATTGAAACAAATTAAACACCTGTTGGTGTACATTTCATATATTTTTAGTCTTATATTAAATTTAAGAATATTTCGAATATTACTTGTTATAAAAGTGTATAATAAATTATATTTTGATCTTAGTCATTTCCCACAGACAGACATTGTCATTTTTAAATATGTATCATAAAACGTATAATGTATTATTATTTCCAAATATGATACTAAATCAAATTTGCTGAATATAACTAGTTATAAAAAAATGATATTAAACTATGTAAATACTTGTATTATTTTTATAAGTATAAGATATTATTAAAAACAAATTATTTAAACAGTTTGAAAGGAAAGTAATGAATATTTCTATAAAGATTAAGTATATATACCTACCAGTTACTTGTGATATAAACGATAATTAATAAACTATGTTACACAAAGTTACGAATTTAGCTAAAATATATGCAAAAACATTGTTTACAATAACGTATCTAATGATTCAACATGTGACATCATTAAATTTAATGGTATATTTCTGAGTCTCTTAAGGAATCTGTGGCTTTTAAAACAAAGACAAAGTATCTGCGCTCTGAAATTGCAAATATATTTTCTGTTTTTTCTTGAGCCACATTGTTATTTTTCCAAAATGTACAGGAGTCGGAACATCGCATATAAGTGACGTAAACCAAATAATGTTGGTTCTGGGTATACTTTATATTTATCCAAATTCATTTTACCTTTAAGCCAAACTGGAGTATTATTCCGTACAATTATCCATTTCTACGTTTATTACCATGGTCATAGCCGATGTTCAAGTAAATGGATCATTCAAATGTGAAATAATATACATCTTAGAGTTTTTTTTATTTAGTTATGATATATCACATCTCATAAATATGAATAAAATATTGTTCACTATTTTTATATAATAATGTATAAATGGTTATTTATTTTTAAAAGTAAGATTTCATTTTGATGGTAGTAATTTAGTGAATATTATAAACTTGTTTTCTAAAATATATTCATTACGTTTATTATTAGTAATTATCTAAGTCAGTAATATAATTATACTAACGACTAACGAAATTAAATTACGTTAAAATAATCATAAGCACCTTGAAAATAAATTATTTTCAGGTTCCACTACGCAGCATAGTTTACACTCAACGTTCAAGGCCTTTGTAGGGAGAACACATTTGTATATATAAAAACACATTTGTATATATAAAAAATACTTTAATAATAATCATACGTTATTATACGTAATTACTCACATTTAACTTTAAATTATTTTTTTATTACTTTTGCAATTAATGCTAATACTACAATAAAGTTACGTGCAAATCGTGAAGTAACTAGTCGGCCTCCTAGGTTACCTTATTAATAGTACGGCTAAAATACTCACGGCACGTTCCATTATACAGCACTCTGAGATCTCGTTCCTTGATGCCCTCTTGACAAGCGTGCATACGCATCTTGCATTCACTCCCGTACGTGTTATGATCAGAAGCACAGACGGGAGCTAGAATAGCGTCACATACCGGACAGGAGCATTGCGCTGCTCCGTTACGCGCTATACACGCTCCACCCCAAGGACAAATCGCCCGAGCACAGGGGTTTTCCACTCCTGTTTAAAAATTATATTATTCTCTAAATATCACTGTTATTCTTATTACCAGGCAAACGGTTACTTTAAAAAAGTTTATATAAGAATATAAACAACGATCATTATATGTCTCGTAGTATATATATTTTTAACTTTCGAAGTAAAACTTCTTTAGGCACGACTAGAAGGTAACTGGACGACAATGCAACGGAAGTCCGTCACGGCAATATGGTGTCACGTTTTTGTACCATCCGGTTTTTTAATATTTTTGTATTTATCAATAAATAGTTTATACACAAATCAATCAAAAATTTAGAAATAATAATAATAAAAAATATTAAACTGAATAATAATAAAAATCATGCAATAGAATTAATTAGGTATATATGAACGCACAACCGTTCTGCCATCTGATTTCAATGTAAGTAAGTAACAAAATAAGTAGCGCCATCTATCAGCCAATTCGGAATTTAAATAACACAGGAAATATTATTAGCAATTATATCATATATAAAGTATGATAGTAATTAAATTATTGTTTTAAAATGTATAGTGGTCGACGATAATAAATGTATATATTACTACTGTTAAATTATCAATAAATGCCTTTTAAATTCTCCTATGTTGTATTTATTTTTAACTTAATGGCCATCTCTTAATAAACATAACGCCAAAGAAGGTTTATTTCAATCGCGTGTGACGGTTATACTCATATTTTTTTTGTTAAATGATGGGGTCTAAAATGAAACATGTGAAACCTAGAGGCTGCCAGAACACACATGTAGATTTTTGACGACAGATTTTTAACAAACGTTTCGTAGCTAACCAGTTGACCTCAGAAAAACCGCTACTACCATGTAGCAAAAGTCATACCACCTTGTTAAACATCCTAGCACCGTGCAAAATTGCAAATGTTAAAGGAATGATTAATTTTTAAGGTATTTACCTATGCTATTTTACTATTGCAACTGGAAAACTGCTGAAATGTATATAAAAACTGCTAAAGTAAATATGTACGTGAAGTATATAAGAAAATAATAAAATATTAAACATTAATATAATGTGTAAAATTCAAATTTAAAGATTACGTTAATTCTTCTACATCTCTAAAGACTTTTCTTCCAATATAAAGATCTAACTACGAGTCAGGTGCATGATTTTTTTTTGAAATAACTTAAGACATTATTCATCGTTCCCAATAAATACTCTAAATATTTAAATATTGCCTACAATAAGAAATACAGTGACTAGTTAGCTATAAATAGTCACGCAGTAAGTCGTTAATTTATGGTAAATGCTCTTGTTATTGCTAAAGAACATGGATTTGATTTTCATCGGCCTATTATTATATTATACCCGCCATTCTCATTAGTTCGAGAAACCTTTATGCGCATTTGAATCGAAAGTTCTTTATATATATACCATAGGAAATAACAATTATAAATAGTCACGAAGAGACCTCGAAATATGTCTTTACCCATTTAGGTCAGTAGCATAATAACTCTTTATAATATAAATACATTAACAATCACAAATCAACTTCGGGTTGTCATGAAAACGGAACAATAATATTCTAAGTGACCTTATCGCATATAATGACCCCTGATATTCCTACGCGACATTTCTTCGAAACTGCTATAGCACCATTCCTCGTTATTAAAGAAATTAAGAGATTATAAAATATAATATCTATTATATAAACCATTGACCAAACCAAACTAATTGATTAAAGTCAATTAATATTATCAAAGTATTTAAATTGAATTATTAAAAAACGTTCGTTTTAGAATCCGTATATATGTATCAAAACAGCTAATACCCCTTAGTAGCGCCTAAAGAAGTATAACTTCAAATACAATAGATTGTTAAAAAAAACGTATAAAATTTCACTCACCACAAGGTCCAATATAAGCGACCCGTATTTCCCGGTTATCGAGGCACGCGGCGCGGTCCAAATAACACGAACTATCATATGTTCGACCGTCGGTACCGCACACTGGCCTAAGTACAGCTTCGCATTCTGGGCCACAGCCGCATACTGCGACTCCTCGTGCATCCAACGTGCAGTATTCCCGGAGACCGCACTTCACAGATTCGCATGGATGTTGAGCTAACAATAAAAACTTGATAAATCCCAATTTTATAACATATATTTCACATTTTAATTTCAACCTTTTTTACTTTTAACCTTCGACTTAAATCTCAACTAATTCTAGGTAATGATATAGCCTTTAATGGAAACAAACTAAGTCCTAGAGACCTAGCTCTCGAATGTGCTACATATTTTTTACTTGAGGTTGGTAGCTAGTCAAGTGAAAATAAAAGAAATCCGTACATAGACCACAGTTCTAAAAATAACTACAGAAAATGAAACTATATAATTGAATAAAATAAAGAAGAATAATTTCGGCACAACATTTCATTGTCTTAAACAAATTTATAATTGTCACTCAAGACCAGTTCAAACTCCAAAAAAGTTTTACAAAGTCCTCGCAAATAATTTAACTTAAATTTGGTTAGTGGTGGAAAAATGTAAACAGACGAGTTCAACCCTGAAACTCAACAGCAAAGTAATAAAATTATTTCGCTCCCGTCACAATTTCTTTAGGTCGGGTTGATGCTTCGATGCTCATATTCAATTACAATCTTTAGAACAAAATGTCTCTTCAACAGACCACAATCAGGATGACGCTTTGCCTCCTCAAATAAAGATTTAATTTTAGATTACATCAGAAGATTTCGAGGTGACATACTTTTTTAACATTGTTATCTCTTAAATGTTCGTCACATTTTATCTCATTCAGAATTTTATCTTATAATAAATTATAGAATAGTAATGTCATTTTATGCCCATCGAATTCATTTCCAGAATGTTTAAATGTAAAAATTCTGGAATAAAAAATAAAATTCAATTACTGAATGTATGTAACGGCGTCATTTCAGAACAGCTATAACTACTTGGCTTATTATTTTTTGTTTCGTTTGTAATGGTCTGGACAAGGTTGTGATTAGAAAAAGGCTATTGTGATGGATTAATACGTGACCGATAGTGACGTCTGGAAATGACGCCCCTCTCTGTGCATCCATTAAAAATAGTCTGGACAAGGTTGTGATTAGAAAAAGGCTATTTTGGTGGTGGATCAATATGTGAAGGATAGTGACGTCTGGAAATGACGCTCCTCTCTGTGCATCCACTAAAAACGAATGTTTATAAAATCTATCTATGTTTTATAAAAATATATATTGTGAAAATATAAGCCACATCGAATATCTTGCTGGTTCTTCTCGATGATTGTGTTGTTTTCCGAACCGGTGGTAGCTTCGACGTTCATAAGAAATTTACATTTTGAAAAAATTCCATTCAAAAAGGGAAGTAAGTGAAACAGAAGACATTCGGAAGATTTATGAAAATGTTAACAGAATCGATAGATTAACCTTCAGTTGTTCAGTTGCTATTTAATTTAAAAAGGAAATTCTGGTCTCATTTTCTTTATTAGTACACCCGTGCAAAGACGGGGTGTGCGGTTAGTAAAATATATGTTACGTACGTTTTGATGAATACGTATTCAACCTCTTTCTATAATTACCTTCATGTAACTTGTATAATAAAGGACTTTAGTATTCACATATGTACCTGAGGCACATTCACCACGGTAGGCAATAGTGACTTGCTGGCGACTTCGACACGACTCTCGGCGTAGAGCACACTCGCTGGGATAGTCTTTATAATCGGACCCACAAACTGCGGACCCGGGCCGAGCGATCAAATCGCACGAGGGACCACACCTACATACAGGCGCTCGCACTTCGTTCAATTGACATACGCCGCCGTCTGCGCATTCGTGCTCTGAACAAGGATCTGAGAACAAATTTTATGGGCAAAATTGAAATGCATTATGGTTTTTGTACTAAGTATGCTGTTTAAAGTATTTCGTCACAAAACAATCAAGATAACTTGATAGGGTATTGTTAAACATTATTACAGGTCAGTTAATATATTTATCTATGTAACTAAGGCGATAGATAATAATAATAATAATAATCTTTATTAAGTATTTTGTTACATTTCTATAAATAAAGGGGTCCCTGCCTCCTACGTTAGTGTATACTGTGTTGTAGGAGACAGTTACAAATATTGTGAACATGTTACAATTTACATACCATAGCATATAAGTGATCATAAACAATCGTATATATTATCTCTGTATATACGGCAAAATGAGTACTGATATACATGTTTTCATATGCTTTGATTGGATGTTTTTAGTGTGAGTGTGGGTGTGTGTATGTAAAAAGAAGGATGTATGGAAAGGTAATGAGCGTGTACGTGTATATCCTTATAACGTCGACGGTATTAGAATGATCTTAGATGTGTGCTATTGAATCTTTGGTGTGGGGGTCACTATTTGTTTGAATTTCTCTGTGAGTAAATCGGAGTTTATGATTAGATTATGAACCTAATCCTAGCGCTAGTTTTGATTATTTTACTAACGTGATCCCTGCTTTATATCGAGTAAGAGAGTCTCAAGGCTGTCGTAGTCATATTCTTCCAACCAACTTACTATTTTGTGCTTAACTTTATAATTACTTAGGTTTTTAATCTTGAACTTTTTGTCCACTTTATTGTAAATTGTGGGCGCCATGAAATCAAAGTGCCTCCGTGCAAATGTAGATCTTAAGTTTGGAATGGTATAGTTTTTAAGCCTTTTATTCGAATACTGTAGGTATGGGACAATTTTATGATATTTTTTTATCACTGAGTAAACAAAATTTTTTCTTACTGGTAAAACTTTCCTTAAACTATAAAGGTCTTCTGTGGGATGTCGAAATGGCAAAAAGCTCATCACTTTAAGGACTGTCCGTTGCGCCCGTTCTAGTTCTAACATAATTTTTTTCGTCGCACCTCCCCATGCACAGATACAGTAACTAATTATACTATTACAAAGTGCGTAGTAAGATTGATTCATAATTCTTTCATCTGCAATAGTACGAAGAGTTTTAAATATATAAATTAGTTTTCTCACACGGTTAGTTAAGCTACAAACATGGTAACTCCAGTGTAGCTGGTTATCAATGGTAACGCCAAGATATTTGATAGTCTCCACTTGTTGTAGAGGACAGCAGTTACAATTCTTAACAAATTTCTCTCTGTTACATGGATAGGTATGAGCTGTTATATTAAACTTTGCGTCTGCTTGTGTTTTTATTGTTTTACTAAAGCACAGATATTTCGTTTTATTTGCATTTAATGAAAGCAAACTATCCTCAAGCCAGGAGGTAACTGTAGATAATCCATTTTCAGCGTGTTCTTTAACTTTCTTCCATGTTTTATCATGAAATAAAATGACAGTATCATCCGCAAACATAATTATGTCTGACTGTACTGGATTGAGAGTACATAAGCTATTAACATATAGCAGAAATAGTGCCGGAGAGAGAGTACTCCCCTGTGGCACTCCATATGTGCAGGGTGCACTGTCACTTAGGTAAGAGTCCACTCTTACTTGTTGTTGCCTGTTGGTCAGGAAATCTGAAAACCAGGCAAGAGGTAGACCCCTTATGCCTACATTTTCTAACCTCGTAAGGAGAATCGGAATAGCTACTGTATCAAATGCCTTCTGTAGGTCTAAAAAGATACCAATACATCTTTCACCGTCATCTAAGTAGCTAGTTACAAGTGATGATAGTTTTAAAACGGCTTCTTCTGTCGACTTCTTTTCTCTAAACCCGTATTGATTTGAAGCTATAAGGTTATTCTTTTCAAGATAAGAAACGAGTCGTTTCTTTACGATTTTTTCAATAATTTTAGAAACCACAGATAATAAAGATATAGGTCGGTAATTTGAAGTGATTTGTTTATCTCCCGACTTATATATGGGGGCGACTATGGCTTTTTTTAATATTGATGGGAACACAGCAGTTGAAAAACTTAGATTACAAAGAAAGCTGATAGGAGTTGCAATATATTCTGCGCATTGTTTACATATTTGAGAGGAGATTGTGTCCCATCCTGGGGCTGTATTACATTTAAGGGAAGAGATGACATTTGTTACTTCCTCAGGGCTGGTAGGAAAAAGAGAAAAGGTGAACTGAGGTGATAAGTTACGCATACTTGCCTTAGTAGATAAATCCGTAGTACTCTGGTTAATCCTAAGTAGAATGCTATTTGCTAAGTTTGCACCCACTGTTGTAAAATATTTGTTGGTTTCATTCAACGATGCCACAGGAGAATCTTTATTTTTTATAAGCGGATTGGGGGTAGATATTTGTTTATTAAGGTTACAATAGTCCTTAATAATCTTCCAAATATTTTTTGAATTTCCAGAGTTTTGTTTAAGTTTATTCAGATAGTAATTTCGTTTTAATGTTTTAATTATTTTATTGCATACATTTCTATAAGAAATATATCTTTGTTTTAATTCTACATTTTTTGGGCATATTTTCGTTTCTCGATGTAATTTATTTCTTTTCCGAATGCACCTAACCACACTATATGTGATCCATGGTTTAAGGGGTTGATTTTTCTTTTGTGTATATTGTAATGTAGTTTTATTTTGTATTTTCGTCTGCATGACAGAGATGAAACGTTCTGTGGCCAAGTTAACATCCACAAGATCATAAATGTCTTTCCAAGTTTCTTGTGCTAAAGCTAATTTAATACCTTCAATGTCAACAATGTTTTTATTTTGTTGGCTCTTCTTATGGTACAGATTTACTTTTTCTATAAAAAGTAAAATAGGACAATGGTCAGTTAGTTCACTAAAAACTATTGTCTGATGGGGACTATTAATTTTCACCATGAAATGGTCAATGCATGTGTGTTGTCTTGTTGGTAAAGAAATACCTGGTAAAAGACCATATGCGGCCATTAGATTCTTATAATCGGATACATAACCTATGTTTTTGTTTTCGGCTAATATGTCTAGGTTTATATCACCTGTAAATATTATATTTTGACCATGAATATTTTTAAGGATTTTGTCAAGAGAATCTAGATAGGAAGTGGGATTGTGAAAACATGGTGGTCTGTATGAACATATAATGGAGTACATCTGAGCAACTTCGATAACTAAGCAATTACCTTCAACAATATGTGGTTCATATACTTCAACGTCGATATGCTTTTTAACATACACTATTACGCCATCATTTTGGTTAATGCTATTGATTGTTTGGTACATATTGTAACCGTCGATCATCGGAGGGTTATTACATTTACGAATCCAACATTCTGTCAAAACAATGATATCGACTGGTAAATCAATGGTACGAAGAAATGCCAAAAACATGTCAAAGTTGCAATTTATACTCCTTATATTTTGAGAGATTATTGTTAGTTTGTTTTGTCCTTTATAGTTTAAATAGTTAGCACAAATCGAGGGATCGTCTATATATGTACATTGGATCTTAACTGACTGTTCCATGTCGTCTTCAAAATTTTTAATGTTGGAATTGAATTATATTTTTTTTTAATAGATAGCGCTTGGTACTCCGAGGAGTAGGGTAGTTTAAAATAATTATTATTTTCTTATGGCTATTGTTATGTTGAGTTTTTAAGATTTTATTACAAAGTATGTTGGACGTCGAGTATAATAATAATGTGTAGAATTTATGTATGTGTTTAAATGTAGACAAAAAAGTATGATTCATCGTGTTGTTGTAGGAATCTACGAAATACAAAAATAGTAATAGTACATGCATAAATACAAGATAGCCTTTGAGTATAACATATAGTCATTTCTCGTTTCTTAAACTATCGATGTGAGCTTCATCCTTAATTAATATGTGTGGAGCTCCGTCACACTTACGCAAGTAGACTCTGCCATTCATTGTCCAACAATAGCGGTAGTTGCATGTTTTGGATAAATCCCTGGCGAGAAAGTGTATTCTTTTATTTTTAGGAGTCAGATATTCCGAGACATATACTGGGTTCTTTTTATTGTCTACACCGAGCATGGATGTCGTAATTTTTTCTTCCGGATGTGCTTGATTATATTGCTTTATGGCTTTTAAAATTTTGTACTTTTGAAATGAACTAGCAAGTTCAACAAAAATTGGTCGGTTAGAACCAGGTTTCGACTTTATTCTGTATATCTCTCTAGGTGTGCTATAATATAGATGTCTGCCGTTGTCTGCGTATCACATAAAAGTACTGGATAGATTTTGTTTTTTTTTGTTTTACGTGCAATTGTTCCTTATCTAACCAAATCACGATATCTTCTTTTAGTATAGAGTAATTAAAATCTTATGAAACTACCATTTTGACAAGGGCTACACGTTCAACGATGTGTGTTTTCTTGCCGTAGAAAAATGGGGAGAACGGTGTGATATGCATGCGCAGAAGAGGGTAAATAAGCAAATAACATTGGTTTTAAAGAAGTTTTGTAAAGTGACTGCACTATGCCTGATGGTAAGCATAGTACGATCCAAAAACAATGGCGACCATCGAGTGACATACTATCCATCGCCGGTCGCCGCTGTCATGCCGGCCTGCGAAAAGCTGGATATGCACAGGCTGATCCCCAAACGTGACCCGCAGAAGCGAATCACTATGACGGGCTTTTTCGCCATATACATGGTGGTTGCGACCCAGTCAGGTTATAAAACCCTACCACCCCGCTATCGCCATTGCCTCGTTCGTTATTCAGCAAGGTGCACTACGTGCAGGTGAGGTTGGCTTGGGTGTCTCAAGTCTTATGATGTTATTCGACACCCCTTACACCCCAGTGTAATAAACCTATAGTGGCGAGCCAGAGTGATTGATCGCGCGGCGACACGTCGCCACAGCATGCGTCGTTATGCTATATGATTTTGGATATTTATTTAATTAAAATAAATATTTACAGCATAAACAGTTATTTTTGTCTTGAAAAAAATCTCAATGTTTTATTTTTGACTATGCCAATTTTTAATTCTTGTCCTAAACTATCCTTTTATGAATATTATCTGTACAATAATTTCGATGTTTCACATCTACCAGCCCACATTTTTTATGCTTACAGTTTTTTTATGTTTATTTCTTCTATACATAAAATATAATAAAGCAAACGAAATACTGGTATCAAATAGTATTATTATACATATGAGAATATATTGTAATAAAATCAGTGTATAAAGTTTAATCCCGCTTTATTCCGTTGTGTAAGTAATTTCTGTGTTCTAGGTAAGGTTATTAATATATTCATTCATTAAATGAGGTAATATTCATTTTAACTAAGCATTTAATGCAAATGCTTGTATTCCTGCATATTATTATGCAGGAAGCGCTCCCGTATTACTGTTTAAAATTGTGTATGCTCAAAGTATAATAGCTCGGATTTGAAACAAAGTACTACAGATGCCAAATAATACGGCTTTGCTTCTCCTAATACAGAACCATGAAGTAACTACAATGGTACTGAGATAGCTACTATGCTAAGCTTAGATTAAGCATGTACCTAACCTTTGTGGCATTTAAATAAATATAAATAAATTAGTTTCCATTAAATACTGTATTTCATATTATAATAGCTTTTAATATTTTGTTTATTTTACCTTTTTATACTTTTTTGCAAGTTTTAAAACTTATTTAACAATAAAGTTAAGCTAGTGCCACCTAATGAGGAGTTAAACTCCAGCACAGTTTAACCATCATTAATTACCTTGAAAGTTGGAACTCCCAAGTATTTTTCACGGAGGAGGTTTTTATTCTATCTATTATAGTATTTTTGTAGGTGGTAGAATCACGCTGAAGTTATTACTGGTTTCAGCATGAATGGGTCGGCTCACCCGGGGTACTACCACCCGACTCACAGAAAACCGACGTGAAGTAACAGTGCTTGCATTGTTGCGTTTCATTCGGTTAGTGACAGCGCCAGAGGCCCACTTCCCCTCATCCTTCCCCTCCCCACTTCCCCCCTCCCCCAATACAGACTGGCAACGCACTTGCAACTCCCCTGATGTAGCTAGTATGTATGGACGGCGGTGATTACTTAACATCAGGTAAACCGCCTGTTCGTTTGGCACCTATGACATAAAAAGTACAAGACTAGATGGCGCTGCAGCAAATTATCTTGTTTAGCCTCCAATTGTATTTTATGAATTCTTTATGAATGTATGTATAGAAACATTTAAAAACGAAGAAGAATATTTACACAATATCCATGTTGTTATAACTCCTTAATAATAAAAATGGCCATTTAATTATAACTTTCTTAATATCTACGCGTAAATTACATATGAATTATTTATAGATAAATAATAAATAAAAGAAGCGACGCATACTCGACTGACTTATTTCCCTTAGTTGAGTGATATTCAGAGCAAGTTAAAAATGTATCTAGATTAACGCAAAATTAAATTGAATAACGTTTACACTTAACGTAACACACTTTTTACAGTAAGAAGTATTAAATATTATAGTGGATTTTACTTTGCATTTCAGCCTGGCGGATTAATTAATGTAACGTAAAGTATTTTAGCCTTTTTCCTTCAAAAAGGAAATTTCCATACTAATATTACAAACTTGAGTTTGTTAAGCTTTCAGATTTCGGCTACTCAACCGATCATCATTAAATTTTACATATTGTCTGAGGTCTAGAAAGAGATATAGGGTATCTTTTGTCCAGAAAAAAGTTCCGTTCCCGAGGGAAGAATTAAGTCAACATTAATATGAACGAAGATGCGAAAAAGAACATTATAAGTGTACGTCCAGAGCGGACGCTATAATCGAGCGTCAAACGTGACGACGCGTGCGACGCGTTCAGCGTCCAAAAACGACGCTCGCGCGCCGCTCATGACACTCACGTATTAATGCATATGTTTGAAACGAACGCCGGACGCGACGCCACGCTTGACGCTGAATTATAGCGTCTACTCTGGACGTACACTAAGTGTTACGGTGAAAATAAACTTTTATAAGAATAGTATGAACCACGTAACGGGTAAGATTCGTTGAAAATATGAAACAATTTAATAAAAGTACAAAGCGAACGAGTAATGTAAATGGATGATCTCACAAAGGACGACGGAATGTGCGGGCATTTGGTTTGTATAAATTTAGTTCAGATCGAATGTTCTCAGACAAGTTTCGTGAAAAGGGTTAGCGAATGTGAGTACATAAAGTAGACGAGATTAAATTACTTTTATGAAAAAGAAAGCAGGCGACCCAATTTCAGTTTTTTGTGTAGGCAAGGAAAATATTTCAACCTGTTACGAGTTCGCCCAACTTTCGAGTACTCCAGTTCTTTACTGCTTACATTATATTATTATGGTTATCGAAAAATAAGGTAAGGTAAAATGAGAAAAGCATTTATTGGAATAATATCTCCTTATTAGAAGTTTATAAAACCTAAGTATTTAAAACGAAATAATTAGATTTAATTACCAAGATTTTATCATAAACAAAACACGCACACACACATAAATTACAGATATTTAAAGTGAAAATATTTAAGTTTAAGTTATTTAAGTAATACTTTTCTTAAGACATGTTGTACTATACAGGTTCATTTTCCTAGGAACAGAAGAAATAGAATTAATGTCAATTAATTGGGTTCAATTTTCATATAAAAGTCTATTATATATTTTATAGCAATGTAATTTTAGTTTTATTCTTGAAACTAGTATAGCTTATGGCCGCGGATTCGCTTGCATTTATATAGATTTGATGTATCCCTCGGGAATGGTAGGTACTCTTTTTATGCATGAAAATATATGCATAATTTAAAGATGATAGATTAAGTATTTAGGGCGTGATAGCGTAGAAAACAAACTCATATACGTGTTTATAATATTAGTAAGGATTATTATTACTTTGTACCGATAAGAGAAAGGTCATTTCCATCAGTTGTATAATATACAGTAATCTCGCAATATCTGGTGTAATACCGAATACATATTATAGCAATTCATGACATGGGTCTATAACGCTTTAGCGCATTCTCTTTGTAAGTCAGAGGATAGCGCCGACATAAAGTGAATAACGTAGGAAAATAACCTTCATACTGTACACGAGATAATCTTCAGTCTCACTATACGAGTATCTACCTAAACGTAAGAATGGAATACTGAAATACTTATCTCAAATAATAAACATAGCGTAAAGTTTTAAAATAAACGTTAACGTATAAAATAATATTTATAAAAAAATAGATAAATAAGGACATGTAAATAGAGACTTGAATATTTGAAGCCAATAAGTAGAAAATACAGTTAATTTTCTGAAAAAGTTAATGCTGAATTAAATTAATGTATCTTTATTAATTCATGATGCTTAGGAATGCTCTAACATACTCTTGAAACAAAGTATACGAATACATACAAATTACATTAAAATATATATATATATATATAAGAGTGGTAGAGCCACGCTGACGTTATTATTGGTTTCAGCATGAATGGGTTGGCTCGCCCGGGGTAGTACCACTCTCTCATAGAACACCGACGTCAAGTAACAGTGCTTGCATTGTTGCGTTTCGTTCGGTCAGTGAGAGCGCCAGAGGTCCACCTCCCTTCCCCTCTCCTATCCCCCCTCACTCACTTTCCCCCAAACACAGGCTGGCTACGCACTTCCGACTGCCCGGTGTTGTTAGTGTCTATGGACGGTGGTGATCACTTAACATCAGATGACCCACAAGTCCATTTGACAGTTATGACATAAAAAAAAATTAAGTGTTTTAATTTGAATGACTAATGCTCGGTTTCTGAGACACTCAGTTAAACTATCTATTGACTCAACAAAGTTATCCATAAGATAAACTGTCAAATGGCCCGTTGAGTTTTACTGACATCTATCGTATTATTATTGTGTGTTCAGAAACGCAATTTGACAAGTTATCGAACCGATAACGCTATTGAACATATAAACTACAATTAAAGTACCTCAGAAACTGGGCATAAATCACATTAAGATACTGGATATTAAAATATTAAACGATACCGTGCTGTCACACTGCGCGGATTTTGAAATAGAATAGTTTTGTTCTTCAAGTCACCCCTCTCTGGCAAAATGAAATGCTGACCCTTTTTGTGTACTCCACGTCTATTATCACGAAGGAAGCTTCCCTAACGAGTTCCTTTTAAGCTTCAAAGGGTCCGCACTAACAATACGCGGCCACTTGTAATTAATAATCCCTCATTAAAAATATGAAAGGTTGCGATGTAGCAAGAATTAAAAGACCGGATTAAATTTATCTTACGTTATTAATTTTCTGTAAAACAGAGATGGTTTATAAGACAATAGCAAGCAAACTATTAATTTTGGTTGTTTGTTATGAGTACAAAAAATGAAGACCCTGCTTTTGAATTTTCAATTTTTTAATTATCTTCTTGGAATTTATTATAAGACTAAAATTTAAAGATACAGAAGAAGTAATAAGGAATATCATGTGGAATATACGTATTCGATGATTAAAATTAAGACAAAGGTATTGGGGTGTAAGGGGTGTCGATTAACACCTAAGACTTGAGACATCCAAGCCAACCTCACCTGCACGTGGTGCACCCTGAATAACGAACGAGGCAATGGCGAAAGCGGGGTAAGGTTTTGCAGCCTGAGTGGGTTGCAACCATCATGTACATGGCGAAAAAGCCCGTCATAGTGATTTGCTTCTGCGGGTCGCGTTTCGGGATGAGTTTGTGCATACCCAGTTTTTCGCAGGCCGACTTGACAGCGGCGACTGGCGATCGACAGTGTGTCACTCGGTGGTCGCCATTGTTTTTAGATTGTACTGTGCTTACCATCAGGCACATTTTGCCGTGCTATAATAAAAAAAAGGGTAAAGAAATGATTGTCATACGAAAACAAGAGTAGGTACTATGGAAAAAAGACTTAAAATAAAATGGAAGCAAACTGAACTAAAACATACATTTTGTTTAAACCGAGAAAATACTATAAATGTCATATTCCTCATATACGTACAAAAGTCTTCCAAGTTAGTAACCACCTTAAGAAACGATGTATTATAACATTCAAATACAAGTAAACACACAACAACAATTTTTTTTTTCGACTCCTTGTTGTTCCTTATATTTATTTATTTATACATATACGAATTATACATATACAATTTTACAAATACGAAATATTGGAATGGTAATTATAACTATATTATTATATTAGCTAGCCGAACTACTAACAATAATAATAATTACACGAGCTTTGTGACTGCTGCAGTTAATAACTGTGTTGCAACCACTAACACTCACCTTACTTACATTATAATGTAGGAATAAATGCTTAATATACATACCTTGTTATTATACGAACAAAAAAAACTTAATTGCCATAAAATAAACGAATTCTTAAATGAAATTTCGATATATAATAAACACGCCACACTATTAATTAAACATTATCTCTCCATCAATTGTGTTTGCGATTAAGCACGTGCCATTTAACAACCATAAAAGAAAGTTTACAAAAATAGAGTTCATTAAAAATTCTTAATTAGTCCTAACTTATATTATAAATGCGAACGCGAGTCTATTTGTTAGGATTCCATATTTAACCACTAAACCAATAATGACATAAATCTGCATACATATTGTTAGGGCTAAATTATCTTTTATCGGGAACAAAATACCGTTATTAGATATAAGGTCAAATCTACACTAACGCTAGCAAAGCCGCGGGCAAAAGCTAGTCCATAATAAATTAGCAATGCTTTACATCATTAATAGACTTTTTTATACCATAAATAGATAGGGTCATGTAAAAGTGACTTTCAACGGTAATTTTAAACATATTATTATTATATTGTTCAATAATTATTATTGTTCGGTTCAATAAACGGTACTTACCACACTTTCCGTGATATTTGATGGTAATATTGAACTGATTATCGCATGCATGTTTGTCAAGATGACAGGCTGATGGGTACTCCTTTCCGTCCGTTCCGCAAACTACTTTACGCCTTTGGCAGCTGCGAGGACATCGACATTCTGGTTGACCGAAGGAAGCAACGCAACGGCTTCCAACTGGGCAGGACACTCCAGTGCATGGGTCTCCGGCTTCTATTAAAATAATTTTGTAAGTTTGTATTTCAGATAAGATTCAATAGTAACAATTCTTTCTGATTGAAATATTATCGTTGCGGTATTTATAAGTTGGCATACAACCTTTTTTGTTAATCTTTAATATGGGCTTTGTGCATAGCAACTACGTCGCCCCATAACAACATCACAGATATATTATGTTCCGCAAAACTTGGTATAAAAAAAGTTTATATGCCAGCATATAAATACCGTTTCAACCATATTGTATGAGGAGACTCAGATTGTCTGGAAAAGGAGCCACAAACAGTAAAGGTTAAAAGAAATCGGCCGAGGAGTTGATGCGCAAAATGATGGTCGGACCAATTCACCAAATTACTGGAACAACCCCTGAGCATAGCTCTCTGTCGAGCTCGAGGTGAATATTCTTGGAAGCACTTCATTCCAAATGATCTATGGAGTGACGATGCGTAGCCATAGCTTATTAACCAGAAGAGAGAGATGAATACCACGGCATTCCGAAACATGATGAATGAATAAATGCTATGAGAAATATTTAACAATTTATATGGTACCCAAAGTCCACTTATAATATGGTTATCGTCGCATTTCGTTATCACGCTCGTACTGTATGTAATTATGGTTACCATGCTGAAAAGTCGTTTTTCGTATTTTTAAAATATTTTAACCTCTTCGAAAAATATCTCGTATAAATTGTATGATTTAAATAGGAAGATGATAGTTTTGTCCGTAATCAGGCCTGTATATTAAAAATATTCATATTACAAAATATTGGTAGAAGTTTGCTAATACAAATATTAAAACATATGTAGAACATGAAATAAAACTTCATTTTTGTTTAATGTTAATGAGAAAATTTTGTTACTTTCCAGATTAAATCAAACAGAGAAATAATGTAAGATTTAATTATGCGAAAAAAAAATGTACTAACCACATTCTCCATCGTGTTTGATGCGTAAATTCAGTCGTCGCTCGCAAGCCTCCTTACGTAAATAGCAATGGTTGCGATAGGTCCGGCCCGCTGTCGAACAAACCGGCGCGGCGGATGACGGGCAAGATGCAGGACAGGCGCAATGAGCTCGTCCGTCCCCAAGAGCTACGCACTCCGCACCCCAACGACAGAATGTTTTCTCACACGCTTCTGTAACAAAAAGGGTATTTTAGAACAATTCGAATGAAAACTTATACACGTATGTTGTTGATACGTGTAAACTGACTTACGTAGTTATTTGTCGCAATAGATTACATAGACGTGTATATTCAAAATTGTTTAGTGAGGGTAAGTTATTGATTAAAAAAGACTATACATATATTAATATTATGAATATAGCTTTTATTTGTCCCATGTATTTTATTAATGTACCATGATGATAATGTTAACTTAGACAAACAACAGACACTACAATTTTAATGTGTAGATTAATATACACAAGAACATATGCGATGGAATTTAAAAAAAATGCGTACAAATTGTATTTATTCTTTTTATAGGTTTTAATTCACTTTTTATTATTTATTTCAACCACACAGAGCGAGCATTGCTAATAAAATTGATGACCGAAATCTGAACGACAGCGAAATTTCTTCAAATAAGACGTAATTCTGGGCGGATCTGTACCCAGCCTGACACAATTTCCAATTATCTACCTGGGAAGAAGGAAGCGTGACGAAAATATTAAGCAGGTCTAAAATAAGATACGCAGCTATATCAGTTTTACAGGAGAATTCCTTTGACGGCTTAAGCTTTACGGATTTGCATTCCCTAACTCGATTGAATCTTAATCAGAGACTGGTGGGTGAAATCAATTGATGATTTTCAAATGAAAAATATTGTTCTTTTTCGATGTAACAAATTGTCGCTTGTTGTTAGAGAATACAAACACAAAATAATCATGTTTTGTAGATGGACTAACTTCTAGTTTCAAATAACTACAACTTTTTCACCGAGCCACTAATATCTACAAGAAAGGTGCAGTTTAAAAAATATAATAGGTTTAAGTACAGTTTTTCATCTATACCCATAAATAAAAGAAATGTAGACCGTAAACATTCTTAACACTACCTTTCCGCAACATTGAAAAAAAGATTTATTTTTACAGAAACGAGGTCAAGTATCAGAATTGTCCTTCAAACTCATTTCCTCAACATTCATATAAATGCTGTCGAGTGTCGACGAATCCGTTTAAAGAAAAGAAAACAGTCGGAAATAACAAATTCGTAAGAAACAAACAAAATTTTAGAACGCGAATCACTGTAAGAGAAGCCCCAGATAAATGGAGACAAGCAGGGGAGATAAAAATGATGGCGGATGTTCCGTGAATGGAAGAAAATTAGGAAATTCACCGCGGCGCATTTTCAGGCCAGCGGGCTTTTTTAAATTATCCGTATTATCTGAGCGAAAATAAATGTATACTTATGTGGTAAAGGAGTACAGAAGGAAAATTTTCTACACATACTTTTCTTAATATGAAGTAAGTAAATAAAATAAAGTTATAGCAAAGATACTTTATTACATTTTATAACCAGCATATTATTATATACTAGTGATCGCCCAGTGGTCGACATTCGACCATAGTTCATTGATTTTTTAAAGTTTGAACTTTATTAGGGTTCTTTTGTCAAAGGGTACAACTTCTATTCTATAATCAAAGATTTTCATCATGGCTACTCAGTTATTTGGCACTTTTTTTTTTAATTATATAAACATAAATAAAATGTATGTCTAAATGAAAATTGAATTTGAATTGCTTTACTCTCGTGACAACATGAAGCAAAGTGACATGAAGTGAAAGCAGCCCTGTCACCTAAAAATTTTGACATTCAATAGGACCAAAGAGAATAATAATTATTTCAGTGGTTCCATAAATTTACTAAAGATAAATGATTTATCAAAGGAGTATTAATGTATATTATGAATTTACATATTATATTATTATAAAATTAACCTACAATTTGACCAATTGATTTCAAAGGGCATGTAACGTCAGTCATGTTAAAAATATTGAAAAGGTAATTGGAACGTAACAGTAAAATGAAGGATGTCAAAATGTCTTTTTCGTTTACATGTGTGTATATGTTGTGTAAAATTCAAGCAGTAGTGTCAGTAATGCATATTTTAATTAATTTAATGTACTTCTAATGCATTTTATATAAAATAAATAGCTTTCTGCACTTCTCCTCCATATTAACTTTATCTATGCCCAATTTCGCATTCATCCTTTCACGCAATTCGGTTAAAAAGGGGTACAAAATTTTGGCTTCAACTATTAATATATAAGATATGCATGTACAGAGAATCACAAGGAACTAAACTCAAACTAAAGATTTTACAATAATTACTTTACTTAAAATTTTACAAGATAATTTTTGTTTCGTCCTGTCAATTTACCTTACCTCCTAGTATATAACGTGAATACTACAATATATAATACAGTTTTGGAAATTTTACCACAATAGAAAATAAAACGCTTATTTATGGAAAGTCGTTAATGCGTACAGCAAACATGAAAAATAGAAACGAAGAAAATAGTAGCGCCGCCCGTAAGAAAATAAGGAATAAGTGAGGAAATAAGGAAGTAAAAATGATATTTATAATTTTATCTGAATACAAATTAAACAACATATACTTATTATGTTTACAGTATTAAATAAAAAATATAATCTATGTAAAATTATTTGTTTAATTTAGAACCATCTGATAATTTATTTTTATTTATTGAACTGACGTTAAATTAAGTGGCCAGTAATAAGCTACATATAACAATATATTATGTAGTATGTATAGGATTATAATATATGATATATCATAGTTCATTGAATGAAACATTTGTTCAACGAAATAAGCCGAAAATAATAAGATGACAGAACGTACAGTGTTAGTGTCGGCGACATAATGCGGGACGCGGCCCTCCTAACTCCTAAAGTCTCGGAGACAAAGCAATTTTGTTAGCTCGTGACACCGAGTTGGCATGCCACCCGCACATTGTACCTACACATGTGGATTGTAGACGAAAGATAAGCATTACGAGTAGTTTTGAGCTCATACCCGAACTATTTACTTTAAATCGTTCGTAACTACGTGATACGTCATCAAACTGATTTTGTTGAGTTAATCATTTACTCAGTAGAAGCTAGTATTATTTTTAAATAATAAATAAATAATTAAGTTCAATTGGAATTATTTTTTGGCACAAGTCTTAACATTTTTAATTTATATCTTGTTGATTTTATTATTCGTCTAACAATAATTCATATATAACACACAGAATCAAACAATTGCCAACAATAATCAAGCCTTTTCATGACTATACCGAATAAATAAGTAATATCGTTTATGTACTTCATCCACCTACTTTGGACTCCTTATATCGATAGGGATTTGATATGATGCTAACTACTATTATAAATATGAATGTGAGTATGTTTGTTAAGCTTTCACGCCTTAACCAATCATAATGGTACTTATTATACACGTTATCGGAACTAACGAAAGGACATATGGATACTTTCATCCAGAGGAAAAGTATTGTTCTCGGAGTATAGATCAAATTTACATTCATGTGACCATAGCTGCGGGTAAAAGCTAGATCAGTATAGTAGTTAGGTGTTAAAATCTCAATAGTGCGTGTTCAGACACCGGGTCAATCTATATAAATTTAAAACCTATAATATCACTAAAACAGTGGAGAAAAATGTTGTGAAAACGCAAAACAGTAGCACGGTGCTAAGGTTTTTTTTAATGTATACCTGTTTATTTGAGTTAAAAATTTCAGTGCTCTCTAAGTCCTCAAGTGCCGTCACCAAGCACTTAGAGATGTGATGGGACCCAGTTCTTCCAATTATATAGTTTTTAATTCTCAATTTAAAGCAACAGCATTCCTTATTAAATTATGAGAAACTAAAAATTATTAACTAATTATTTCTTACAATTTTTTATGGATTCGAATTACTAATGCCCGGTTTCTGAGGTACTTTAAATGTAGTCTATCTTTTTAATAGCGTTACAAGCGATAACTTGTCAAATTGCCTTTCTGAACACACAATCATACGATAAATGTCAGTAATAGTCAACGGGCCATTCGACAGTTTATCTTATGGATAACTTTGTTGAGTCAATAACTTGCGGGGTGGTAGGGTTTTAAAGCCCGACTGGGTCCCGACCACCATGCATGTAGCGAAAAAGCCCGTAATAGTGATTCGTTCTGCGCGTCGCGTTTCGGGATTAGCTCATGCATATCCAGTAGTGAATGACATTTGCCGTGGCTCGAGTACCAGTGAGATGACACTGGTCACCCCTGGACACGGATGGAGGTTGTTCGCTCACGCAGGCCGTCATGACAGTGGCGACCGGCGAGGGATAATGCATCTCTCGGTAGTCGCCATTGTTTTTGGATTGTACTGTGCTCACCATCAGGCGCAGTGCAGTCACTATGCTGTGCCACAATAAAAAAACTATTAGTCGTTTAACTAAGTATCTCAGAAATAGGTGTATGAAATGTTACTTTGCAAAATATATAATTTTAATATTATTATTCGATGTTATGAGTTCACAAGACTAAAATATTTCCTACCTTCTGGAGCTGGCGGCCTTGGTTGGTAATGTAAATCTGAAACAATTAAAATAACATTAACATAACAGTCATATTGTTTATCATTAAAAAAAATGCAAATAATCGTTTTAATAATACCAATAACACAAATATATGAAGCCATATACAAATGGTGTTTTAAATAAACTTATTCGTAACATTGAATTCAACTATTAAGGAATCTAAACTACGTATTCTTAAAACTGTTTTTGATAGTACAAATAATAAAATTAAAACTTTATTTTTAAAATACTGGTGGCATTCCATCATCCACAATAGACAATGCGACTATTTCATTGAAACTGTAATGGTAGCAATAATTCGGTACTGCTAAAGAAGTCGTATAAGTGTGAACGTTCTCTATGAAAGAACGGGAGGAGTTACGACCAACCAACTACACATTGATGGATAACTTTTGACCTATTCCATAAGTACATACAATATTTTTAGAAAATAAATATAGATACATACTTTAGAACTAAATCATATTTGATTAATAGTTCTTAGATTATTTTTATTACTCTAAAATAAAAGTCTATATTCATTACTGTAATATACTTAGTAAGTAATATACTTTGATATACATATTTAATATCTCAATGAGAGTAATACGGGTTTTATTATAAGTACCTAATATTATGATGACCTATTAATGTAATTCATAGACCTATATTAAGTATTCAAGTTGGTGTTACAGTATTTTTTTTTGTAGCCAGTGAGTGTATATTTAAAATTTTTAGTGCTATTTTCACGAGCTTGCCTTATTACCGATACGAATTTTTAAAACATTATACTTCAGCTTGTAAATACCTTATAAAATACCTTATACCTTAAAACATATTCCTGTGTATATTTCTGTCCCCTGTTTATTTGTTTATTATGAACTAGCTGATACCCGCGAATTCGTTTTCGTTAACCTGCGCATAAGCACTATACCTGTCTACCCCATTTCTCCTCGGCAAGAAAACACTTAGTTCTTTTAAAAGTTGTAGTTTCTTTAAAACGTCAGTAACTTTATATTAAATCAAGATATCGTGGAGTTTTTAACGGGATTTTGGTCTGTCACGTAGTGGATTTTATATTTTATTCATAGCCTTGTGTTATTTGACTCTATATTTTGTAAAGTTAGTGGTGTTTTACATAATAGTCAGACGGTGGTAGAGCCACGCTGTAGCTATTACTAGTTTCAGCATGAATGAGTCGGCTCGTCCGGGGTAGTATCACCCACAGAACACCGACGTGAAGTAACAGTGCTTGCATTTTTGCGTTTCGTTCGGTCAGTGAGAGCGCCGGAGGCTCACCTCTTTTCCCCCTTTCCCTTTCCCTTTCTCCTTTCCCTACCCCTCCCCCATACACAGGCTGGCAACGCACTTGCGACTCCCCAGGTGATGAAGACAGAGAATTCTGAAATTGTTGTTATTGCAAAATTTTAAGGTAAAAATCTCTCTCTCTCTCTCTCTCTCTCTCTTTAAGGTAAAAGTTAGATTGTAAAATTGATATAAAAATTGCAAGCCTTTATAATTTCCCACTCAAAACTAAATGGAGACCTTTATTCTATTGCAGAATAAATAAAAAATACTATATCGTTTATTCCTTTTCACATCTGTTATCAAATATATCAACGCAATTTCCTAGAACGTGTAGTATACAATGACGAACATTGATAAAATATTAAACGTTTAATAAACAGACTCATCTAAAAACCTAACAAATTGTGTTGCGAAACACATTGATAATATTGATCAGAACAACTGCGTTATAAAAAGTGTTAATAACAGCAAAATGTCCCACTAACGAAATATTAACTCGCCGAGATTGGCCTCATACAGACAAGACAGTCGGAGAGGTAGATAATATGATACAGCCATGATTCATTTAAGAAATATTAGACTCAACTATCGCAATATAAAACCTTAGGCTACGTTTATACCGAAACTGAACTAAAAATATGACAAAAGTTATTCGTTCAAAATCTACTATAAACACAGAAATTAATTTGACATGAATCATTTCCTTAGACTATTTAAGTCTGGTCTTCAAAATAACATAAAAATAAAATCTACAAATGTCACATTCGAGATAAACTGCTAAGGGCTATTTCATAAAATACGTCACGCAAACTTTTGCTTTTTTAAGATTCCCTCCTCCAGGTCTTCACGCTATGTCCTATTTTCTGCATATATCAATATTGCGTAAAGAATGATAGAGGAAGATATAGAAGAGCCTACATGTACATACTATTAACAAATTTTTAAAAAAATATTCGAGAAAGCTTTTCGACAAATGAGTTGCGAACATGTATTCCTTAGGCGACACCCCCATAAATGGGGACGTATTTATGAAAGTCCTAGCTGATTAACCTAGGTAATTGAACTATTAAATGACTTCTGTAAGGTATAAATAGTGACGTCTCATGTAAATTGCTAAAACGATAAATTAACATTCAACTTACTTGCAGAAGTATTCGCCTCTCGGTGTAGACAGACATGTGCCGCCGTTTTTGCATGGCGACGGCGAACACGAAACGGCCATGGACCGGACGACCCCCATATAGAGGCGACGGCAGACGGCGCCCGGCCCCCCCGTGTTGGGGAGGAGTCGTTCGAGCGCCGCTGCCGCATTGACTATGCGCGGTCCGAGCCCCTTAAAGTGGGGCTCGAACCGCCAGCGTCCGTCCAGGGTGAGGCTCAGATACTTCATCCGGGTCCCCACCCTGACACGGACGCCCTCCACATAGATGCGGGCCCCTGGAGGTGGCCCTCGCCAAGGCCCATGGAACATTAGGGCCTCGGTCTTATCGAGGGCTACCTCGAGGCCCAACCTTCTGATGCGCCCGACCACGAGGGTCACGGCCTCCGTGGCCAGGCGCAACAACTCTTTTGTTTCCCCCCCTCGGGCTACGACTAGGGTGTCATCCGCGTAGCAAATGAGGCGCGCTCCAGTTACGATGTTGGCTAGATCCCAGTATGGGTGATGCCTGTTTTACGATGTTGGCTAGATCCCAGTATGGGTGATGCCTGTTTTACGATGTTGGCTAGATCCCAGTATGGGTGATGCCTGTTTTACGATGTTGGCTATATCCCGGTAAGGGTGGGAAATTTATTATTATTTTTGTACCTATCCAAAACATCCATCCTTACGCATATTGTTGGCCACCATGCGCATCCTTATCCCGGTCTTGGAGGCTAGATCCCAGGATGGGTGATGCCTGTCAGACTGTTGAAGGCGTTGGCGATGTCCAAGGACACCGCCAATATTCTATCGCCCTGAGAGGTCGCCTCCGTGGAGACCTGCTTTAGGAAGGTCAGGGCGTCTAACGTGGAACAGCCGCCGGGCCGCGGAGCAGGCCGCACGAAGTTCACTTGCGACTCCACTAGTGTTGCTAATGTCTATGAACGGTGGTGATCACTTGACATCAGGAAACCTGTTCGTTTGCCATCTTTTGACATAAAAAATTGTAAAAAAAAATAATTTCGGTTATTGTGCATAAGTGAAGTGAATGGAAAATAATATCACGGACCATGAATTCTGAGATGTCACAAAAACTCCCTGGAAAGTTCTAAAAAGAGAGCTACCATCTTGCTGGAACATTGAAATTATTCACACGACACTTATTGCGTAAAATATGTTGTAATCTCCATTGAAACAAAACATTGACACAGGCAAGTGCTTCTCCGGAGCCAAATTAAGAAAAAGATATTGTGATATCTTTTTTAGATAAGACCAAGTATTTAAGAAGTGAAACTAAAAACAGTTGATTTATCCAGTAATTTTTGCATGAAGTGCACACAACTGCAGACCTCTATTATTTTATTTATATAAAAAGAATATAAGAATATAATCAGATTGCATATAATACATCTGTAAAAGTAAAGAAATCAGTTTAAGTGAAAATTCTTAGTGCTTGCAGAGAAGTGAAGACAATATTTGTTTGATAGTTTGTATGGTTGAACGCGCTAATCTCAGAGACTACTGGTCCGATTTGAAAAATTATTTCAGTGTTATATAGCTCATTTATCGAGAAAGGGCTATATATTATCACGCGTAGACTAATAGGAGCAGAGAACCAATGAAGTTTCAAAATCAGGGTTTTTTTCTTTTTGAGAGTATGAGTGTTAACGTTAGCCCATAGTAACTATCACGCGAAGTCGCGGACAAAACCTTACTAGCTTACCATACAAAAGATAAGTAGAATTTAATTCAAATAGAATTAAGATATAATTAAAGAACGTAGGATAAAAGAAATTGAACTGAATTAAATTATAAAAATGAAAAAAGATAAATAAATTGTTGTGTTTATTATTCAAACAATTTCCATTCTATATTTTAAGATATATATAACTTAACCTATAAGAATTAATGATGCTATAGTACGCTCTCTTGCTAGATATTCCTGAAACGGCTAATAATGAACAATAGTAATAAGTGGATAATTGCGGTGGAAATAATTGGTACATCTAGTCAGTTATAATTAAACTGATTTGCTATAATAACGCAGAAACGTTTCGATGAACGATACTTGATATGATGTGTCTGCGTGTGAACAGTGACAGATTTTATCGTATTTTATGCGGGAAACGGTCGTGCTTCCGAAATTCAACACGAACCTGAAATTTCATTTCAATTTCGCAGATGTATTTTAAAAATCGTTTCGGACTATAATTTAAATTGTAGATTCAAAGAAAAGTTTTACAATAAAGTAAATATAATTTATTTTACTCGTTTTGATTCCCTATATAATGATTGCAGAACATAATATCAATAATTTTTTAGTTATTCTTGACAACAATAGTTTGCATAAGTAGGTATTAAAATTGAAATAAATAGCCAAAGCCTTTTGAATATTCAAGTACGCAAATTCATTTCGGCTTATATCAATCTTATTCCCTCGTATCGCATAATAAGTTAATTATTTATTTTGTTTATTTATCGAAATTATTTCATAGAATTTAATAAAATTATGAAGTTTCATAGACTTAATAATAACATCTCGTAAACAATATCTTTGAGCGCTATGAAGTTAATCCTAACACTTTTGAATTATTTTATTTAAAATATATATTTATTTTATTTTGTTTCACCTTATTAAATCGTATTGATAAAGGGAAAGAAAGACTTGATCATTTTTTTACGGAGGTGTAGCAACTGCCAATATATAGGAAAACGTAGACAGTTAGGAGATCATAAAGTGTACGCTATGTTTCCATATAATGTATATTTTAAATGTAGATAAAATGTCCAAAAGATTGGTATGTAAAAACTATTTTTGTATTTTGTTAATAAAGGGTCACATTAAGGAGAAATTTTCACTATAAGATTACAAAGATGTCCCAGCAGATATATCTAAAGAAAAACGAAACTATAGGTAAGTTTGTAACGTTATATACAAAGATGCAAACATAATTTACTATATTCTCATAGTAAATGATCATGATCATGACAGGATTTTTTTGCAGTCCTAAATTACTAGACAGAAAAAGTTTAGCATTAATATAAAAAAAATGAGTGCATGTAACACCCGATTGGAGTTTTTTTTTATATTTTTGATTGTGCCAATAAATAGTATATAATTAAATCAATCAAATATTTTGGAAAAATATTAAATTAAATAATAATAAAAATCATACAATAGAATATGTATATATGAGCGCGCGACCGTTCTGCCATCTGATTTCAATGTAAGTAAGTGACAAATTAAATCAAAGCTTCATTATCTGTAGCGCCATCTATCAGCTAATTTGGAACTTAAATAATACAGGAAATATTATTAGCAACTCTTTGATATAAAGTAAATAAAATATAGAAAAGTACGAACAGATTAGTATGATAAGTAATTAATTAAATTAATTATGATTTAATAGAAGTTTTGGTTATGTTTAATTATTATCTAACCGGATGGTACATAAACGTGACGCCATATTGCCGTAACGGACTTCCGTTGCATTGTCATCCAGTTATTTCGTAGTACTTCAAAAACAGTTTTTAAATTGAAACGATTTTGTTTAGATATAATGGGAACATTTATTCAAAGCCAAATATTGAGAAAATATGTAAAGTAATTCTGCACAATGACATATTTGAACACAAATAATAAATCGATATAAGTGTTATAAATATATTTACTAAAGAAATTAGAATAAAGTTTTACACATTATTTCTGTACATACCGAAATGCATAATAATGTAAATTTACGCGTAATAAGAAACTATATTCATAGAAATAAAAATGTACATTAATGTTATTACGTATATTACAAAAATAAATATAAGATACGAGTTGCACCGTTTACCGGCGTCGGTGTATTGGAGCGGCTTGCCATATTGTTTTATGGCAAATTGGTCCGACGTAGACCGCGCCTGTCCTTTACATATACGAGGCCATTAAACTACGGTCGGTGGTCGGTCGCGTGTTAAACGAATCCGATCGCTGCATTCTACGTTTGAACTAGTTTAGTCTGTAAAATTGAAAGAATGTGCGGTATGTGAGCGGATCAAAGAATAATAGCCATTGTCTTTGACAGCATTAAGAAATATAAATGAATTTAACATAAAAAAAGACATAATATCATTCTTGGCTCACTCGGAACTAGACTGCCTCTTGCGTCTGTTAAAATGGTTTTAATCGCGTTTTTTTGACGTCATAACATCTTATAAATCGATGAACGCCGGCTGCACGCACGAAAAATCATAACTCATTGTCACGTTCCGCCTGAGCCGAGCGTGCAAGCGGGAGCGCGGAACAAGCATTAGAGGCGCGATCGGCCTAAGCGTTCGGCTTGTGATGCATCTATCTCTCTTCCACTACATGGACCGATGTGTTCGAGTCGTTATCACATAAAATTATCGTCCGTAAACCAACTTTACAGACAACCTATTTTTTTTTAATTTGAATTACTATTAACGCAGTTAAAGAAATTTACACAAATTTCATATAATTTGTTGATCAAGGTATTCACAGTTCAGTGTTTTTCGATAATGCTTGGTTTGTGGCGAGCGACCACTTATTTTGCCCTACAATTTTTATAGTAATTGTTCCGTTCTTAAAAGTCGTAGCGTCGCGAATTCCTCTATGTATATGTTATAAAATGCAAGAATTGTTTAAATCTGACTCTTTATAATATCAACTATTGGCCCGCGGATCGGCGCACGATTTTTAATATTTGTTCATACTAATTCTTACGACATTCGATTCAATGGTAGAAAAGTATGGTAGCATCACTTAGTGGTGAATTATATATAATAAACTGGATGAATGGCAGAAACGACCAGCGATAGATTATTTGATATTTTGGTGAACGCAACTGTCTTTGCATTGTACTCCGTACACCATCAAGCATATTGCCGTCACTCAATGGTAATATAATTAAAAAAGAAAAAAATGTGAGATATGCTACTGTATCTTTTGTTACAAAGAATTCGATACTATACACGGTCTATTTTCACCGTACCTAATAAGTACAGTGGGGAAAAATGAAGTTAAATTATGGAATCACTCGACGGCTCGCCACCATGTGACTACAGGCTTAGAAGATTAATGTTATGCAAATAGAATACGCTACCGTGTACGGAACTCAATTCTAAATTTCAAAAACCTTTTTTATTTTATATCCATTATTCGAATAATGCTGAAGATGCTTTTGGGAATTAAATCAGAGTTTTCATCTATTGCGTTCATAAAAAATTTAGGCCGTTATTTCTGCTTTCTTTTCCTAACCGTTTCTTATTCTATACTAGGAATACACTATACTTCTGCAAAAGAACGAACGTAGTCTCAATCACGTAAAATAATTGCATTATGTTTTTAGCAATTGTAGCAGATCCCATGTTATTAAAGTATGTGTGTCGTGCTTAAAATAGATATTAAATATTGTATATATAACTTGGAAATAATTTAAAATTACATTTCAAAAATGTTAATATTTTTTCGACTGTATAAAGCACCCAGTTAAACAACTGAAATATCTGTAGAATTTTTGTTCGATTTGTAGTCAGTAACACATTTACAAATAAAAATAATTTTGCAAACATACTTTTACTTTCATAGCCCTTTTTTAACAAACTTCGAAAAAAAAGGAGGCTACTATGTTCGGTTGTATGTATTTTTTTAATTGTATGTTAATCGATATTTTCGTCAATTGTGAACCGATTTTAATGATTTATTTGAATTAGCTATACTCAGAGGTGGTCCCATATGAATTTGAAATAAATATTCAATGAAATGAAATATCGTTTATTTTATTTTCACCCACTTTACCTCTAGGTATTTTCGTCTACTTGGAACTGATTTTAATAATCTTATTTATACCCAATAGAAACCATGTATATTAATGGACACTATAAATAGAAAAATATTATTTTTTACAAAAAATAAAATAAAAAACATGTATATTTGCGCTACCTAATAATATATTTGAAATTGATACCAAATTTGTTGCAGGTAAAAAAAATTGTATACGATACTATACAGATATATGTATGTACATCGCGGGACACGAGAGTGGACCTAAACTTTGTATGTTGCCACTGCTAGGTTAGTCTACTTCGCTTACTTCCATAGCCTAATGTCTTATGGTATTCTGCTGTGGGGGACGGCTGCTGAGGTAGACACCATATTTTTATTACAAAAACGGGCAGTTCGAGCAATATATAATATGGGACCTCGCGAATCATTAAAAACGAAGTTCCAGGAATTCGGTATCTTAACTCTACCCTCCCAATACATTCTTGATAATTTAATGTATGTCCGTAAAAACTTTGAAAATCTGCATTTTGTAAAAGACCGGCATGATCTAAATACTAGAAACTGTGACAAACTGGTCGTCCCATGTTTCAGACTTAGCAAAACCAGTAATAGTTTCTTAGGTAATAGTGTTAGGTTTTACAATAAAGTCCCAAAACATATTACCGATTTGCCGGACTGTAAATTTAAGCACCATGTCAAGCGGGTTTTAGTGTCGAAAGGCTACTATAGAGTGGATCAATACGTGAACGATGGTGACGTCTGGAATTGACTCCTCTCTGTGCATCCACTAAAAACGGTATTGTAACGTATAATGTATTTGAAATATATATATATATATGTTAAAAAGATGTACCCAATCGAGTTTCTTGCCGGTTCTTCTCGGTGACTGGGTTGTTTTCCGAACCGGTGGTAGTTTTGACGTTCATAAGCGCCTTATTAGGGCCTAAACTGAATAAAGTATTTTTGATTTGATTTGATTTGAAAGCCGTAAATAATACATCATCAAGTCGCATCACACATGACATGACTCTATACTAAAACGATATCTATTATTTCAGAAAATAAAGGAAAGGAAAATTGAGAATATATAGTAATAAAATGTGACCATTTGTTTGTAAGTAAAAACAATACGAAAATTATATCCAATAAAATAATTTTAGTATCTTCCCAGACAGATATAATATAGGTTATATTTATTATTCCGCTCATAATTTCTATTATACTTATTTGAATGTGATCATTTGGTCAAAGGTGGTTATAGCGTGTTTTCATAGCAAATATTTACTCAATGTTCGCTAATGATACCAACACTATACAGCTCGGGGCCGGGTCAACTGATGTGTTATAATTATCTTCGAATATGTCAAAATTGTTTCACAAATATCCAAACCAATTCTATTCCATTACCGTTACGTAGAATTACTCCATTACGTTGAAATATTGATGATAAAATCAATACAATAATATCATTACAGAATTATTAAAACCTCCATAGCAGTTTACTTACATATTTTTAAATAATAACACCGTCACATTTGTATACTGGACTTTTAATAATACTGAATGACAAACAGATTTATACTGTGATATTTTGACTAATGGTTCCATATCACGAACATTTTACCCTAATAAGTATAGAGTTACAAAAAATATGCACAAAGGGTATTGAATTATGTCTCGAGGGAAGCCTTTCCATGCTTTAGTTTGTAATGAACCGTACGTAGATATAATATTATAGCTAACACGGTCGTAAAGAAGCCACTATTAATAAAACACCACCTTTTATACGTTAGCCCTGCGGTGACAGCGTCCAGAATGGATATGTTGTTCAGCATATTATTATATATCATTTAAAGTCCTTGATACGTTTAAACCAGTTCTTGATGGAGTTTTACAATAAAGGTTTTGGTATACATAAGACTTAAAGGCTATATCTCCATACGAACAATAAATTAGGTTGCATTCGAAGTATCTTATACTGCACGTAGACTTAATTTCGTCAACGATATTTGGTTGTATGTTAAGTATTTTAATTTCTTAAGTTAAAACAAATGAATAGTGGTTTCATTTTTGTTACCAATTTCTAAACTTTCGTTATTCAGTATTTTAAATTATGCTGTCGGATTTTTTTTTCGAACTGACTATGCTATTGACCTAGCAAGGTCTTAACACCTTCACCGGACTACTATGGCGAGCGCTTAAAGCACTCAGCCGATTCATGATTATTTAGAATTACTTGAAAATCGTAAAACAATTACAAGATCGATCAAAAGTCCTCAAATAATCTCGAATATAATTATTCTGAAAACTAAATATGTACTTACTTGAATGTAATCTGTTTATATGTATGTTTATATGTATTGTATGTTCATTAAGTAGTTTTAATAACCTGTGTTATATATTAATTATTCTACTAAACGTGTAGCTTCGTGCTAAAAAATAACCATTAACGTTGATGGCATCTTTGTCATCAATCACTTAATTAATAATTACTGAGTATAAATAAGAATTTTAATATACCTATTTTTATTTATTATTACACCAAAAAGTAAAATCAAATTGTGTTTATATATTTTTTCTAAAATTTCTTTAATTTTTGACGTGAATATAAAGGAGCTTTTTTCTCATACTTATATCGTTGGTAAATGTAGAGTACGAAGCAATGTTATGTTAAAAATACTGAAAGTGGCAATTACGTAGCCGTAACAAAGTGTTAGACACGGCGACCACCTACCGATAGCCGGGAGGTAGTGCGTGATTGCGCCTGGCACCCGTAATATCCGCCCGTCTCTGCCCACCGATAGTATCAATTTCAATTTGTTGCGGAGCTATACCGGCCTCATCTACTAGATTCGTTGTATGAATCGATTTCGTTCCCAGTTCCGTTCGCATTCGACTTAATCTCGCAACGATTGAAACGCTCGATTCGAGTCATTGATGTTTATATCGGGCTATATCTATTTAATTTCATGTCCCTGCGTACACAGTATAATGAATATTTACGATAAAGATCACGCCTATAAAGCCTTTTAGCACGCGGTTTCGGTGGTATACCACATTTTAATGTTGAATTATATAATACTATTTATTTTAGTTTTTCGTATGATAAATATTTAATCATTGCTGTTTAAATATAAAAGCCACAAATCGAGCGTTGTAGCGACAAATATATATTTTTAATTATATCCCTGTATATTATGTATATAATATTATTTTGAGAATCCTTAAAACGACAACTTGAACATTGCAAGCCGAGGTGTGCCGTGCACCCTTGAGCTAGTTGTCAAATAAAATCGGCTGAGTGCCTTAAGCGTTCGCCTTAGTAGTACGGTGAAGCTGTTAAGACATTGCTAGGTCAATAGCGTTGTAAGATCAAAAAAAAGACAACTTGAACCTGCCAATTATTTTAATTAACACCAAAATTCACATTGATGTTAGTGTCTATTTATTTAATTGACCATTGTCACAATTGTGAGCGATTGATTGTCATTGCAATGGATATCATGATGTAGGAACTTCTGTCGGGCTTTATTACAATTGGGATTCAAATGAAATTTACTTATTGATCAAATTAAACAATAATGAAATTGTTTATATAAAGAAAAGTATATTTAAAAAACACTGCTTGAATAAGAATTCGTACCGATGGTTATTATGTAAATGTAGATAGAGTAATAATACTGAGAAGGTCAAGTGAAATGATTATTGATATGTCATCAAACACAATAATGGAATAATCAAGAACCTTTGTAAATACGCACACACATATAAACATAACTATTAGTAGTCCCAAAAGTTTATCTCTCAGATCCTTTATTTTGCATATAATGGAAGAAAAAAATATAATATGTATATAATACTGTTCACTATGAACAATTTTATGAACTTATGGTTGGTTATTCTCTATATAACAATCTGAATATGTAGGACAATCATCAGATATCGACTTTAATTTACAAAATATAATATCTCAATACGGCAACTAGAATTACTAGTACTTACGAAATATAAGTAAAAACATAGCACTTGAAAACTAAGCTGCTCAAGAATTCGATCGTTTCTTCGTTAAAAATCAGATTTAGATTGCGACCAAAAGATACATAATTAAAAAAAAATCAATTATGTTATTTCAATAGAGTGAGAACACAGTAGAATCTATTTATTTAACTTAATTTCATACAATATATGTGTGATGAATTTAATGAAGAAGTAACGAAGTTGGTATACGTAGTATAAGTAAGAATTAAGCAACAATTTTCTTAATAATTTAATAACAATTTATACATATTATTATACAGTCACAGTAAATAATCAATATTAGATACATTTAATAATATATATTATAATACCTACCAATGACAACCAATTTTAGTTAATAAATAATATAGCACAAATAGATATTTCTACTGAAGCGTGTATATTGCGGAACCCGATCGCTTACTGCTAAGCTTCGCCAGAATTTTGTGTTCAAACGGCGTGACAATTAATCGATCGATTAGCCATTCGCGCTCCGCTTCAAAGCTAAAGTTGAATGTGAGTAATTCTCGGAGCTCCGCTGCCGCACGGGCGCCGCGTCGGTGGAAATTAATTCTGCCGTAAAAAAAGTACTATTCGACTTTTGGACAATCTATTGCTATGGAGTTTCAAATAACTCTCCGATTGTAGCAGTATATAGGCAGCGTATACGTACGTATATGTATGTAAATAAACTGATTCGAATATTGCTATCGGTTATTGCGTGCGACTTAATATTTTGAGTCTCAATATTCTGCGAATCTGGAGTGAAACAGCTTGTGGAAGTTTATTCGCAACGATAATGTTAATAAAAGCATAAGTGTACGTACTAGTTAATCTTAAGTTAACGACCAATGTTATGACAATAGTAATCATATTTTAATTGCTTTTAAGTAGACTATAGTTGCCTACTATAGTAAAAAAGTTTAAAAATCTTAAGTTACAAAAATTTTTGAAATACTTTTTTCAATAACATTTCTAAAAAGATTTACCTTTTATAATGTAAAATCGTGATCGTGCTTTTTTTTCTGATAAAATGTATTTATTTTCTAACTAGATATTCATGAAACCCGTCGTTCTAGGGATTATTGTTTTGACTACCATTACTATAATAAAAAAATAAAATAAAACGGAATCTTCTGAATTAATTATCAAAAACTTTAAAAACGAGTATGTATCAATGTTTGATAATGAATATCTTTGAAACTATCAATTTAATCGTCTAAGCAATAGAGACCATTTTTGTAGAGCGTTCGATTTCCTACAAAAATATAAATGGACCGTTTAATAAACTTTATTCGTTGACGAGTTACAAAATTCATAACCCAAAAAGAAATTTGTCTCAAAATAATCTAACTTTAATCTTCCGTATTTATTAAATGGTGACATTTACGATAAACATGTTAGAGACCTTTTTTGCAGAGCGTTCGATTTCCTACAAAAATATTCGAATTTTTTGGTCCACCCTAGGCTACACTTATCGACCACGCTACCGTCACTTAGACCGTATTATTTTATACATGAACTAGCGGGCCCGGCAGACGTTGTCCCACTCTGATTATGAAAAAATCCTTGACAAATTATATACTAAAAGGTTTCTCGTGAATCACCCTATCCACTGGTGAAAACCGCATGAAAATCCGTTCGGTAGTTTTTGAGTTTATCGCGAACAGACAGACAGACAGACGCGGTAGGGACTTTGTTTTATACTTTGTAATAATAATGATAATATACCATGCGTTTTTTTAATAAAGGCACATCCTAATGTTTCGTATTTTTTACTAAAAACTTGGCAAGAATATTCATTAGAGAGACGAACTTCTTAGCATTCCATGGATTCACCGTGCGGGTGCCGGGTCCATCGTGTGGCCGAGGGAGAAACTCAGAGCAGTTCCCAGGACTTGCGACCCAGGTGTAGGTTTAAGGAGGCCCCCTTTGAGATACGCATCAACGCTCACCTTCACTGCTCGAGTTTCCCGCCCTGCCTAGCCAAATTTGGTAGGAACCTGTTAGTGCAGCCTTTGATACTCGTTCTAAAATAGAACTTACTGCAGTTCTCGACAGGCCAAGGTCCTTCAGAAGGTTATAGAGAGATTTTGCTGGTATACCTCTCGCTCCTACTTCTACCGCGTATAAATTAACCACATAGCCATTTTTATTTAGTTCATTAGTTAGATCGTAATATTTATTTAATTTGATTGTATGGTCTTTAGGAATGTTGGTTTCCCACGGTACCGTAAGCTCTACTAGTAGTATGTTTGATGTGTCTAGAAAAGAGGAATATGTCCGGTTTGGATGACGAAACACCAGCATCCTCTGGGATTTTATAGTGCTTATCATACGTATCCAATAAAATAGTCCAGTCAGGTGCAGTACCTAGGATTGAGAAAGGCTTGCTTTTAGAGTTGACAGTCGAGCCATCCTTTATAAAGTATATATAAAGTTATTTTATTTCTCATGACTTACCGTAATTCGCCGAAGAACTTAATTATGAAATAAAATTAAAATAGAGATTTTCAATGTTCATATTTGATAACAATACTGCTAAAATTGAAAATATTAACAAGCGACATAGCACGTTTAATTAATTAAAAGTTAATTGATGAGCCTCAAAGTTTCTGCGGAAACACGCCCGCTTCATTTTCAATTTCAAATAATTAGATAAAAAGTCAAATGATACGGAAATATCATTCGAGGACACAGTTGACGAATATAATAATAGAGCGTAATAGAATACTTAATCAGTATCTGTTATTGGTTTTTATTGCGTTGCTTGGTACACATATTATATATTTCAATTACTCATATGAGTATGTACCTTAGCTTAGGTTAGCTACTTCCCAACATACCCTAGCGGAATGCCCGGCGTGGGAAGATGAAGGTAAAGAGCTGGTGGCATGTGTGGGTAGTGATCTCTCACTGCCACAGGTAGTCAGGGCCATGATACATCAGGACTCGGCATGGAGTGCTGTGGTTTCCTTCGCTGAGAGTGTCATCTCCTAAAAGGAAGCCGCGGAGAGAGACAGGGAGAAAGATCCCGAAGCACCTACGATCCGACGTTGGTGAACGGGACGTGGAAGAAGGAGAGGTGGAGGAGAATTCCATCAGAGGCCACCCTAGATGACCCTTCCATGTAGAGGGGGGGATTAAGGGGAGGCTAGGTAGGGATAGGGTTAGGGTATGACCAAAGTAGGCTAGGGTTAGGGTATGATTAGAATAGTTTTAGGACGAGGGAGCCTCTAGGGGGGCCACTATGGGTCGTTAAAAATCAATGGCCGGGTGGCGGTGGAGAGGCCTGGCTTTTCCGCTGCCTGCCGAACCCAGGGAGAAAGGGACAGGGGGCCTGGACTCCCATTGCACGGGTTCGGCGGGCTGGGAGGCAGTCTTGCAACCGGGCTGCCTCAGCTGGGTGCGGCGTGGGAAACGCCTGCCGCAGGGGTGTCGCGGAGCTTGCCTGTATGCTCCCCGCGGCACCCCCATAGTGCGGCGTAGGTTGTCGTGGAGTTTTAGCCGGTTAAAGTCGCCGAAAGGCACCACCCCTGCGTGATTAGCACGTAGGTGGTGGTTGGCTCAGTCCAGGCTCTCCCTTGAGAGGTTGGCAGTCCATGAGGATTTTTCCTCCACGTTAAAAAAAAAACGTTAGGTCGCGAATTGCATGAACTAGGCAACAGCCCATGCCGAGGTGTACCGTGCACCCTTGAGTTAGTTGTCAAAATAAAATCGGTTGAGTGCCTTAAACGCTCGACTTAGTAGTTCGGTGAAGCTGTTAAGATCTGGCTAGGACAATAGCATAGTCAGTTCGAGAAAAAGAAATGCTTAAATACTTATTTTCCTTTCAACAATATAAAATAGCTTCCAAAGGCATTTGTCATATCCTTAAGCAATATTATTTTTAGTTTAACGCTCATACTCTATCGATATACCTTTATTAAAATTTACACAAATGTAAACTATGATCGAAGGCCTATCTATACATATAATAAAAATTTATATCTTTTTAGATCTTGATAAAAAAAACCTCGCAGGTGTCTTGGAATAAGTAGTAAAATACATTTCATTTTTTTTTAGAAATGTCTGTCTGTTTGTTTGTTTGATCACGCATCACTGCTAAAATACTGCGTTAATGATACAATCTCTTAAAAAGAAAATCATTAAACATATCTTAGAGTAACATTATGCTTTGTTTCATTAAAATCGGTTCAGTTTATCAAAAGTTATTGTAATTTTAATGACGACGCGACTTAAGTACGAGAGAAAAGTAAATAGACTTAATACATTTAGATGACTTTATTAATCCCGGTTTATTTACATAAAGTTGGGCGCGGGCGAAGTTGCGGGCATAGCTAGTTTCAAACTAATAAACAAAGTTTCCATTATAATACTCACAGTCTAATTAATTAACGCTAATGATAGATTAAAAATTACAAATAGTTTTGAAATATAAATTGTAATTATTTTTCTATATTTTTTTAATAAAGTATTACCATATTTAAACGACTCCTGTAATTCGAATGGATATACCGCAATTTGAAAATCCGCCTGTCTGGTGTAGGAGTGCCACTAAAATTAATGTTCTGCCAGAGAGAAAAACGAGCGAAACGGAGCACGCAAACCATATACAGTCACAACTTTCCATTTAGTGGAATGAAATCAACTTTAAATTTTAAATAGCCAATTGGACACACTTTATATGCTCCCTTCACTATTAAATTTACGTAACTAATTGGCAAAAAGACTAAATAATGCTTAAATTATGATAAACGAGTATTGTAGTCATATACAGGGTTAAATATCAATATTTCAACATATAATCCATGTTTATTCTATCTAAAATGTATAGGAATTACTGATAATTGACTATAAAAATACCAGATACAACTAAATTACTTTTTTACCAATTTGGAACAACATTCTATTGTATTTGCTCCTGAAATTATGTAGCGAGTCCAACAGAATATCTGAATAAAGTAATAAAAAATATAAATTTATATTAGAAATATATTACTATGAATCTGAGTAAGAGGTTTTTCGCATAGTTATGTTGACAAAAAAGGTGATAATATTACCGTAGATTTATTTATACTATTGACCAGAAGTCATCTCAAATTAATAAAATATATATATCGTGATATAATATATAAATTAATAAACAGAATGTTATTAATTTCGTCAGAGAGCGGAAATGATTCTACATTTGTCCTCATAGTTAACTAAGCTGTTATTTAATTATCCACTTATTGAGTTATTTTAAGTTTATTTTTGTTAAAATGTATCTATTTGTTTATATATTTAAACATCTATTAATGTGCCTTGGTAGTAAAATCAACCAGTATGCCGTCACATTAAACGGATTGACGCCATCTTATGCCGTCATGCCTCCTCTACACTATTTTTTTCAAAATCTATATGTGCGTATGCAAGCGTACACTATATATTTCATTTCTTCTCTGTGTAAGCCGCGTACTGTATTTACCGGATTATAAGTATACTTAACACGTTTTAATTATAAATTATGATAATAATTCACATCTGCAGGACGTCCCGCGACGGTCATATACATAAAAAAAATATTTTACTTCTCACGATATAAATTAACGTAATTACTAAGTATTTAAAATAATATGAAATTGATTATTATTTAACGCATTCCCAATAAAAATTTAAACAGAAAACAATATTAAAACACCATTCATAAAATCCCGTTTAATTTTATACAGCCGCTGAGCTCAAATAGTGCATTTATTTGCATTGAACCATTATCCACAGGATTTCCGTGGTTGGAATGAAATGGAAAATCTACGAGTGTGAAACGAATGTCAGTTCATGTAGTGACGATCGGCTTTACAGTGGACGACAATGATCGACTTCATTGAATTCATCGGTTTAGTGAGAAAGCTGATTGCATCGCCGATGCGCTTACGGACCTTAACGATTTTCGATATATTTTAGATGTCACAAAATAGACCTATCTCTTAACTATGAAATTAGTTTCCCTTGTCATAATTAACATTTGTAACATCGAGTATTCCAGGTAAGAATATTTTCTAAATTTATTTCATACAAAAATAGCTTTCTAAATTTTCTGTCAGTCGAAATGATTATATACTTTTTTTGTTATTTAGACTAGAGCCTGCAAAATTAATATAAGTTTAAAAAGATATACATTTCTTTAAAAGTAAATATATATTTAAATATTTAAACATGTAAAACTAAAGATTATTACGCAGTTTTTTACGCAAACATTATAAAAAATACTCACAATTATTTGTCAATAAGAATCCTGTCGAAACTCCCAGCAGAATTAAAAAAAATAAAAGTAGTAAGACTATCAGTGCAGGCCGGCAGTAGTGAATCCAACAGTAATCTTCCGAATTTGCTGCTGGAGGGTTTGCTGACCATCCGCAGCATTTGACACAAAAGCTTTCCGATTGTGAGTTTGATCTAACAACGGCACTGTTTCCTTGTTGGTTCACTATTACTCCTTGAACTGGGGCTTCACTTCCTTGTCCGTAAGCATTTTTCTTCTCAGATAATCGTGCAAATCCAGAATTCTCATCATCAGGATTTCCGTAAACACCGTACGAGGCGACCATATCGACTCCAGATATCGATCTTGTTGTTTCATTTCCAGTACTGTCCTGCACAATATTATTGTCCGTAGTTGGCCAGCACTCACATGAGCAACGGTCCTCTTTCCGACGCTGCCGAGCCTGGGCATTATCTGATCTTCTGATCGATACTTCATTTTTTTTCTCTTCTTCTTTCTTAATTTTGGCATCTTGGGGTAAAATATCATTTACTTCGTAATTCGTCTGTAGATTTTTATGGTTCTCTATATACCAGTGTCTTTCTTCTGCTCTAAGTGTCGTATCGTTATTACCCTCGTAAACGTCTGCATAGTTGGACAGAGGATGTGAAGTGGGACTGTATAGAGGGTCTGCCGTCAGTTGTCCATAACCACGGTCGTACTGCGGCGGACGATTGTTACTCGCATAATATTTTGTGGATGTAGGCACGGTGTACTCGTAGCCCGGCCTGTTCATCTTCAACGCTTAATCGCCTCATTTGAGCTTATGTTTCAGCGTTGAAAACATCATCGCTGTAAATGAATTGCCGTTTAGCCTACTATGATGCTATTAACGTTAAACGTCTGCGTTGAAATGTTGGTTTTGTCAAAGAGTAAACACAATGATAATTGTAAATAAAACGAACTTTCCCACTTCTGTACGTGACTGAGTAGATACATAAAGTTTATTTATATTGTTATGTGTTACATTCAGCAGTTGAAAGTTACAGTTACAAAACATCTGTTTATATCAATTACCCTTTCTTGTTCAGCGGTAGTATTTATCTTTTGTATTGTTACTTCTGTCTCACGCCTGTTAGGGACTCCATTGTAGATAAACAACTTGTGACAAGAGTGAATAAGTTAGTTTAAGTTTAATGAACTGAAGTTATTCTGTGTATATATAAGTTACATTATTTGATAAGAAAAGAAACTTGGACTAGAATAAGAAACTGTCTGGTCTCGATTGAAACATGTAATTAAATTATATGTTACTCTTTGTGGACGAAACGAAGATTAGTCCTTTCCACAAAAGTTCATTGACCTCTGAAACGAATCGGAAACAAAGTTTTGTGTGAATCCCGACTCTTAATAGGATAATCCGTTTTAATTAATTAAATTAAAAATAAGACAAAATCGTTACATAGTAACTGAGTTGAAAGAATTAACTTTTCACAATAACAGAATGAAATAATTAATTAATTAATTAGTAGGTATCTACCATAATACGTTATAAAAATATAATTATTATATACAATTAAATATGAATGTACTTTTTTCCTTAATTTTTATTGGCGTGTAGTAAAACGATATTGAGATGGTTTAATGTACATGTTAATTACCACTAGGTTAAAGCTTTTAAGTGGTTTTTGGCAATTATCATAACGCCACGTAATATTATTGATTCAATAGCCTGAATTCAACTTTGCGTGACTAATATAGTTAAGTTCGTACAAGGTCAGACTCTCTAATGTAAGCGGTATCTAGTATTTTCGTTTACCAACTTCTCTTACAATTAATTACTGTACAGGTATTGAAGTGGCGATAATTCTTTGCTGAAAACACGAAATCACGACTTTAGTAAATATTGTGACATCGGTGTAATATATCCCAATATTAAAATAATATGAGAAATTGGACCATACGTAATAGTTACGATTACATAATTAACTTTTAATAATATAAATAATCATATATGTAAATTACATATGTTGTTATATGGTTTTACAAATCGCTGTCCTCTCTATACATAACGAGTATTATTTTAGGACATAACAAAGTACAATAATAACACATTATTAAAACATAATAAATTAAATGTCAATAATAATTTTCTGTTGTGACTCAGAACCGCTTTTAATCATAGCCTATTCATAAAAAAATAGCCCGCGGCAGTCATCAGGGTATCATAAAATATGGCTGAAGTGTAATAGGAGCATAAACTACGTGAGCGAAATTTCTCCCGTATACTTTTGTTTTTATTAATTTTGCAGTGTCAACATGTATAGCGTGCGGAGTACATGAATATTAACTTCGTACTTTTATAGTTAAAACATTATGTTTTGTTTTTTTTTAAGTATTTTATTTCATACTCTACACTAAAGATAAAAATCAGGCTTGTGTATTCTTTGAAATAATAATCAATATCTGATTATAAACATAAACATAAACAAAAATTATAATATGATTGTGTTCAATTAAAATCTTGACAAATTTTAAGAATCTTTGAAAGAAGTCTCTACTAATTTTATAAAGAGGTAAAGCTTGTGAGGTTGTACGGGGTAATCTCTGGATCTATTAAACCGATTTTGAAAATTATTTTACCAATAGAAAGCCACTTTACTTGTGAGTGTTATAGGCTATATATTTACCCGAAAAATTAAAAGACTTTATTGTAGTAGTCGGATTTACAAAGTAAGTCGGAGAAAAAACGGTCGAACGAAAACATTTCTTACGAACGCTTCCTTAACGATGAGAGATATATGATTGAATTCTAGAGAAAAGTTGTAGAGCTTGATAACGCTTACAAAAAGTGAGTGACAGCATATGTTTAACTTTGATATTTAAGTCACAAAAAGTAGATTTTTATAAATGTTTACCGCCCAACGAAGTGGGCACGGGTCAGCTAGTAATTAATAAAAACAGTCTTATATTTATTTATATTTAGAAGAATGTTCATGACGTACATACTGGTTTTATTCAAAATAATTAATAGTCTTATGTTTGTTATATCAAATATAACGCATATCCTGCATAGTTCTAGATAGATAGAGCGTATATATAAATTTAAATACTTCTCATAATTAAAAATCCACAACCTTCAAATCGTTCTTACCGAATATTAAAATAATGCAATATATTACAGCCTGTTCCTTTCAATTTATAAACAAATACGTTACGTAGATAATTAAACAAGTCAATTAAAAAGACGTTGGGTAAAATAGGTTGAAAATAATACAAACTAAACGGCGAATACGACTGCAAATCCACAAATTACAAGTTGAAAAGCACAGTCCTCGTTGACGCACGCGAATGTCCAGTCCAACAAAATAACATAGTGAAACGCCCACACTGTACGAGAACATAAACGAGCGACAAGCGACAACGCAACGTAAGCGTAACGTACGCGCGCCGTTTTAGTGCTCGAGCTATATCTATAAATTCGTGTGTAGTGGAAAGTATTTGCACAGCGTTTTAGTACCGTGCGAAGAATATTTATTCTCGTAATATTCTGTGCTTTAGATTAATACTAGTTTCTACCCGCGATTTCGTTTACGTAGAAGGTGAAAAATATTTTTAAATAATACGTACGTTAATCCCTATTTTGAAACATCCTTCATTGGTGTTTCGTTCCTATTTATCTTAGCATGATAATATATCGCCTTTCTCGATAAATCAGTTATCTAACATTGAAAGAATTTTTCAAATCGGAACAGTAGTTCCTGAGATTAGCGCGTTCAAGCAAACACACTCTACAGCTTTATAATATTAAGTATAGATTTATTTATTTTTGTATAGTCAAGAATGTACTTATATTATACTATGAAATCGGCAATAATAATTCTAACTAGTAACATTATAAATGTGAAAATGAGTTTGTTTGTTATACTTTCACGCCGTAACTACTCAATCAATCATGGCATTTTGCATATACGTTGTCAAAGATAGCTTGTCAAGGATACCTTCAATCGAGAAACGATATAATGTTCCCGAGGGATAGATCAAATCTACATTAACGCGAGTGAAGTTGCGAGTAAAATGTAGTATTATATAAATTGATATTTACGGCTTATTTTACAAGTAATTTATACCTGTACTTGATCGATCTCGACAAGATTATTGTTGCGAACAAATATATATTATTACTGACATACATATTTTAATAGCTTTTGCTATTAATAACATGATATATAATTAATGTTATGAAAGTTAGAATAATGACATTTATTTATATCATTCTTATTTATATTTTCTAATTGTTCAAGTATCAATTTCCTTGAATTCTCTATTTATAACTTTAATACCAACTCGACTGAACAATTAAAATATATCCTTTAATAAATACCTTTTCTGGTTATTTTTTCTAATTTTTTTAGCAAATCTGTTCACAGCACCAGTCCGTAAACGCTACATAACAGTCTCTTGTCGTAGTAAAGCACGAAGAAGTTAGTAATCACACTGCGGATTAAATTCCACAAATGCTCGTTCAATGCAACTTATAAAGACTAAAAAACTCTTTCCAATTTTTTTATTGATAAGATTAAAGCTTGCCAATAGCTAAAAAACAAAAACAGAACGAAGAAAATCGGATGAAAAACAGAAGACGGAGAAGCTCTTAACCGTTTCCCAACTGCCTATCTATATATATTATTAAATATTATATATTATTAAGCACCTAAACCTTGATCTGGCGCTTACACTTTATAGCCGTTTATATTAAACGCTAGTTAATACACGCAGCTTTGTCTGCGTCGTTTAATATTTTAATATATGTACCTAGGATATAATATAAGCACCACACCACTTACTCCACTCCTCCATAGCAACAAAACAAACGTGGCTGAAGGCGTAGGTGCTTATAAAAATCGGAGTTTCTTAAACCTCTGATAAGTTTATATTAAGTGTAGCTATCGCGATAATCCTTTTTTTTAGATAAGAGCCAAGAGTCTTGGAAGTAAAATGTATTTAGTAGCTTTTAAGTGATGTACCCAATAATGGTAGAATGATGGAGCATTCTTTTTATAAAGAACATGTCACTATTTACGGCTACATTATCATTTTAAGTGAGATAAAATTGTCGTCAAAGGCTAAACTCACAAAGATGTTACAAAACAAAGCGATTCATCGGTTAAGAAAATATTAATTATTTATCCTCCTTTATTAAAATATTAAACAAATGTTACCACAACATTCAGGTTTCCTCACGATGATTTTCTACATTCCCAGTAGATATTATCATAAAGTAATTAATTATAGATTGTAAACTTATCGAGCTATATATGACTGGACTACTGACGTCAGATCAGGAGATCTTCCCCCAAATTCAGGGGGCTTACTGGATGGAAAGAAGTCTTACAAAGAGATTCGTAGGAATTTTTAGGGGTTATCATAATTTCTGAATGTAAAATGCATCTAACTAGAAAATGATTGTTCGCAGTGGATTGGCACCCTTAATTTTTGTATATCCAGGCGTGAGGCTTTACACGCAACACCAAAGGTATACCGCCAACCTTAAATTTGTTCGTGTATTGTAATTTCTTGCTGTTTTTATTTCAAAATTGTTGTTTTTAGAGCAACGTGAAAAATCCATCTGGTAACATTAACTAGACTAGAATCAAACGACAATGAAGTAACATTCCCATGGCTTAATAACTGGTACACCACAACTAACCCATACGGGATACGTTATAAATACTAATTATGCTATCATTTTTTTTTACTTAGGTAGTTAATAAATAACCAAAAAATCAAGTATAAATAACCAGCTAAATAATTGTAGTTTGAATAAAAATTTACAATGATTCGAATTTTATAAATTTGAACTGACATTCAAAGGTTCGTCTAAGTGGATATAATGTTCCCTAACAATGTAGTTTAATCATACCCACAACTTTTAGTATAATAAACGCTTTTATTTATACATGTTAATCGAAAAAATTATCCGCGTATCGCTTGTAAGGTTTGATACATTTTGTTTCTAGTGACTATTGTCGTGGACTTATAATGTAATATTATATGAAAAAAAAGTATGTATAAAATCTGTCAATATCAATATATACTACACAGAAAAGAGTGCTATATATTGGTATAATTTTCTTAGAGCGTCTATCTATTGTAAGGAGAAACATTGTTATTACTAATGTAAAAAGTTAAAACACATTTGAACATTATTGAAGCACATGAGTTATATAATTTACTAGCTGGCCGGGCAGGCGTTGTCCCGCCCTGATTATAAAAAAAATCCTTGACAAATTATATACTAAAACCTTCCCCGTGAATCGACTGGTGAAAACAGCATGAAAATCCGTTCAGTAGTTTTTGAGTTTATCGCGAACAGACAGACAGACAGACGCGGTAGTGGACTTTGTTTTATACTATGTAATGATTTGCAATGTTCTGTCATTAAAATTATAGTATTTTATTTTAAAACCATCAATTTCATAAAATTAAATATATTTATATCATTAAATATCACGTAGTATTTAAGAAATCTTATGGCAATATAAAACGATATTTTACAATAACTTTAAAATATACGATAATGATAAGAATGTTAGCGCTACTTGATTTCATGTTTAAACTAAATAAAATCTGATATACCTGTAAACATTTCCGAGGGAAACCTTAAAGACGCTGTTATCTAATCCCTGTTTCGGATTTATAAAATGGAAGGAACGAGCCGTAATATATTGCGTTACGCTCTACAGTAAATAAAGATAAAAATTGCTTATGTTTTTTTTCACAATATTATTAGAACACGGATATTTTTATTATTTTTTGTATTTAATTTAAAGAGTTCTTTCTATATGTATAAAAGTTTTGTAAATAATAATCAATAAATACATTGAAATTCATAGTATATTTGATTACAAAATGTTTTTTTCAGAAGACAGCTAATTATTCATAAATTCTTATAAGACGTAAATAAAAATCGGAATTAAATAAAAAACGGAATATAATAATTCCGACGACACTTATCAAATTTATTAGTATATTTTAGTAAGAAAAATAAATAATATAAAGTCATTACAAAAGTTGTAAAATGATTTTAAAATTGCAAAAAGTTCTTAAATGAAGTGTGTATTAAATTAATAATGTAAAATTAGGTTATCCGATTATCAGTTGAAATTTAAAATGTATAAGATACTCTTTGATTATATAATAATAATAATACTAATTAATAGTCACAAAAATAATTAAGAATGGAAAACTTCGTTCTATATGTATATTTGATTTTAAAAATAATTCAAAATAGCATCACAGTAATCTCATTAAAAATATCAAGATTGTATTCTACGAATGATAAGTGACGGCTCGCGCCGGCCGATGAACCTGTGCACCCATATAAAATCAAAACCATTACACATTACATGAATCGCAAACACAACCACGCGGCACACTAAACACATTCTTAACTCCGGCATTCCTCACGGTAACGGCAGTCCCCATTATTGTCCATAAAGATAGTTCAGAATTTATGGCCGTACGAGAGGTCACGATCGCGCAGTGTTCGTAGCAAGTGTAGCGGGCGTCGCGACGTCGATGTAGCCCCGCTCGAGCGACGCGACGCGAACTGGCACCCGCACAACTAGACTGCCAGTACGGAGGACCCCGCCCGCCCTTGCGCCACCCGCCTCTGTCACAGGCACTCTCCGCCCAAATTCAGACGAGGTTTCATTAATGTTGTTATCAGTGTAAAAGTTCGGTTAACTCAAACTAAGAACGGAGTTTTAATTAACTTTCCGTATAGTACCAAGTAGCTAGCAAAGGTTAGACACATTTTTATGTATCAATTGTACTAAACTCTTAATTCTTTGTACATTGTAATTTAAAAAGATAAATTTATGTTAGTTTTATGTCACTGTGTGTCGCTTATCAAAATGCGTTACTAACATTATTATTAAAATCAATCCTATCTTAAAATATCATCAAAGCATGTCTTATTTGTCATTGTATTGTTTTATGAGAGACAAAAATGACTACAATATAATAATGATAAGAAATGACATATTTTATCTCATTTTTTGCTGATGTTACTGATGTACTTATCCTAAAAATAGAATGTCCATATTAGTTATTAAATAACTCGCCCCATCTTCAATTTATATTTCAGTATTTTATAAGGCTTTTATTTAGTGGGAGGTAGAAATCTACTCCACCCGCTTTATTTATATCATATTATTCCTCAAGAATTATTACGCAACTAAATAATTTGAACTCATAGCTCATATCTATTGGTTTTTTTTTATATCGTAGGAGGCAAACGAACATTTGGGTCACCTGATGTTAAGTGATCACCGCCGTCCATCGACACTAACAACACCAGGGGAGAGTGGGATGAGGGGGAAGGAGTGGGGATTGGGGATGGTGGGGGAACGAAACGCAGTAACGCAAGCACTGTGACTTCACGTCGGTTTTCTGTGAAAGGGTGGTACAACCCCAGACGAGCCAACCCATTCATGCTGATACCAATAATGCTTCAGCGTGGCTTTACCATCTACTAAATATTAAATATGAACAAGTTTCCATTCGTTTTGCTGATGATACCGTGTACAAGTCTATATCAACATTTTTGACAAATATGTTCAAGGTCTCCATGTCGTTCCAATACGAGGGCGAATTGTAAGAATTATTGATATCACGCCGGTGGCTCATACAAAAAGTTTATAAAAGGAAGTGGAGCGAACAAACTGGCGGTGAACAAACTTTTACGGCGGGACGCGACGCGACGTTACTTATCTGCCGGCGGCGAGCTGACAGCCGCAGATGAAAAATTGAAATTGTGTGAGATAAAACTACCTAACCGGCAGTATAACTCTAGCCAGACAACATGACGACAGTAAGAACTACATATAGTTTAAGTTTCTAGTTTCAATTGTTTTTAAAAGATGAAAAACCAATTCTTATGATTTCTCCAACAACTTGACATTTAATTGTATTACCTACCTACATATCTTGAACAAATGAAACATTCACACAATACATTCAGTTAAAAAGCAGTTTTGAACAATATCCACGGAATATTGATATAACAATATTGGCCTCTTGATTATGCAACAAATTTGTTGTGTAAAAGTCTCTGCTCTGCAAGCGTTTGTTGTATTTATTATATTATATATCATAATAAATAGTTAAATTACTGCAAGATGGATACTGTGTAAACATTTTCGATGTTTATGTATGTACTCGCTAGCTTTTGCTCTCGGCTTCGATCGGGTTTATGTTGATTTTTTCTATCTCGTAGGAACAGTGTTTTTTTTTAGATTTGGGTGTATCGCCTACCTCAGCTATACTCAACCTCCAGCCGGCCGGGCCTTTATAGTTGTCCCACCCCATTATACTTTATTCTCAATTATTTAAAATTCCGTGCCCATCAGAAAAATTAAATAGACTCCAGATAACCCGACAGCAATGCGTTCCTTTTAAGGGTTGTACCAAGCTCGTTTTATTGGACAAACATTTTTCACTACTTTAATACGTTGTTAATTTGAAATTACGTTTTTTTTATTTAATATCTAAATATTTGTGTGAAACATACGTGTGGCCCCATTTAAAAAAAGGTTGAGTACCACTGGTTTACATGTTAATGTGTATGCAGAATTCCATGATGATTGGTTGAGCAGTTAAGGCGTAGAATAATAACAAACCAACTTACATTGGCATTTATAGAGAAGTACCTTTTTCTCGCGGGTTCCTTCGCGTTGACATAGTTTTGATCTATCCCTCGGGATTATTACGCTTCCTCTGGACGAAAGGGAGTACTATCTCCTATCCTCTATTCCTGACAAAATGTATGCAAAATTTCATAATAATCTATTGAGTACTTAAGGCGTGAAAGTGCTACAGATATATTCACATTTATAATATTACACGGGATAAGTTAAGATACCGTTTTGTATGGTGATCGATTGAAATATGCCGAAATTACTGTAAAACAACGCGATGTAGTAGTAATTCATAGTAAGATAACAAATATCTTTTCCATAAAAAACATGTCAAACTTGTTGAAGATTAGCAATCCTAGATGTATATATTCATTTTAATATAAATAGATAAAATTTTGTGGATTGACAAAATTTCCACAACAAACTAGTCATTTCAATTTCCAAATCAATAGAATGGAAGAACAAATAACAGAAATACCGTTCGAACATCGAAAAACTCATATGTAAATGTGAGTGTTTTCACTTCGTGTCAATTCATTACGGTCGATGGAAAGTGTATAGTGACGTCAACGTGACGTTATAGCATGCAATAACGAAACGTCAAGCGACCCTTCCCTATTTATGGAGGAACTCCGCCGAGGGCGCCACGTGAAAAGTCTCGCGTAAATCAAAGTCATAAATTCCCCTATCGTGAATGAACATTTCTCTTCGCGAACGTCTACAACAGTTGAATGGATAACGTCTACCAACCCCTCCGGATCACCTCTACAGAGTCATTTGCTTTTGTTCTTGGTGTAATTAATATCGGACAGAAGGGGATTTTGAAATAGCGGCGGGCACCATTCGCATATCGGTAATGATCCAGCGGAACGCTTCGCAGCTTCGTACGACCCTCGGCCCCGTACAACTGCCGGCCATATTCACTTAATAAACGAAGCCCAACCAAATTATCACGAATGATTTGATGTTTCAAATAAACACACGTCAAGACGATGGATGTCAACAACACTAGGATTCTAATTGTGTACTGGAATAATGATCGTCAAATATCAGAAAATTATCTTAAACTAGTTATTGGAACAAGATAAAATCCATCTTATGAAATCGTCCATCCCAGTATCAAGATAACATTAAATTAATTTAATCCGATACAAGTTTATATAGGTTATTTAAAAAAAATCCTTTATAAGTTATTACGTTTTGATTCTCCTTTTTATTCTATATCCTAACTAATTGTCAATGGTAAAATATGTATGTTTGTTACGATTTTTAATGCCTTCATTGAAAAGCGTAGTATCATAAAATGTTGTATACACATTTTCAGGAGCACACAAATGGAAATACCTAGAGTACCTTTTATTTAAAAGAAAAGTACTTTTCCCGAAGAATTAGTCAAATGTACATTAACGCGAGTAAAGCTGCGAGCAAAACACAGTTTTATAACGTAATATGTATTATAAATAAAAGTATTGAGATATGGTATAGTGTATCTGTCCCGGTTAATCTTTAATATAATTACATTAACATGAGTAGTACCACGAATTGTTCAGCGTAGTTATATCCACGCTCCCCGAAACCCGCATAGAAGGCCTTTAAATTTGTGACAGAATTGTCTTATTATAAACAGCTGTATAAATTAGTATGTTTTCACTAAACTAGTAGTCTACCTACTATTTAAATTACTTATATTTATACACGGTTATAATGTAAAACTAAATATTCAATGTAAAAGTAAATGCCATACAATATAGGTAAAGATTTAAGTATGATGGTGGACGGATATAAGAGTTGCGGAAGACCAAAAAATGGATGAATCGTGTGAAAAATGATATGCAAGTAAAAGGTGTGAATGTGAAGGTGTGAAATATCATTATCATAATAGCATGTTAAATAATTAAATGACTATTTAACTGATACGAATTATTATTCTTTAAAATATAGGGTGCTAGAATTAGCGTATCACATACTTCAAGGAAAATTTTCAATATAATTATTACATAGTATAAAATAAAGCCCCTTACCGCGTCTGTCTATCACTCTGTTCGCGATAAACTCAAAAACTACTGAACGGATCTTCATGCGGTTTTTACCAGTAGATATAGTGATGCGTGAGGAAGGTTTTGGTATATAATTTGTCAAGGATATTTTTATAATCAGGGTGGGACAACGTCTGCCGGACCCGCTAGTATAATATAATTTAAATAAAGTAGTGAAATTGGTGTGAACATAAAAATGTATTTCGATTAAATTCATAACCAGAAAGGTAATAAGAAATGAGTTTCTTTGTCTTGGAAATTTCATCCCCTTTGCGAATAATTCCAGATATAGTTAGAAGTATAATCTAATGAGAAAAATACGCTAAACGTAAGAAATATAATCTTGTAGCTTCACACAAATTTTCCGTGAGGATTTCTTTCCATTTCCAGTGTCACATTAGGACGCCGTCCTTGCTAACGTTATATAAGTTCTATATTGTTGTTTACGACAAACTTAGAACTTAGCAGGAGCAATTCACCTCATAAATTTTCGTGTAATAACAGCTCACAGTTTCCCTAGACACTTGTAAGAACGACGCAATAAGCCACGGCTTCTTGGTACCTGAGTTACTTCACCGGCACTCATACTTATGAAGAACATTATAACATAAACCTAGTTTAAGATAGTTTAGTTGGATAAACGTAGCATATAAACTAAATTTACTCAATTTTATTCACAGAGATTGCATATATTCGGTATATAATGTATACTATTATTGACTTTCCAATAATTACAAATTGCTGTCGCGTTGAAAAGATATAACTGTTATAGAGAAAAAATTAAGTGGAAACCTTAATTGTACTTGCGTTCTCGACGTTTAATAGATAGTAGTGGTCGTTCATTGGTTGAAATTTGATAATTACTTTTTTTTAAGTTCCAATATTTTTTGGCAAAGTATGTACACATATTGTAGACTACCTTTTGCTCACTTAAGTGTAGATTGTATTGGAACTTCGGTAACAATACATTTTTTCTGGATGGAATGTCTCCTGTCTTTTTCTGTACCCGTGGTGACAACATTTATCCAAAATTTCATAATGATTAATAAAGTAGTTAAGGTATGAAAGCGTAACAAACAAACAGACTCACTTTCGCATTTATAATATTAGGAAGGATTAACAGACGTAAGGATCGCGAAGTATGGGAAATAGAAACTTAGAAGTAAAGACTTCGAGTAGTCAATGGTAAGAGAAAAACTATTCCCAACCTATTTACAAATTAAATCAACCCTGATTATTATATGAACCATTATTTTAGTATATTTTTCTGCTTATTAATTTATTCTATCGTACAATTTCAAGACGATGCAGGCGCTTTTACTGATAAAATTTTAACAATTGATTATAATACCATTTAGGATATATATTCATTTAAAAATTAATATATAAAGTGCAAGTGAAATGTCTACTTAATTACTAAGCAATTCATACAATTATTGAGTCTATTTAAATTATTCAAGAAGCTTGTTGTATATTGAAATTTTTATGTTATCTCGTCAGTAGGTAGGTCTATGCATCCGACCGGCAAAATCGTGGTTTATTCTAAATTCTTACAAAGTCTTCGCCAATCTAGCAAAACCGTAAGGTCTAACAGTCGGGTCCTTTGTTATAATAGATTTATGACTTTGATAAAGAATGTGAATGCTTTGACTGCAAAAACTAGCATGATATCCACAGGATTGTGTTTGTAGTATAAAATGGATCAGAAGAAAACTTCTAGAAAGAAAACAATTTTTAACAGACGTCATAAAGGAGGTTTTTGCGGTTAAATTCTGTTGTATTTTTTTTCTATCTCTTACCAAAGAGTATCGACATTTATGAGCCTATTTGGATCTTTTTTTATTAAAAAAAGCATATTTTACTATTGCATTTTCAAAGCAGTCCCATTTTAATTTCAATTGCATCGCATCTGGGAATTCGAAGATTCATACAGGGATCTCTTCAAAATGTAATTGAAAGTGTACACAGATTTATACATTGATACGCTTACCATAGTTATAGTCGTTTTGGTGGATATAAAAAGTAGATTTTTTTTAAAGTAGGTTTTATTTTTTTGTTAAATGTTTGATTTAAAATAATACTTAAGTACTTAGTTATTGATAAATAATGCGTTGCGTTCACTTATAGAAAGAAGTCACTATAGATGATTCTATTCTCAGCGCTCATGATCCAAACGTTGACGCATTCCTCTATAAATTCTATACTTACTTAAGGGAATTACTCTAAATACAAAACGGATTTCTACTACGTACTACACCATAACGAATTTCAGCCCGTAATCCTACCCTACAAACCTAAAAATAAACCTCACTTTTTGAATGCAACTCATCACGTTCCTGAACTAATTTTGTTCAGGGCTGAATCATAATTTTCGCATTATTATCAACTCAATGAATGAAATAGTCCGATATCTCATCTACTTTTAATAGGCCACCAGTCCATGTGGTGGAAGCGCGTTGTATCGATGTGACTCACACAGTTCGTAAGGGGGTTCTAACACCCACTCCCCCTTGAGAGGTCTAACATCTCGACCTCTCAAACCGCAGTTGAGGCCCCTTATGAGGGGACAACAGCTGTCGGAGGAGCAGATGTAGTACCGATTACATAGTCCCTGCTACCCTGGCCAAAAGGTGTAAGAAGGTACCATGGGGTTTCAGTCCTTGCGACTCGGGCATATCTATCCTCAGCTGCCCAGCAGTACGGATATCCGTTAGGAATTTCTCCATGAAAAAAAAGGCCACCAGTCCATCAAAATTTAAACCCACCTATCACCCTAAAGTATTTTAACTTAGTGATTATCTTCCAAGCGTTAACTTACTATAATAACAAAATGTACTAATATACCTCTTATTAATAAATTTCACTGTATCGTATTCCAATTTTCCAATCGAAACACATCCCCTGTCTCCATTATTAACATTCATGAAATTTGTATTTTAAATATGTCCTGATTAGTTATATTAAGCTTGACTATTGATGTTTAATTATGTTTGTTATTTTCAGAACTTTGAAATGCCGTGTAGTCGTGCATAAACCGACATATTTAGAAATGTCGCAATATATTATTCAACGGAGCATTCAGCAGATGTCGAACTGTGACAAAGCTGAATAAAAAATGTAAATGGTACATAACTTTGTTTATAATAAATTCAATAGTTTTTGTGGAGTCTAAAGTATATGTTTGTAAATGTAAATAAATGTTTTTTTATGTTATTTTGTAATAATATTTTGTATATATTTATTATTATCTTATATAAATTACTAATTTTGTAAATAAAAAAGAATTTTCAAACCATGTTAAGATAACTGTAATTTTATTGAAGTTATACTTCTGTCGGCGCGTTGGGGAAAAATGATGAGAGTAAATTTTTACGATGCGCGCGCACATCATCAAGAAAAACCGACACCTTGAAGTTAGCTATAGTCAACATGTTGTTTCTTTGTATTTGTTGTTTGTATTTCTTTGTATTAAAACTTTCAATGTATTAAATACCTTTTTGTCTATTGTTAGTGTCGTTTTTTCTACAAACGTAGGATAAGGCGAAAGATAAAATTTCTGAAAAGATTTATATCTTGTTACGCCAAAGAAGTATAATTTCTAACGCGTGTACATAATTACACACACACTTTTTTTGTGTCTTATGAAATGATTTAAATTTACGTTGGTATCACTCTTATCTCTTTTAACTACACGCTTTTAAAACTACAAAATTATCGAATACGGGTCAAGTGGACCCTCCGAACGGAGTTTAAGGGTTGTTTACAAATGTACTACAAATAGAACGTGTTTGATAACTTTTGAAATGTTTACTGTACGGCTGGGAACTTTTTATTTGATTTGCATTTGCTTTTGTGAAATCTACTATTTTGAGTTTATTTCGTTGAACAGGGCTTACAAGTATGAAACATTTAGATGTTTGCTACCGAGTGCATTTGACGTAGTATGTTGAAAAGTTTACTATCAACATGTACCGGTTTATAAAACCGCATACATATTTTTTTTTATATTTATTTATTTTAGGATCGTCAACATGACAATACATTAGTGAGAATATAAAAAGTAGGACTATTGTAACACATTATAAATGTAGTCATATTTACAGACAACCACGGCATGCTCCAACAATAAATTAAATATTAATAAAACAAAAGATTAAACTATTTTAAATATTAAAAAAAAAATACGGATTATCAAAACAGATTCAGAACAAATCAATTACTTCGGTGACGAAAATTTATTATAAAGAGTGTAAGGTTTAGTTATTTCCTATTTCTACTATAGAATACGAGTACTCTATGTACTGTACTGTACTACTGTTCAAACGATATGATTTAAAATATACATAACACGTTCCAATTAATCCCTTAGAAGAATTTCGACCTGCTATGACTAGTTACAGGACTTTATTTAATTTTAAATTGGCACATAACTATAGGGTGTAGTGGCCACTTAATTTCTACTTCATAAGATAAAAATAACCATCGATTTATAAGTATACGTTCTATACATGCAAATATTTCATTGAGAACATAACAGCAAATTAAATCCATAATTAATAAAGAAGTTCCCTTGTGTGGGTTACAAAACAAAATATGCACCGAACACGTTACCACATGCATATTCAATTTGCAAACTTGCGAACCGGATCTAGATAATACTAGTGGAGGCACCACAAGTTTTAAATTTTCGTTTTACCAGGACACGGCGAAAATAATATTAAATTCAGATATGCTTTCGACTGGAATTCTCGACCACAGTAATCCGAACCATCTAGACAGCCGCAAGCTACAGCGTAATTAGCTAAAATATGACTTTTAAACTAACAGCACTACGCCTCTCCACATTTCGGCTAACTTTTAACTAACGAGGTGTATTTTCATGCCAACTTCTGTATTTGCGTGATGTAATTTGGGACAGAATAAAGGGCATAGGATATATAGGGGCTTAAGTATAGTGAATCGGCCCCAGAAATATATTGAAACGGTATTTAGGGAATGTATAGGTACTTAGGGTAATAAGATCCTGAAAGTTTTAGACCGCTAATTTAATTGGTTATCGAGGATAAAGAAAATATGTAAAAATATGTAAATCTTACAATTGACTAGACTTCAATTGATCTAAATGTTTAATATGTTTTGATGGTGATTAATAGCATCTAGAAATTAAGTGCTTTCTAGCTTCATTAGAGCATTGAAAACAAATATATTTTTCTTTTAAATTGTATTTTGACCATGATCCATATGTATAATCGGGTAGGTATAGACTTCGTACAGTTAAGAAAAAATATTTTTCCAATCCTTATGTATTCTCTACAACATCGTGATTATTCAAAATTTCTATAATATAAAATATTGTATAAAAAATAAAAAACAACACTTTTACGTAGTTTATCAATTTTTTTATATACGTATGTACTTTCGTTTATTTTTTACCTTAACGCTCAGGAATTTATTAGAAGGTTAATAATAATCGCTTATTTATCATAAAACGTATTAAAAATGCATAGAAGTAAACCAAAAGGCTTTTTTTATTTTATTTTAATTTTGGCAACCAATCTTCTTGTAGATTATTACTGCCATTGTACGAGTAGGCACAATGACATTATAAGTTTCTTGCGATCATTTCAATTAACTAACAAGATGGTGGCCGTCTTGTTAGAACTTTCCAGAGAATTTTTATATCAGAATCCACGTGGTATTATTTCCGAACCAATTCACTTGTACACAATAACCAAACTATATTACGTAAAACACCAACAATTTTACAAAATATAAAGCCAAATAATACAAGATTATGAATAAAATATAAAGTCCACTGCATGACATTCCAAAATCCCGCCAAAAACTCGCCCAAACATTTTGTGTCGAATTTAATGTTTGAAAATAGAAGACAGTTTTCTTAAAAAAGTTTTAATGATTTCACAAATATCTATTCAAAGTCAGGAATCTATCCGTGATAACATTTCGTGAAGTATCACTATAAATCATAAGGCCGTTTCAATTTACGTAGTCTAACATGGCTGTAATAACCTAACTACTGCTCGGTGTGTGTTGAAAGACCTAAATTTGTATTCAAGAAACGATATCATCATTATTTACTGCAATTTTCTTCGTATACAGTACACGAATGGTATCGTTGAGAACGATATGGTCGGAATGTGTAATACTTTATAATCGGTATCTGCTTTAGATACTCATTTAGCGTCTATAATGTTCGTACCTATCATATACCTATCAAGATTGATATATTTCAATAGCATTTTAACATTTCATACGGAATATTTGCATAATATTATCTTAAAGATTGAAATTGCATTTTTATACAGCACATATAATATCTAGTTCGTTTCATTTAAATGATATCGACTTAAGTGACTTGTTCACTTAAGGTGACCGTTGCCACTTTACAGGTACCTTTGAAATGTATTTAGATAAACGAGATCAAGTTTTAAAATGTCTTGTAAATTCAAATCATATATCGAATATACTTATTGACTAACTTTATGGAAGTCTAAATCGTATAATCATAATGCTTATAATTATGTAAATGTTATAGGTATATAAAAAAATGGTATCCCTTTTAGAATTATCCGATACACGTGTGTCGTAAAACTTAATTATTGTTTAATTGCTTGTCCATCTTACTAATTGTCTTATTGATAATTTATGCATATTAAAAAATAAGTATTTTATTTACAGTTATAAGCAGCAGTAAAAAATAAGCAGAGCAAGAATAGAGGTGATCATCATTAAAACAAGCAATAATGTAATGCGTTATTTATACGGTCATTATCCTGCTGTCCGTTATTATCAGTTCTCTGTTATTATTATTAAGAATGAAGATAATCGACTGCGTTATAACAATATGCAAAAAAACAATGTAAAGGGGTAATTTCTTATTGCTCACGTTCAAAGTCACAATATGAACAACGAATACTCCTTCCATTATCATTTTACTGTTATAAACTGCAATGCGATGCAATCAGTCAATAGCAAAATAATTGACAACAGTTTATAATAAAAAACGTTGTAAATTACACAACAACTTAATTCGTTATTTATATATAACCGTCATTAAAATCTATAAAATGTAATCTATTTACCAGGCGATATACAAAGTGTTTGCATACTTTGCATATTGTCTGGTAAATAGATTACATTTTATAAATTTTAATATTCATAATTTAATAATTTAATATTCATCAGGTCAATTACTTCTCATAACTTATTTCTTAAAGAGATCTTCACGTATATAGATGGTTCAAACTGTCTAAGGTGTTTAATGGATATAAAACTTATTAATCAACCCATCGCTTAATAATAGAGTTTTGAGTGCAAGCCAGTTATTCCCTTTTGTGTGTCTGGCAACTTCACTTTGGTGGTTATTCCAGTTAACCAGTGTCTCGAGAGGGCCGCATGCAGCCCATGGTTAATGTACGTGTGGCATCAGAATAGCGAAAGATAGAAGCATCGACACTGTGCTGTGCGAGTGTGCACTCGGAACTAATCAAACTACATTTATAATTTTATTAATGTTGTTTACTGGTTTATTAAGCTGTTTTAATTTATATGGCCTGTCTTTTTTAACTCATAGCCCGTCAGACTGGACTAGTTTCAAACAGTGTGCATCTCTGTTATAGATAAACTGTGGCTTCTAACTCGATGTAGAATGACATTACAAATATTTGAATATTTTGATAGCTAATGTAATAATATGGTTGGTCTGATTTATGTATATGTAAAATTTAAAGTGTGTAGTAAAAATGTAAAGTGGTAGTAATTGGAACGAAGTTCCTTACGGCAGGCTTGGAGGAGATAGGGACCGAACTGAAAAAAATGTGATAGTAAAACCGTAAGAAAAAGTCCATGGAATAAGACCGTTAAATGAGCCGTGCGCAGGCGCGACAGTCGTATACACAAGCGAGTAGTGTATAATACCTTTCTCTTTCTCCTTCTTTCTTGCATTTTTTTCTTTGCAAATTGTGTCGATTCTACATTAGCCGAAGGAACTTCGTTCCTACCTGGTGTCCCACGACACGACATCTTTTATATCTTCTTGCAATAAATTATGACTACTGTCTAAAATTAAAGAAATAGAACTATCTAACTTAGATATGAAATTGATACTTGCCGTGCCGTTGTATGTATCGACATTAATTTATAATTCCATTAAATTACGTTTACTAGCCAATGTACTAAATACTACTCATGACTATGTTGCATAGAAAATTCTTTGTAATTTTAAGTTCTAGACACGATGAAGTGCGCGAGTTTAAATTTTAAATGAAGCACGCTGAACGCTCTTAAGCTTATGAGTTATATTCTGCGGTTATCGCACAAAGGCCCAAAGATCAAATAGTGATATTGACTAAAGGAATTTACTCAAAAAAAGCTAGCGATTTGGATCTTAATGGCTAATTTCCAAGAGGTATCATCACGTACAATTGTTCGGTCTTCAAACGGTTTTCTCGGGAAACACGTACATGTAATATTATTGATCACGGAGCGGCGGTCCGGTCCCGATTTGAATTTCCAATAAGTTCGTTAGAATCGGCCCGAACATGGCTCTCAGACGAGTGATAAAAAACTTCATTCCTTTTTAGCTGATCGTGCACGATTGCGGAACTGTGCGCATTATTGTAATCGCTGTGTTCTCAGAAGCCATTTGTTAATTGATCAGTGTTCACTTTTGCCGTTTTTTCTTATTGAAAGCAGAAAGTCGACTATGAGCTGCCTCAGGCATCTATTAATGACCGGAATGCTGATGCTTTTTCTTGTTTATTGAATTGTTCCAAAATAAAGACAAGCTGTATGGATGAAGTTCATTGCCTACACATTTAGTGGTTCATTAAAAAATTCTATGACGATACTAAGAATAAAAATAACTGTATCCAAATTTCTAAAAACTATTTTGCTGGAATACTAAAGCCTAAAGTAGATTAATTCTATAATATGAAACAACTGCCCACTTAATAATGCTAACTTTGATACTTGTATTGGTTGTTGAAATAAAGGTTACGAAGGAGATTCGTTTTTTTTAAATGCAGTCACACAGCACTAGATGTTTAGTATACTGTAATACAATACAAAGACAATGACGACCACCGAAATCTCAACAATCCAACCCCAGCCACCGATGACATGCTACCAAGAAACCTAGAGATAATTACTATGACGGATTTACGACGATATGCAGGACAGTAGTGATGTAGCCGGGTACAAATAAACTACTACCCAGCCTGAATACTACAATGTACATCGGCCGATCCTGGTCCACGATACGCCGAAGCCTGTCTATATCTAGTCTTATTCTAACTAATATTTTAAATGCGACGTGAGCTTCCACATCTTAACTACTCAGCCGCTAATCATAACATTTTACACATAACGTTAAGAGTACAGAGAAGAACATAGGGTACCATTAATCCAATAGAAAAACTGTTCCCGAGGTTTTATCTACATTAACGCATGCGAAGCCGCGGCAAAAGCTAGTTTACTTATAAAGTAATATGTATTATAAATAAAACTACTGAGATACTTCAGTGTATTTGATTCGATTATCGTCTAATATGCTGACATTGACGCGTGTAGTGCCACCAATAATAACTTGAAGTCCACGCTCCCCAAAACCGGCATAGAGCTAAGGCTTTTGTATTTGTGACAGATTTTATTTTTAAACAGCTGTATAGTTTGTTCTGTTTTCAATAAATGAGTCTACCTACATATTCGGTTATGATGTAAAAGTAAATATTCAATTTAAAACTAAATGCCATACAATTTTGAATGTACATGTTACGTAACGGACGTTACGGTACTTTAGGACGTAAGCTTTTTTTTATGTTATAGGTGGCAAACGAACAGGTGGGTCACCTGATATTATGTGATCACCACCGTCCATGAACACTAACAACACCAGAGGAGTCGCAAGTGCGTTGTCACCCTTTGGAGGAAGGGTTAGGGGAGGGAGAGAGTAGAGGAGGTGGGCCACCGGCGCTCTCACTGACCGAACGAAACACAACAATGCAAGCACTGTTACTTCACGTCGGTTTTCTATGAGAGGTTGGTACTAGCCCGGGCGAGCCGACCCATTCATACTGAAACCAGTAGTAGTTTCATCGTGGCTCTACCACCATTACGTAAGCTTAAGCCAACTAATTACTATACCTAATATTGAATAATAATTGTTATAGACAATTAATTATGTATTCACGCTTATAAGCGCTTATAAGATATTTTAAAATGTATCTTTTATCTATAGAAACTATTTTTCTTTAATTACAAAACCTATAACTGAGTAATATAGTAAATAACACAGTACCTGATAAATCAGTATAACCAGGTCTGAACAAATTAAACTATCAATGAAGTTTGAATGTAATGGGATAAAGGAACCGGCATTTACTCCGCTGCAGCACAACTCGAATACGTAGCAATTGGAGTTCGCACCAGCTCTTAATTAAACCCCGGCGGCAGGGCCAAGCGAGAAACTTCGATTACACTGTCAAAAATCCGAAGAATTATTCCAACAGTAAAATAACTTGTGCGATTTTAGGCTTTATCGTCCCAGTTCAGGCATATTAGCGAATTTATTCGGATGCAATATGCCGGCGTAACGTGCCGTACTAGTTGGTCGTAGTGCTTTTATTAAAACTGTTTTTATTTATTGACGAATCGAGGCGGGGTATTTTTCTTCTTATATTGAACTTTTGAATTTGAAATCGGAAACTTATTAGATGTTTTAGATTTATTATGGCTACCCGAAGCATCAGAATTATATGAAACTATAATAACAAAGTAACTTGTTTCCACTTATCACTTTTTATTCAGTGGCTGGTAAATCTGAAACGAAATTATTTTAATTTATGTTCTTCACTTTAATTATATTTGAGCATTACTAAAAAGGTTGTATAGTTTAGTAGCTGTTTGTTTATTATTAAGTTTGAACTTGATACTAAAAATAGAGAGCACATTGAATTAAGAAAAAACATAGTGCGACTTAACTGCTTTGACGTAATTGGAAACGGACGTGCTCATATTAGTTCGATTTGACTCTGTAAAATACATAAATTAATTATAGTATACTTTTTTCTAAATATTATAGGTGTCAAACGAACAGGCGCGTCAACTGATGGTAAATGATCTCCGTCGTCCATAGACACTACCAACACTAGTGGAGTCGCAAGCGCGAATTCACCTCACTCACCTCACTCAACTCACTGACCGAACGAAACGCAACAATGCAAGCATTATAACTTCACATCGACTTGCTGTGAGCAGGTGGTACTACCCGAGCGGGCCGACCCATTCATGCTGAAACCAGTAATAGCTTCAGCGTGGCTCTACCACCTTCAAAAAACCGTCGTAGACGATTTAAGAACTAACATAGTATTTGTTAGTAAGAACGAGTGTGTAACACATTTCGTAATTGAACTGTACGTGCTACTGTCATTGTTTTTTACGCCAGTTGTTAGCAATTGCTATAAGAACTATAAAAAACACTTGAAATATTATATTTGCGATGATAGACACAGTTAATCTGGGATTAATTCAGGGTGACGGACCTCATTATAATGTACTACCTATTTAAATCACCGTTTAGGTAATACATATTATTATTAACGTCAAAACCGTTTCTATATTCAAGCCGATTTAAGATTGAAAGAGACTAAGCAATCTTCGCCTTTGAAAGAATCATTACCACACTCTTTTTATACTTTATAAGTTTTGGGGTTCAACCACAATTTCATTGATCTTAAATAACTATGTATTCCAAGATGGTAAATACGTTAAGCCTAGGTGTTTTATGTCATAGCAGACAAACGAACAAATGGGTCACCTGATGTTAAGTAATCATCACCGTCTATAGACACTAACAACACCAGGGCAATCAAAAGTACGTTAGCAGCCCGTGTATGGGGGAAAGGGAGGGAGGGGGAGAGGAGAGGAGAGGTGGGCCTCCAGCTCTCTCACTGACAAAACGAAGCGCAACGATGCAAGCACTGTTACTTCACGTCGATATTCTATGAGAGGGTGGTACTACCCCGGGCGAGCGGACCTATTTCATGCTGAAAATCAGTAATACCTTCAGCGTGGCTCTACCACATACAGAAAAGGTGAACGGCAGCGGGTCAGCGGGTTTCGGAACACACCTATCCAATGTGCTTGGAGACAGATTTGGAACTCGTTAAAAACTTACTACCATGCTATGGTTTTTTTCTGCAGATTCATGGTCTGCACCTAGTCTTTGATTCTGTTTGTTTTATTACTGAAAAATAATCTTAAGTGGAGTTAGCCCATGATTTAATCAAGATGTTATTGTCCACCGAAAGCTCCGGCATATTCCAATGGATTCGAACCCACGTCATTCGACACGGTGTCCGAACACGCTAATCACTGTGACATCGATACTTCAAACAGCTATACTAATGTTGTGTTACGGACTACGGTACGAATGGTGTATTTGGCAATGAGGCGTTAAGTTAATCCTCTGGAATTGCAATGTATTTATGACTGACCTGCTATTATATTGAGGTCGGTTATAAACAGTTATATTTAACATCATGTGGACTACCTATCAGTTAGTTACTCCACAACATTAGATAAATCTATTTACTTATTAATAGGTAAATGAAAACACTTTAGAATACTTTTACAAACACTTTGTAAAAGCACAAAAAAAACTTTATAATTAATCAATCATCCTTCGATTTCTTACTTATATTTTAAGTTCGACTCTGTAAAGTATATTCGGATCAAACTTTTCTCGATACAAAGTGTAATTATTATTAATACATTTGTAACTCATATGTAATTTCATTTGTTCTTATAGAACTTGGGAAATAATCATTTATATTTGCAAAATTACATTATTTCAAAAACGTAAAAATGGTTATGTATAGTCCTTGTCAATATTTTTGGCCGCTCTGAATATAACCGTAAGTTCGGGATTAAGCATAATATCATCCAAAATATTATAGTATAAATATTATAGACAGACTTATCATCATACTTCTATATAAATAATAATTAATTAGCGAATGTATGTACGCGCATCAGTTCAGTACGGCTGCATGTATTTAGCAATATTTTTGAAGTGAAACTTCTTTAAAATCGATGTGATTTCTAACCGTATGCAACGGAAAAAACGACAGGTAAGAGACACAAATACAAAAATTAGTGAGCCAGAGCGAGAGTCCAAATGTCGGTGTGTATGTATATTGAACACTGTTTAATACTTGCTTGTATTTGAGCATTTAACGTGTGTTAGTATATGTGTAAAGTACGTGAGCTAATACTACTGTACACTGTATGCGGTTGCGTATTACAGCTTTTTAGTAAGAAGTCAGCGTGGTGTGTTATTATTTAATAGTGTTTGTGAGTATTTTTATATCTTGTTGTGCTAAATAATAAATTCATTTTTACACAAATAAACTTTGTAATTATCCTACCCTCCTTATATATATATTCATCTCATCTGTGTGTGAATCGCACACACAACTTTTTTTTTTGTTGACTTGATGATTAATGTTTGAATATATTTGGAAAAGAGAAAAATAAGGGTAAAATAATTCCATATAAGAGAATTAAAGAGTGAGTGACGTAGAAAACGTAGAGAAATCTTCAAAAATATTGACAGAATTGACAGATTAATACGTTCAATAGCCATTTTAGTTTCATTAGATGGTATGTAAGAAGGGAAGGTTTAGTTTCATTTTTTCATTTATACACCCATGCAAAGCCGAGGCTAACCTCAAATAATTAATAAACATTAACTTTTACTATCCACTCTTACCAACCAGTGTTGTGTCAGGAACTTCTAACATGAATAAATTCGCATACTTAGGTTTATAATATTGCATTATACACTTATATGTGACTGCTAATTATAACATACTAGCAGGCCCGGCAGACGTTGTCCCGCCCTGATTATGAAATAATCCTTGACAAATTATATACTAAAACGTTCCTCATGAATCACCCTAGCCACTGATGAAAACCGTATGAAAATCCATTCGGTAGTTTTTGAGTTTATGGCGAACAGACAGACGCGGTAGGGGACTTTGTTTTATACTATGTAATGATATTAACTTATAAACATAATTATCTGAATATAGGTAACATACCATTAATATGGTTTTATTGTACAGGTATATTACTTTTAAAGTTACTAATAACATTTTGCGCTTTTTATGTGGCCACTCGAACAAGAATTAAAGGAGCAGCGAAGTGAATGTAAAAGTTAATATTTATAACGGCTCAATTAGCAACCGGTTCCATTCAGAAGCTTCTGATCCTACCCGACTATCAGAGTGCTATTTATATTCTCGTCAATAATTATCGATATATAATGCTGTATCAATTTATGGGAATTAATATTTTGCCTATATTTTTTCCTTATAATTTTACATACTAATACAATACTTATGTGGACTTGAGATTTCCAAGACTCATCTAAATTGTACTTTGTTACAAATAATCGTACCTTCAATTTAATGCCTAAATTGATGCAACAAGAAGTAATTTGCGATTAAATTAAAAAATAACAATTACCTAAATAATGTCTTAAAAAACCAGTGCGTATATCAGTGTGTACGTGCGGAAGTTGAGAAAATTCTTTGGTTTATATGTATTAAATTATATATGTGAGAATGTTTATAAACTATATACTACTGGAGTTAAACAGACACCTACACATACTTACATATACACACGAATACACGCGTACCTTACGTTTAACGCGTAACGAAAATTTTTCCCTACCGTGCCATAAAAAGTTTCACATCAAAAATTTATGTGTTGCGCTAATTTCACTAAACCCCTCTTGTCGCACTATTTTGGCGATTGGAGATGAAAACAAATTCTATTAAAATATATAAATCTAGATATATTATTAAAATACAATAAACGTCAAACTAAACAAACTTATTTATATATCTAAATTATACAGTATCGTAGAACAACGTGCGAGGTCAGTTCCCGATCGAAGGTATTCGTAACATGTGCACTTTACGGCAACTACGTTACTGGCTCATGACACTTGCTTAAATCTATATCCCTACGAGTTTGTTATGATACACAGACATTTTCAATTACAATAACTTATTTTAATTTATCTCTATATTGAAGAAGACACGGAGAAATCTATATATTTTATAGGATTTTTTAGTATTTGGCCACAATCTCACTTGATGATACATGACGTGTAGTCTAGGATGGTAAACACGCTAAGCCTAGAGAGGTTGACTCTCAATTGCAGTTGCTGGAACACACCTTGGTTGGCCTCTTAAATAAATTTAATAGCTGCGCTCCAAATAATGGATGTGTTTCTGGTCTGTACCTCATTGGGCGAGTACGGAGCATTCAGGCGCTATGAAGGACGTTCCTGGCTGTCAAAATTATCAAAAAAGAAAAGTCATTTGAATAAGAAGAAAAATGAAACAATTTAAAAATTTCACGCACCACACCGATTTGATTTTTCATGACAGTACGCTTCAAACCGCCGTGAACACAAGCCATTGTGGCTGCGCTAGCACGTTATACGCTTTTCTATAGTTCGATTCATACCGCCGCCGTCGAAGCATTATGCTTTAACTTTTTAAGTTTTTTTCTGTGACTTCAAAGTTATATAACATTACATCATCGGCTCCGCTGCACCCGCTCAAAGCTGCTCCATACGAGGTGTTGAGTTGCTGGTCAGTTCTTGTTATTTTATTTACTTATAGGCAAGGCCATCAACCGCTCCCACGCTTTCTATTTATTTCTCGCATATTCCTGGTGGGGTCTATTTACACGGTCCAACCAGCCCCTTCATACCTACAGGTGACAAATTTTAAACTAGATGGTTGTACGTAACCAGGCGGACTTAGCCAAAGCTCTACGACCATGGAAAATTAAATGATGTGATAAAATAAAATTAAATGTGGCCTGAGATGGTAAACACGCTAAATCTAAAAAGACTAGCTCGCAAATATAGCTTCCGGACGCAGATTGTCAACTTGAGGGTGATATCTATCTAGATGGGATTAGAAATTTAGAAATGTATACGTGGCATGGCCACGCTGAAGCTATTACTGGTTTCAGCATGAATGGGTCGGCTCGCTCGGGGTAGTACCACCCGACCCACAGAAAACCGACGTGAAGTAACAGTGCTTGCATTGTTGCGTTTCGTTCGGTCAGTGAAAGAGCCGGAGGCCCACCTCCCTTCCCCCCTCCCATCCCTCCTCCACACACAGGCCGGCAACGCATTAGCGGCTCTCCTGGTGTTGGTAGTGTCTATGGACGGCGGTGATCACTTAACATCAGGTGACCCGCCTACTCGTTTACCTCCTATTATATAAATAAAAAGAAAAATAAAATGCCTTACCATCATTCTGGAAAGTTATCGTACAACACTTTTTCTTTTAATCGAGATACAACTAATAAGAAGAATGTTCTAGAAAATACGCGAAAGCAAATAATAGCATAAAGAAATAAGTAACAGTTTGAGTTTTGTTTAAAATCATTATGTAATTTAATATTTGTAAAAACATCTAGCCATATCCCATTTAAACATAACATAGTTATTATAGTAAAATGGTAGTTATCTCACTAAAATATTAAATTTATTTCGTGGTAATTCGATATTTTAATTACTTTTATTCAATGTATTGAGTGAAAAAATAATAATAATCTATACATAAATAAAATGGCAGAGGTAAAATATCACGATACATTCATTTAATATAAACTTATTAAAGTTTTATCAATCTACGGTTTTCATAAGCATCAAGCGTTCTGCGATATGTTTTCTTTGAGTTTAGAAGTAGGGCAAGCGGTGTGGTGCATATGCATAGGAGAGGAGAAGTAAATCGATAACATTATTTACAAAAGTTTCTTTGTACCTAAGCAAAGAATATTTTTGCTATCAGGTTCTTTTTATATTTTTTCCTCTGCACATAAAACATATTGTTAAAGTAATAAACAAAGAAGGTATAGTTGCGGGAATTGGCAAAAACAACTTGAAATATACGATTCTATTTCGGCTAAAAACCGCGTAACTACTGCACTATTCAGAAAGATAATGTCAAAAAACATTATTTGCGAATGGGAACTTAAAAGTTGTGGTGTTTTAACCACGACCAGATACCGGCTTGTAGTCTTTTATAACTTTTTACAAACAACGGGCTAGCCGGTTAAAGGACTCTATACAGCCATTATAGTAGCCAAACTCAAGATAAACCTGTCTGTTGCCCTCGTTGGTCCTGATAGATAGAAATATATATTTTACTAGCCGTAGAACAACATGTGCCAATTATTGATTCTATGTATCTATTTAATCGTAGTAAAATGGTTAATACTGTGTTTATTTACAAAAATTACATAACAAATATCTAGAATTTTATTAATCTATGACCTAAAATTAGAGGTATTACAAGGTAGCTACCTAAATGTACCCTCATCACTCGATTGACAGAGAGTAAGGTACGGGTCGATTCCAGTCGAATTTAATGTTATAAATTATAGAATACACGTAAAGGGTACATACTACATGAAATTGATTTTTTTAAACGTGAGCTTCATAGTTTAAGATTCATTTTGAATAATCCGTTTAAGAAACCATTACTATGGATATATATAAATACAGTTTGCTTACTTTGCAAAAACCTTATGAGTTATTGTGGTATGTATGCTTGGTGCACATGTATTTCAATAACTCATAATTATGAATATGTAGCTAAGCTTAGATTAGCTCAGTTAGGTCGCGAATTGCATGAATCAGCCAACAGTCCAAGCCGAGGTGTGCCATGCACATTTGAGCTAGTTGTCAAAATAATATCGACTGAGTGCCTTAAGCGCTCGCCTTCGTAGCCCGGTGAAGCCGTTAAGGCCTTGCTAGGTCAATAGCATAGTCAGTTCGAGAAAAAAAATGCAAAGATTTATAAGGATAAATCTCAATCTTAAACATTGAGTATAAAAAAATATGTTTTCGAAGCGTACATACGTGTACAAATTTTACAAAACATGTTAAGAAGAAGGTAATTACAGTAGAAAAGGAATAGAAAATTAATATACTATTCAGAATGTGAACACAATGGTTATATACATACAGTAGATATCCTATTTATATCGTTATTTTGTGTGTAAAAGACCAAGGAGGATATTCTAAGATAAATTACTATATACGGAGCACAAACCATAAAATACTTAATGCCACAACCCTTCACTACATTTAGAGAGGACACACCCTGCAGCGGTCGGCCTGCTTCCGACGGGTCACCGTTGGGAGCTGACTCATTAAATTCTTAATGCTATTGTGATCTGAGGTAGAACATTGGACTCGATTACGGTCACTATAAAATTCATAGATATAGCTGACTTTACAGTTTAGGTCAGTCATAATAACTTCGAGGTAATTATTATCTCGTCCAATTAACGTTTCTCATTATTCTGTATAACTAATACTATATAAGAAAGAAGTAAAGTCTTCTCGTCTAAGGTGACGTGGTATCTCAAGGTCAAAGTCTCTGATTATAGTATTTTGCCAATGATGACTAATGGAACGGCCGCTAAAACTCAATCACATAAAAGAGCATTCAAGTATAATCAAAAGTCTGTGAAGACATAGAAATTTATCTATAGGATTGAATCAGAAATGAGCAGATCCTCGTACAGAAACAAATCTCTCAAAATTTCTAGCCTTGGCCGAGTTACGTTTCTCGTAGAATGTGTAGTGGAGAAGATCGAAAAGTTCCGAGCTAGCGATCAGGCACAGGAAGACGATATATTGAAAATTGCTGAATCCTGCTAGATATGGACAGCCGAGGATTGGTTATAAAAGCGCTTATTGCTTACATACTCGAGCAAAATTTAATATCTCTCTATAATACTACCTTGTTAATGATGAATTAACCTTTAAAATCTTATTTAAGTAAGACTATCATGCTGCTATTAACCTCAGTTCACTATAATCGTTATCTTTTTTCATTACAAGAATTCATCATTTAGTATAGCATAATACTAAACTTCAAAATAATAATAGTATAAACACCATAAATCACAAAACAAACTACGAGTGCACTCTATTTGAATATAAATTAGAACTGCAGCCAGATAAAGCATGGACACGGAAAAACATTTCCCTAGACCATTAATGCAAACGTCACGAGACTAGAGAGCAATAAGCAAATGAACGTGGATTATCTAGTGTTCAGGCATTCTGTTATCGAAGAGGGGTGGATGAGCGGGGGTAGCAGTAAGCAAGATACCATCGTGCACCCGACCTAATTCGATTCGCCGAGATATTACCGTCGCGCCGGCCAAGACCGCCGCACTCGCCAAAATCCTTATTATATAACTAGCAATCCAGACTACACTATAAATTGGCTTGTTACCATCGACATATGATACTTGAAGCATGGCCTATTGGAAAAGTTCATAGAAACGGTTTGAATGCAACGTATCACAATATTTTAGCTATAGGTCTGTTATATAACAGAGTTGCTAACATCGACCTCGGCCGAGTCCATGTCCCGACGAGGGAATGTTACCCCTTATCTAAAGTAACATGCAAAATAGCCCGGGGATCACGACAATCAATTTTGTTTTAACACTTTTCGAACACTAGAAGGTCTGTTTTTATTATACTTCTGGTATAAACAGTATTTTCGTTTGTCCGTCGAATTAATTTGTTTATAAAGTTTCATTATTTATCTGTTTCATTTTATCTCATGAATTTTAAATTGGTTTTCTCTGTTATAAGAGTTATAATACCATATATGTATTGTTTCTGTGTACGTCGTAATAAAATAAACTTCACATATTAAGTATGTCGATAACGTTTTATTTCAATTATCGACAATATGGATTCTATTATCTTTAAAGAGATTGCAGTCGTAAAGTAGTGACAATAAAATTTTTATCGTTATTTCGAGATTCAAAATTGAAAATATAGTTGTCAAAGCGAGGCCCAAGTCGTGTATTACTCGTAAACAAGTTTAAAAGTTTTATCTGCGCATTTCACTCGAGGACCTTTAGATTTACATAGTTTTCACATGAATACGTTAAAGTATCTTTGAATAAACGAAAACTGCATTTAAATAAATTTAAAAAATATCCATTCATCAGAGGTTAGCGCATCCTTTGTAAACGGAGTGAGCGCCGACGCGACGTGACGTTTGGAATCGGCCCACCGTTTCCGCTCTCGTACCGTTCGCGTAATTAATTCAATGATCGTCCGCATAATGACTTGCATGTGGCCACCCTCTTGTGAATTCGCCTCAAACTAACGTTCACTAATTTTCACGCCGTTAACGCAGTAGATTTTGTATAGGATCTTTTTGTAACATCAACACTCGTGTCGACGGGGATTTTTGCTATACCGTTGTAATGTTTATGATATGAATCATAATTTCGCAAACGTTGAGTTTTAAAGTTTTTCCTTGTGCTAATATGTTCCATCTTATGACGCATAGATTTATATAACTATTATTAATGAGCCAAAACTCTAACGAAAATATGAAAACATATTTTTATGTAAGAGTGGTTTGAAGTGCTGATGTGCTTTAAAGTTAATAAATATTTTATTAGATTCATATTCTAACTAATATTATAAATACGAATGTGAGGTTGTCTGTTTGGTACACTTTCACGTTTTAACTACTCAATCGATTATCATGAATCTCTGCACACACTTTGTCCGGGGTACCGAAAACGGCGTAGGGTACATTTTATCCACGAAAAGATACATTTCTCGAGGGTTAAATGAAATATACATTAACGCGAACGAAACCGCGGTGAAAGCTAGTATTCAAATAAGGTTTATTAAACTTTGAGGTTACACAAAATATGAAGATGGTTAATAATGTATTCGTAGCTCGTACCGAGAACTCAGCGGGTACTTGCGATATTACGATAACTCCTAAAGATTTTCCATAACAATGTCTTGAGTACTATAGTTGGACCAACACTGCTTTAGACTACTTAGAGAGCCACTTGCAGAATTTCGACTTATAGGTACAGTGCACAACTTTGGAGATAACTTACCGAAACTTCGAACACTTTGATACTACAGTACTAGAACGGAATGTTTTCATTTTAGTTAGAAAGATATTACTTATGTGTTAGACACCATATATCGAAAGCTGTAGTTTCGACAGTACATGTAACTTTCTTCTAAATTTTTGATGGAGCTATATTATAGAGTATACTGATAATGAGTATGCTATTACTTTATTTGTTTGTCCGTTTTTATCGATAATTCACCTATAATGAAATCAATGATATTTAAAAAAAAGTGTGTGTGTATTTATTTACACGCGTTAGAAATTATACTTCTTTGTAACGTGCGTGTTGTGCGTAACAATATAAAAATCTTTTAAAAATTTTACCTTTCGCTTTATTCTACGTTTGTAGAAAAAACGACACTAACAATAGAAAAAAAAGTATTTAATACAAAGAAATACAAACAACAAATACAAAGAAACAAAACGTTGACTATACCTAACTTCAGGGTGTCGGTTTCTCGTGACGGTGTGTGCGCGAATCGTAAAAATTTACTCTCATCATTTTTCCCTAACGCGCCAAAAGAAGTTTAACTTCAAAAATATAGAATGTGATTAAAATAAAAATTATGGAACACAATCATATATCTCTCATCGTTAAGGCAGCGTTCGTAAGAAACGTTTTCGTGCGACCGTTTTTTCTCCGTTTACTTTGCAAATCCGACTACTACAAAAAAGTTTCATTATTTTTCTCAATAATAATGTTATCCACCATAACTCTACACTATCCACTTGTGCTTTCTATTTTACATATATACAAATCTATACTAATATTATAAAGAGGTAAAGTTTGTGACGCTGTAGGGGTAACCTCAGGAAGTACTAAACCGGTCTTGAAAATTCTTTTATCAATAGAAAGCCACGTTATTTGTGCATGTCATAGACTATATATCATCACGCTAAGACCAATAGGAGCGGAGCAACAATGAAGAATGTTTTAAAATCGGGTTTTTTTTCCTTTTGAGTGCTTCCGCTGCGTGTTAGTCCAAAATAACTATTCCTCGCATACGAAGTCGTGGCCAGATGCTATTAATTAATTATATTATTATTATAATATTATAAAGAGGTAAAGTTTGTGAGGTTGTAGGGGGTAATATGTGGGGAGTCGGAGACAAAATGGTCGAACGAAAACGTTTCTTACGAGCACTGCCTTAACTATTCGAGATATATGATTGAGTTCTAGAAAAAGGTTGTAGCTTGATAATGCCTATTACCGCCCAATGAAGTGGGCACGGGTCAGCTAGTTATATATAAATTATTAATTATTGAAACGGGGGAATAAATTTTACAAGTATTTTGAAAAGCATGAATGTTTTACTGTCATTAATACGGTCCATGAAATTTATTTAAATAATTGTATTCTTTGAAATCGTTATAATTGAAAAATACAAACAAGGTTTGTTTAAACCTAACAAACACGCATATTTGTGACAGTGTATAAAACGAAACAAAAAGTTGACTTGCTAGAAATAAAATACCCTAAAGCTGGTATAATTTAACTATTATAGTGGACGCTACTTTGCACTTCTAGGCGGAAGTGCAAAGTAGCGTCCACCATAATATTAATGATGGATTTCTGTAAAGTCATGCCTTCTTCAATCAAATAAAAGTAAATTTTCAAAAAAAAGTATTAACCGACTTCAATATCAATCAAAAACCCATAAGGCACTAAAAAGCGGAAAATAAATAGTTTATCAAATTAACCAAATGAAATAAAACATATGAATATGTGTGCTACCTAGAGATGTATTGGAAGTCGGTGCCAACCAAACCGAAAATCATATCATCTACAGGTACAAAGTTTAAGTCCACTCTCGCGTCTCTGTAATACAAAAATTTTGGTTGGTACCGACTTCCAGTACATCTCTAGGTAGCACACATATTCATATGTTTTATTTTTGATAAACTATTTATTTTCCGCTTTTTAGTGCCTTATGGGTTTTTGATTGATATTGAAGTCGGTTAATACTTTTTTTTGAAAATTTACTTTATTTTTCCATTTTTAGTGTACATAAATATATTTTACTAGCAGTGCCCGCGAACTCCGTTCCGCCTTAAGTATATTAAAATATGCGCATTTTTGCGGTATGGTATCTATCGGTATGGTATGCGATATGGTTTCAATTGGTTGTACAATAAGTAACGTTTGGTACGAACGCAACCTTTTCAGTAATCCGCGATAGTTTCTACCACCAACTCGGCTACCATCGCTTCACACATTATACACCTTAAGTAATGTAATTACAATGCTTGCGTCATGTTGCAACACAGCAACGAACATAAGCACAATAGGCTCCTAAGAATTGAAGAGTTTTTTTTATAATATTGGTGGCAAACGAACATACGGGTCACCTGATGGTAAGTGATCACGGCCGCCCATGGACAATTGCGACACGAGAGGAAACACAGATGCGTTGCCGGCCCTTAAGAAAGGAGTAGGCTCGATTCTTGAAAGTTTTCTTACTTTGTCATGGATCCCATAATCAGAACCTAACCAAATTCTCATAAAACTACCCTTGAAGTACATCCTTTTCAATAAAAAATGAATGATCGAAATCGGTTAGCGTAATATTGAGTTATTCGTCTATTTGTCGTGTACATACTTAATGCAAATTTAAAACTTATACGGTTTTGCGCTGGATGCCGTTGTCGGAACTGTACCAAATTAAAATGGGACCACACTGGAAGTACCAGCTTTCAAATAAAAAAAGAATAATCAAAATCGGTTCACCCAGTCCAAAGTTATGAGGTAACAAACATAAAAAAAAAAATACAGACGAATTGATAACCTCCTTTTTTTGAAGTCGGTTAAAAAGTAGCGTCCACCATAATATTAATGATGGATTTCCGTAAAGTCATGCCTTCTTCAATCAAATAATTTAACTATGTTTTAAAAGGCAATTCTTTTAAAATACATTACATAAACTCAATAATATTTTAACTTAGATATTATAACTACAAAATAACAGAATACATAACAATAAAACGATCAAATAGTAAATGGTAAAAGACCACATTTATTCAACCCAACATCTAATGATTATGCGCAGATAGGTTACAATTTAGAAAAACGGAATCCAGTTATTAATAAACATGAAAATTAATAATGTATATTAAAACTAAGCTTGACGAAGCCTTAATGACCGGGTTGGACAGTTGTAGCTCAATAATGGTACACAATTACCTTGAAAGCATCGTATTAAGTCATTACTTCCCTATTGCAATCAAGCGACTGAAGGTTGGAGTAAAATCGCATATTTTCCAAGAGTTATTAAATAAAAATGACTAAGCATTTCTTTTTTAGTATTTTTAAGGTATTATCTAGTTGTCACTTGATAATTATAGTTACTTTTTATCAACCTACAGTTTAAAATATGTCGCAAAGCCTCAAAATGTGTTCCAATAATCGCATCTGAGAGCCATTCACCATCAAGAATCAGCATGTTACTATTTTTAGCCACATCATCACTTAATATTAGACTAGATTTGAGATAAAAGCTATCATATAGTTTTACTTATATATGAATATATACATTAGTGGCAAACGAACATGCAGGTTACCTGATGGTAAGTGATCACCGTCACTCATGGACACCTACGACACGAGGGGAGTTACAGATGCGTTGCCGGCCCTTGAGAAAGGAGTAGGCTTGTTTCTTTAAAGATGGTAAATAGGAGTTCCTTACAGAGAACTGACGTACGCGGTTTCCCAATCCCACTACTTTCAGACGCATGACTTCGGTTTTGGCAAGTAAGAAGACATTCTGTATAGTCTAGACTAGTGATCGTCAAATTCTTCATCCTAAGAACCAAATATAAACAATACAAAAGTGAAGGTTATACAAAGAACCTTCTTTTAAACTTAAGCTTTGCTTTAAGCGATCATTTTATGGAAATAATTAGGATTAAATTTTCACTCGAGAGCTTGCCTTCGCTAAATGTGTATTTTGTGAGCACCTAGGCGTTTGCTTTCTAACAATGTGTCTCTTTCATGTAGATTTACGTTTGAAAAACAACTTGTGTCTTACAAGGCAAGTTAATATATAATATTCCGTGTATGCACTAAACACTGTGCAGACACAGACTGTGTCTTTTTTTAGAGTCACAGTAAAGGAGAGAAAGAAAAGTTTCACTTATTTCAGTATAAGTCTAAGCCACGATATCCAATATTTTTCTAAGATTTAATTTTTTCCCGGCAGCAATCTCTTTAGCACGATTTCATTTAAGAAAAAATAACACATCTATAGAAACAACTACTTACATGAACATAATACAAACATCTCGTGTAAAGTCATCCAACTAAAGCACACACAGTCTCGTAAAGGCTGCAAGGAAATGTCCAAATCACAATACAATACCCTGGCAACGTATTGTGTGGTAAAGCATTTCGTGAAATCGCTTCCTCAAAAGCGGGGCTCGCTTTTTTGCAATTTATAACGGCTCTCATCCGGACTGTATGAATACAAACTGTTTAAAGGTGTATAATATACGATGTTTGTTGGGAGTTTCTGCTTCAATTGAAACATTATTGTATTTTTACTCTTTAGATTTCTTACCAAGTTCTTTAGTCTATAGGTGTATATAAGAAGAATGTAAATCTAACGTGTCTATACTTTTTATCCTCGGAAGTAACTTGGTATTTGTTTCATTAAAATCGGTCCACTCTATCAAAAGTTATTGTAATTTTAATGACGCCGCGGCTTAAGTATGAGAGAAAAGTAGACAAGCAAATGGACTAAATACGTTCAGATGACTTTATTAGTCATTGTTTTGTACATCTGGTTCAACGTGGACGAAGTCGCGAGCACAGCTAGTATAAGAATACATAGCATTATGGAAGGAGATTCAATGATAGCTTATTGAGTATATTATTGTTATTATGTGAAAAAAGCCGAGTACAAAAATGATATTCAAATCCAGCTAAGAAAATACGATTCTCACGAATACTTACTCATTTACGATAAGGGCGTCAAAAGGATAAAAATTATATAGCAGTTTAATTTTATAGCATTCTTTACTCAAATCTTGGCTTATTCGTGTATCTAAAATATTTAAAACTAACAAAATAAATTACGAATACTTTGTATACTAAGAATAATTTCATAACGATTTGTTTATTTCAGTTTGTAAAAAAAACATAGACTGATAAAAAGGTAAAGTGCAATAAAAGTAATCGCTTGAACAGAACTCACGCAATGAATACATTAATAGCATGCCATTTACATATGGCATTACACCTTTATAGGTACGTATAGACCAGCTCTTATTGTCTATCTTGAAGAAGATGAAGAAGAGATCTTGAAGAAGTTAATTTTGACGAATCAACTAGCTTTTGCTCGCGGTTTCCCTCGCATTAATGTAGATAGACCTACCTCGAGAACACTACTTTTTTCTGGATGAAAGGTATGCCTCTGTGTTCTTTTTTATATCGCTAACGTACTTTATGCCAACTTTAATGATGACTGGTTGAGAAGTTAAGACCTGACAGCGTAACAAACGAATGAACAAATTCACATTCGGAGTTTATAATATCAGTTAGGATACAAACAACACACTTTCTGTACTGATTGGAATGGTTGAATAAAAATATCTAAGTCGTAAATACGTACAAACGGTAGCACAACTTTATAGGTGTAAGTGTGGAGATAAAAGCAGCAGCTGTCCGTTTGTAGCAACACCTGCCAAGATCCCGCTTTCCCCTTATCGCGAAATCCCATCTTAATGGTACCTAAGTCATGATACTTGCTATGCTACTGAACTCGCGGATAAGTCTTGTAGCGCGGAATAATCTATCACTATCTTTAGTTATCAATAGAGATTATATTTTACTTTATAAATAATAATATATCTTTATATTTTAATCTATGTATACAAACAGACTATCCACAATGTATTATAATAATTACAAATGCGTACAGCGGTTACATTTATAAGGAAAAGTCAAGGAACTTCAAATTTATTCTAGATAATGCCATAATTGTATTATCAAATGGAATACTGACACTAAGATTGTGTAAGTTTTATAGTGTAAAATACAAATAACAAAATTAAATTGTTTAAAAAAGACAAAAAGAAAAAAAAATCGTCTTATGCATATAACACAGTTAACAAAAAATCATACAACGGTGCTTATCCAGCAATGATCTCAATGTAAGCAACATTGTAATTTAATACGGAGGTGTTCATCCGTGATTGCGTAAGTCTAGTAAGAAATTCTTAATTCCCTAAACAAGGAAATAAGATTGCGGTGGTCATCGTGACTTGAATACCATCAGAAATATTAGCAGACCATTGTCAAAATATGCTCACTGATATATAAAAACCCAAGATGCACAGTCTCGAATAAAAGCAGCGCTTAAAACCAACCGCAAAAACTCCCCAATATACATACGTGGTTATAGTTATGCGATAATCTTAAGACTGCAAATTCAACCTTACCTGAATGATTTAAAGTTGTTTTTACAAAACCCCAAGCGACGCGAGACTATTTGAAATGACTGCATAATTCAAAATTATGCACTCATTTTTGTATGCCGTCTGTGAGACGTTGAGTGTGCATTTTGGATTTTTGTAAATCAATGGCGTACGTAATAAAATTACAAATGTTCCACGACAGAATATTCATCACTTAGAAAGTCATACAGAAAAAACTACCAATCCCATTCAAAAATATCAACTTAGGACCGAAACTAAGAAAAACTAGGTTGGTTATACATAACTGCACGTTCCTACAGGAACAAAGCAAATATTGCTATTATAATAATAACCATAGTTACATATTATTAAATACTAGCAACCATCCCGCCTTCATATGGGTGCAGTAGACTAATGTGGCGTCATAACTTATTTAAATGATTTACACCCATTTTTTGGGACTTTAATATTTACTTTTCCCCAAAATTATAGAAGCTACGTAAGAATCTTCACACAGACAACTTAGTTTATTGCACTTAATATTAATCCTCTAACATATTCTGAGATATTTATTGAAATTGTATGCTATAAAGGGCAATAATTTACGTTAAACGCCCACCGTAACTGAAACGTATTTAATTTCAAGGTTAATACTATGTTCATCAAAATAGCATCGCGAACAACCAGTTATTTTTTAATAATATGTAAAAAGTTTGAATTATTATTGAAGGTTGAAGATAGACATAATAATATTTATAGCAATTTTTTTTTATAGTAGCACGGCAAAATGACTGCACTGTGCCTGATGGCAAGCACAGTACAATCCAAAAACAATGGCCACCACTGATTGACACACTATCCATCGCCGGTCGCCGCTGCCATGCCGGCCTGCGAAAAGCTGGATATGCACAGGCTGATCCCGAAACGCGACCCGCAGAAGCGAATCACTATGACGGGCTTTTTCGCCATATACATGGTGGTTGCGACCCAGTCAGGATGTAGAACCCTACCACCCCGCTTCCGCCATTGCCTCGTTCGTTATTCACCCCTTACACCCCAAATTTGAACACCGCCGCTCCTTATATGGGCCGTCGCAGTATAACTACCCGACATTTTCATTTGTTTCCAACAATAGGGACTTCTTTTTTCTTAAGATAACATTTCTGTAGTACATTATTTTGATACACGTAGCCCTCAAGGTTTAGTCAATGTTGCCAGTGTAAACGTAAGAAAACTCCCGATGACTTCATTAGAATATATCAACTTTCTTTTACTGTATATCAATGTATGTTATACATGTAAATACATAACCGAGTAAAGAACTAATAGAACACACAGATAGACGCGAAAAATGATTGTTATTACACATAATATATATATATATATATTTATGTCATAGATGGTAATCGAACAGGTGGGTCACCTGATGTTAAGTGATCACCACCGTCCATGGACACTAACAACACCAGAGGAGTCGCAAGTGCGTTGCCACCCTTTGGGGGAAGGGTTAGGGGAGGGAAAGGGAGAGGAGAGAGGAAAGGAGAGGGGAGGTGGGCCTCCGGCGCTCTCACTGACCGAACGAAACGCAACAATGCAAGCACTGTTCCTTCACGTCGGTTTTCTATGTGAGGGTGGTACTACCCCGGACGAGCCGACCCATTCATGCTGAAACCAGTAATAGTTTCAGTAGAGGTTCAGTTTATATGCTTTAATATAGAATAAATTTAACATATGGTCAAACCAAGTACTAACATAGTATCCATATTCAATTTTGTATAGTACAGTAGATTTTAAAGAAAATTATTAGCTGAAAATTTTGAAAAAAAAAAAATTCGTTTGGAACTGTTTACTTTTTAAATAATTTATTGGTTTGGCTATTCGACCACAATCTTACATATACAAAGTATTATATATCATGCATCAATTAGTTAAAAACATTGACACCTACTCATCATTATCTTCATATGTTAAAGGAAAATTCATAGAAACCATAATAATGTTATTTTACTTTATGAAGTCTTTCGAAGAATACAAAATATAATAATATTGAGGGTAAGATATCTCTTTAGTGAATAAGATTCTGAGAATAACGGTATAACGAATTCCTTTTATGAGTACCATTATTTAATTTTAGGATACACAATGAATAAGAGTATTCGTTTAACAAGTTTTATATGTATGACGACAGAATATGCCTATATCGGGCATACTAGATATGTAATTTTTTTTGATAATAATCAATAATATACAGTCCACGCCAAACATCTTGATTACTCTGAATATAGCTACGCAGTACACAATTTTAAGTATGTTACATTTATAACGTCGAGACAAGTAAAGGATAAACAGATATCAATATATATTTTTTAAAATATTCTATAGGAAGCAAACGAACAGGTGGGTCACCTGATGTTAAGTGATCACCACCGTCCATAGACATTTGCAACACCAGGGGAGTCGCAAGTGCATTGCCAGCCTGTGTTTGTGGGGGGAAGGGAGGAAGGAAAAGGGGAAAGTAGAGGAGGAAGGGAAAGGGAGTTGGGCCCCCGCGCTCTCACCGACCGAACGAAACGCAACAATGCAAGCACTGTTACTTCACGTCGGTTTTCTATGAGAGGGTGGTACTACCCATTCATGCTGAAACCAGTAGTAGCTTCAGCGTGGCTCTACCGCCTACAAAATATCATATTTTAACTTTGTTTGGTATTCAACTATTAATTATGTTATAACTAAATAAAAGGTGTAGATATAACGTTACGTACATTATATTTTGACAAAACAAATGGCACGCAATCGCACACATACATAAACTGTCTTATATAAAATGTGGAAGTAAGATAGCATAATTTCAATATCGGTGGTGAAAAAGGAATAGTTATATATTGCTTAGATACAGATGGATTGACGGGGCAGCCGTTAAAAAGAAGCTAGCTAGGCAATTTTTAAGAAGGCGCTGTCGAAGGCGCTTTCGACGTATCTATAGGTACTAGTAGGCGCCCAGAGGTCGACATTCGACCATAGTTCATTGATTTTTTAAAGTTTGAATTTTGTTAGGGTTCTTTTGTCAAAGGGTTTGTTATTATGTTATAATATCATTGTAGAATGTAGAATGAAAAAGGGTAATTGGAACGTAAGAGTAAAATAATACATACAGTCGAGCATAGCAACCTCTTTTTTATTTACATGTGTGTATATGTTGTGTAAAATTGAAACAGTAGTGTGAGTAATGCATATTTTAATTAATTTAATGTACTTCTAATGCATTTTATATAAAATAAATAGCTTTCTGCACTTCTCCTCCATATAAACTTTAACTATGCCAAAATTTCACGTTCATTCTTTCGCCCAATTCCGTTAAAAAGGGATACAAAGTTTAGGCTTCACATATTAATATATATGATGATAACATCATTGACGTGAATTATACTTTTCACACTTTTCTACTACCGTCGGAAATAAAGCTGGATAGCCACTTTAACTGGTATATATAAGAAATATAACCCTATATATAATTTATTAGTAACTATCTGTGACAATAAAATGAATAGAACTATTCTAGAGCAGAAGTTAACAGAAGCTAAATCGACTAAGAATCAGATTTTTTTTTTCGAACTGACTACACTATTGTCCTGATAGCCCTCTATAGATTCACCGGACTACCGGAATCAGAACATTAACACAATATTTAATATACTACAGAAATCGTGAGGCAACGGTAGGACGCTATTGAGCGGAAAGAGTTGTAGATCCAATTCCCATACATTCTGAGTGACCAGCATATGTGTAAGTTCTCTGTCTGAATATTAAATATCTTCTCTATGCTTATTGATAATTTAGATGCCATAATACAGACCTTGCCTGGTTTAGAAATCAATCGTGTATGAAATTCTCTTCATATTTTCTTAACCTGTCCAAGAAACGCTCAGGAATATTTGATTTTTTTGGATATTAACGACTAGACTTATATAATAAAATAAATAAAGAATGCCTAAACGAGTCGTAATGGGACAGGGTATTATAATTATGTATTAAAATAATTAAATAAATATATTCATATACGTAAAATTCCGTACGTAAGTGTAATTTAAATACAAAATACTCTATTGATGTAACCGAATTTCGTTTCTCAGTTTTAATTTATGCATTTGATGACTTGTTTAACAATTTTGTTGAATTTTAATGCAACTAAGCGGAACAGCTCGTCCACAATTGTCTGGCAATTGGCGCCGGCGCGGTGGGAGCGTAGGCGAACCCGAGCCGGACTGCGAACCCGAATAGCCGGTGATTAACGCAAGTATACAGCCTTAAAACTCGATAGTTACCATAAACTGCGCAAGGAGTTATTATTTTAATATTTGCTATTAAAAGGTCGACCGTCAACGCCAACACCGACACCCTGAACTCCAATACATTCCTATATACGAATTTACATACAACACAAGAACAAATGTATCATGAGTCTTGTATTTTGAAAATTATGTATCCTAAAATAATTAACATTTTACCCGTTACGCTTAAAAGCAATTTAATATAATTGTGGAATTGCCTATTCACATAATTATCACAAATTGATATCAAACAAAAGGATTTCACAAAATATACCCTGTAACGTATTTACAAAGCTCTGGCGGTTTCGCTTGAGTTAGTATAAATTTCACTTGGCCCTAGCGGACTGTACTCTTATCGTGGATAAAACTATGTCCCTTCCTGTACTCTAGACAATGTGTATTCAAATTTTAATAACGATCACTTGAATAGCTATGACGTGAAAGGGTAATAAAGAAGCAAACAAACACTCTCATTTATAATATCAGTTTTAATTCGAAATATATAAGTATCTAGAGTAATATTTTCTAACACAAAAAGCTAGCTTAAATAATTTCTATATGAATTGCGAATACCTACCTACACGCCTCTATCTTTATTATTTAACCATAATAAACGCACACAGCGTTAGCAAAGGACGACTTACCGGCGACGACTTACTTATAGCCCTACCATTTGAGCCATCACTACTTACGTTTAATACTTACTCATCCAACTAATTCTACTTTACTTTAATAATACAACATTTCTAATTTATACTTATTACCACATTTAATAGATTAATCTACAGATATACATAGAATTAAAATGTTGGTGTTTGTTCGGGCTAGTTTACGTAGTGAGTAGCGCTGAATTTAATGATATTTTACCAGCAAATAGAGAACATTTCAGTCTTATCTAAACTATATAACATAAACCTTTTCCTTTGGGCTGACTAGTAATAATAAAATTTAACAGAGATAACTTAAAATTCGTCAAAGGTTTTAGTTGTAATGATAAGATAACATTTGAAAACAAAACACGGCCCTCAATTAATCCAGTTTGAACATGTATTTCTCATGAAACGATAAAACTATTTTCAACTGTTTTCACCAACTAGTTATTAATAATAAGTAACGTAATACATTGATATTCAGGGGAATAATTTCGGGTGTGTAAGGGGTGTCAAATAACATCTAAGACTTGAGACATCCAAGCCAACCTCACCTGCACGTGGTGCACGCTGCTGAATAACGAACGAGGCAATGGCGAAAGCGGGGTAGTTGGGTTTTACAGCCTGTATGGGTCGTAACCACCATGTATATGGCGAAAAAGCCCGTCATAGTGATTCGCTTTTGCGGGTCGCGTCTCGGGATCAGCCTGTGCATATCCAGCTTTTCGCAGGCCGGCATGACAGCGGCGACCAGCGATGCATAGTGTGTCAAATCGTTGGTCGCCATTGTTTTTGATTTGTACTGTGCTTACCATCAGGCATAGCGCAGTCACTTTGCCGTGCTACTATAAAAAATAATAATAATTAATACTCATCTATGAAAAACAGAAATAATTAAGAGAAGAATATCTTAAAAGGATATGAAGTCATTTAGAAATCATAATAAACCAAATTTATTTATATGAGTAATTAAATTTGAGTATAATATTAAAGCAACAAAAAGTTATTGAAACTAAAATATTTATTACTAGCTGATACCCGCGAGTTCGGCTGCGTTGGTTATTATCTTGACAATATGCTTTATGTACAAAGGCAAAACCACAAAAAAAAAAATTACTTTGCTTATAAAATTTCTTTGCAAACAATGTTATCCGTTTACTTCACATGTCTTGGGAATACGCACCACACTACTTGTCCATTTTTCCACGGCAAATAATGTGAACGTATATTCATTATAAAATCGTAGTCTCTTAAAACATTCATAATTGTGTATTAAATTATGCCGTGTTATTTTTTTAGATAAGTACTAAGTGTCTAGAACTAACAACACGTCGCTGAATACGTAGTGCTTACGAAAATCGGAGTTTCGTAAAATGTTAATAAGTGTGTATTAAATTACGTCGTGTTACTGTTTTTAGATAAGTACTAAGTGTCTAGAACTAACAACACGTCGCTGAATACGTAGTGCTTACGAAAATCGGAGTTTCCTTAAAATGTAATAAGTGTGTATTAAATTACGTCGTGTTACTGTTTTTAGATAAGTACTAAGTGTCTAGAACTAACAACACGTCGCTGAATACGTAGTGCTTACGAAAATCGGAGTTTCGTAAAATGTTAATAAGTGTGTATTAAATTACGTCGTGTTACTGTTTTTAGATAAGTACTAAGTGTCTAGAACTAACAACACGTCGCTGAATACGTAGTGCTTACGAAAATCGGAGTTTCGTAAAATGTTAATAAGTGTGTATTAAATTACGTCGTGTTACTGTTTTTAGATAAGTACTAAGTGTCTAGAACTAACAACACGTCGCTGAATACGTAGTGCTTACGAAAATCGGAGTTTCGTAAAATGTTAATAAGTGTGTATTAAATTACGTCGTGTTACTGTTTTTAGATAAGTACTAAGTGTCTAGAACTAACAACACGTCGCTGAATACGTAGTGCTTACGAAAATCGGAGTTTCGTAAAATGTTAATAAGTGTGTATTAAATTACGTCGTGTTACTGTTTTTAGATAAGTACTAAGTGTCTAGAACTAACAACACGTCGCTGAATACGTAGTGCTTACGAAAATCGGAGTTTCGTAAAATGTTAATAAGTGTGTATTAAATTACGTCGTGTTACTGTTTTTAGATAAGTACTAAGTGTCTAGAACTAACAACACGTCGCTGAATACGTAGTGCTTACGAAAATCGGAGTTTCGTAAAATGTTAATAAGTGTGTATTAAATTACGTCGTGTTACTGTTTTTAGATAAGTACTAAGTGTCTAGAACTAACAACACGTCGCTGAATACGTAGTGCTTACGAAAATCGGAGTTTCGTAAAATGTTAATAAGTGTGTATTAAATTACGTCGTGTTACTGTTTTTAGATAAGTACTAAGTGTCTAGAACTAACAACACGTCGCTGAATACGTAGTGCTTACGAAAATCGGAGTTTCGTAAAATGTTAATAAGTGTGTATTAAATTACGTCGTGTTACTGTTTTTAGATAAGTACTAAGTGTCTAGAACTAACAACACGTCGCTGAATACGTAGTGCTTACGAAAATCGGAGTTTCGTAAAATGTTAATAAGTGTGTATTAAATTACGTCGTGTTACTGTTTTTAGATAAGTACTAAGTGTCTAGAACTAAAAACACGTCGCTGAAAACGTAGGGCTTATGAAAATCATAGTCTCTTTTTTTTCGAACTGACCTGACTGAGCATTGGCCTGACAGGCTTTTACAGCTTCACCAGGCTACATCGTAGTTTCTTAAAACATTAATAATTTTAGATTAAATGATATCGTCGTGGTGGCCTGGTGGTTTGACCGGTGGAATATAAATTCCATGTCCACAGTTTCAAACCCCGGTACCAACAGATTTTTCGGAATTCTCGTACATTTACTAATTTAAATGGGTAACGTATCGACTGACGGTGAAGGAAAACATCGTGAGGAAACCTGAACCTGAGAATTGTTCTTGTAGTACTACTGTATGTGGTAAAAATGTCGTGGTGATTATGCCCACTTCCTTCGGGAAGAGGACTATGGCCTTGCAAGTGGGGTCTCTTGGCTGAGGCTGATGATGATAAAATGATATCGTGATACTTTTTTATCACACTTTTATTAGCTTCACCTGTATGTATGTATGTAACCGACCCCTTTGAGCTCGATTTTGTCGTACTTTGGACGATCAGATTTAATTCAAACTTTGCACACCTGTTAAAGGTCGATGACAATGCAATAATCCGAAAAAAAAGTTAAAAAAATTAACTAAAAAATGAAAAATAAATAATAGTTTTAAAAAACTAAAAAAACACGCTTTCATAAAAAATCCAACTAAAAACAGAAAATAAAATTAGATAAATTTAATAATTTAATAAAATACTGATATCTGGAGGTGCTGATATTATCAGCAATGCAATTCAGCAATTCAGCAGCAGATGAAGTAAACCAAAAAAAAATTGACCGAAATCCTTCCAGTAGTTTTTACATGATGCGTGCAAAACAGCATACTTATTTCTTTTACTCATAATATACATATACTCATAATATAAGACAGTTGGTGCTAGGTGATCTTAAGACGGCTTAATTCATTTCATTTAGAATCAGGTAGCTGGATGAAACACTGTCTAGGCAATAGATCAACGAGGCTCCGTCATGGATATCACTCGTCGCAATCTACATCGTCCCAGCCATTACGTGTCCACGATACTGCGAATGAGATGACGGCACGATACAATGTTTACGAAAGGAAGAGACACTGTCCTTACATAACACAGGAAAGTAAAGACAATGTATATTCAGATTAATATATAATATAGTATATCATCAGAAAGAAAATAGTGTATAATCAACGAATATGAAACAAATAGAATGTAAAGTTATGAAGCGTTAAGTATTCACAATATTTATTTAACATGATATTGGTTACATATGTTTTTTTTTATAAATGTCTAGAGAACATAGCATACAATTAATCTTTACAGTAGTCGCCAAACTTTTTTACGCTCTGGATATAGTTTCGCAGAACACAAATTTATGCATAAATACTTATTATATGGATAATATCGAAGAATTTAAAGATAAATGAATACCATATTTTGTATCGAACTCTTGACTATATTACGTAATATAATAAGTCCGAGCTCGGCTATATCACAAAGTGGTCAAAAATATTGACGAGAAATCAAATCAAATCAAAAATACTTTATTCAGTTTAGGCCCTAATAAGACGTCAACACTACCACCGGTTTGGAAAACAAGGTCAGTCATCGAGAAGAACCGGCAAGAAACTCGATCGGTACATCTTTTTAATAAATATACTTGATGTTTTCTTTTTTTTTGTCAAACTAACTACGCTATTGGCCCTTTTAGAGGCCTCTACAGCTTCACCGGACTACTAAGGGATTACTTGATATTTCAGCCTAGTTACACAGTGATCAGTTAGCTCAATTCAAAGTAAGTTCTACCCCGGTCAAAATACGTATCATAATGTGCTTGTGCTGTACAAAATAAAAAAAAATTTTAGTGACATATATATATATTTTACTAATAAATGTCATATATGTACATTCCTGAAAAAAAAATTTACAAATGTATATTGTTTTTGATAAAAGATGTATGTTCAATAAGCTTAGATCATTAAAAGTATTAAAAAAACTAAAAATTTCGTGTCTATCACTACATATTATAAAACAAAGTTCTCTGCCACTTCTGTATGTCTGTCTGTTCGTAATAAACTCATATACTACTGAACGGATTGTCATACGGTTTTTACCAGTAGATAAAGTGATTAAAGAGGAAGGTTTAGATATTATTTAATTTATTATATTTATTATAAGGGCGGGACAACGATCCAAACGTCAAATATCAAGTATTGGCATGCAAATTAATATTATACACTTTCATATGAGTATATGCTATTACATGTACCCAATGTATTCATTTCTTAGTAACAAACGTACTCTATAGCTGGTTCAAACTTTGAAAATAGTAAAAAACACATTTATATGATTTTCATTGTTAGCCTGATCACACCGTCGTGTCTATATATTTGCGGTTATGAGTGCTTTTTATACACAACCGTTAAATAATAATAATAATTTTTGTTATGTCTATTTTCAACCGTCACCGTTAGTAAATTTAAATTCGATCTTATTAAATGCGTGTTGCACCCACGCTTTTGTAATCGATCCCTTTTAGTTCCCGCACATATCGCGGTTCTCAATAATATCTCGAGCCTAGGTCGTCCCCGCGCGGAGCCCTCTTGATATTATTATCGCGATACAGTGACTCACCTACATCACTTGAACACACATATGAGATTATCTCTCTCACACACGTGCACATATATACACATTGTGGGAGGGTTTTGTTTTTTTCCCTCATCGAACTGAATCGAATAGTTTTAGTTCGTTTCATTCAGATATACACGTATTCATTTGTGAATCATGCAATTTCGATTGCATGGTTCACAAATGTATATATGTATGAATAGCTTACAATAGTTTAGCTAGGACAGACGCGTCTTTTTTCGGTAACAGCCCAAGCCGAGGTGTGCGTGCACCCTTGTGTATGTTACCTAAAACCCAAAATCGGTTGTGTACCTTAAGCGCCAACCTTAGTAGTCCGGTGAAGCTGTGAAGCCCCTACCAGGTCAATAGCGTAGTCAGTTCGAGAAAAAAAAAGCTTTTTATACAACCATGAAGTCAAGATACCTGAAAAATTCCATTAAAATAGTTCACAATAAGAGACAAAAAAGCTATCAGTGCTATTTCATAAAAAATACATAAACGTGTACATTATAAAGCACAACGCACGCCGCTCGTAAATGGAAATATACACTATTTTCCACACTTCATTCGCAGCGTCGATCGTTAACCAAATGAAATCAAATCAAAAACACTTTATTCAGTTTAGGCCCAAAGAAGGCGCTTATGAACGTCAAAACTACCACCGGTTCGGAAAACTACCCAGTCATCGAGAAGAACCGGCAAGAAACTCGATCTGGTTTTGTCTTTTTAACAAATGTATATAGTATTTAAATTATATGAGGTACATGTTTTTAATGGATGCACAGAGACGAGTGAATTCCAGACATCACCATCGTTCACATATTGATCCACTCTATACTTTTGACACCAAAACTCGCTTGACATGGCGTTTAAATTCGCAATCCAGCAAATCGGTAATATCCTTTGGTTCTTTGTTGTAAAATCTAACATTATTTCCCAAAACACTGTTACTGGTTTTACTAAGTCTAAAACATGGCACAACCACCATTATACTAACCCAATTTACATATACATCATACACCAATCTTAAACAAAATTATGTGTAACAATTAATATTGTTTATAAGGAAAAATTAAAAGCGATAAATTAAACACGTGTGTAAAGCGAGAAATATGTCATTCACTACGTGTTCCTTTAGATATATTCATGCATATATACATCATAACAAATATAAGTACATTTCAGGCAAATGCGAATTTAATGTTCTGTATCGCACCCGCACTCATATTCGTATGGATTCACATACGCAGATAAAATGAATACGACAACGTAAAGGTGGCGACAGACTGAATAAATTTTTCCTATCAGTGTAATAACTATGGTAATTTTTGATCGTTATTTTGCATACCGTTATTGGACATACATATATCATCTTTCATAACATGTTGTCAGCTATTACATTAACTGCACGTATCAAATGAAATTAAGTGTTCTTCACCGTCCATAGACACTAGCAATATCAGGAAAGTCCAAGTGCGTTGTCAGCCTGTGTATAGGGGAGGGGGAGGGAAAGGAGAAAGGAAAGAGGAGAGGGGAAGATGGTTGGGCCTCAGGCGCTCTCACTGACCGAACGAAACGCAACAATGCAAGCACTGTTACTTCACGTCGTCGTGTTTCCGTGGGTCGGGTGGTAGTACCCAGGGGGAGCCGACTCCATTCATACTGAAACCAGTAATAGCTTCAGCGTGGCTCTACCACCTACAAATATTCTAATGTATTATGTAACAGATCTGTGGTTTCATTTAGTTTTCTTTTATAACTTTGTGATACGCATCTCTTGCATGATGGCGATTTATCAAGAATACGACGTATTTGTTTATAGCATATCTACTAAAAAGCTCTAATCTACTGATGTTCTATATTTCAACTAAGAATACATTCTAACATTCATTTTACTAAAACGAGTTAGGCTCTGTCATACTGCGTAGTTGTAACATTTGTTTTCATACCATAAACTATTTATATTTGAATAATACCAAAATTCCTCTTTCTTCGGTATATCAAAAATGATAAAAATATTATATTATAAAAAATGAGGTTTATACTTATTGTCAAACGATTTTAATAATATTATGCAGGGAATTATTGTCATTTCGGATATGGTTGGGTATAAAAATTATCAACCTTATGCAATTTTAGTTTACATTATATTTTTTATCAAAACTAAAAGTACTATTCTAGAAATATGTGATTATGTACAGCCTAAGGATAAGAAGCCTAAGAAGAGACCTCTTTGGATAAAATTAAGGAAAACATATTTCTATCAAGGTAAGATTACTTACCTATTTATAGATACGGGTACTCGTCGAGTGGTCGATCTTCGTCATAGAGAAAAAAAAAACCTTTTCAAATTATTTTATAACACTAAAACTCGTGTTCTTAACCACTTCCCTAATGTTGCTTATTTATGTAAAAATTAATAACCATTTTATTAAAAAGAAGAACTATTACTTTAACGTCTTCAAAACTACTTAGAGTTTAAAAAAAAATATGATACTAAAGTTTTTTGTAAGTACTACTTTTTCCATGTGCTGCGAGTCGCTTAATAAAAGAAAGCATATGGAACGAGTGTAATAAATATATTAAAGTAAATATATTAAACAGCGTCAGTATGCAGTCGGGTTTCTCTTTAAATTTTGATTTCTCTAAAACCTTTGATATTTACGCGAACATCACGCACTCGAGCGATAGGCTTGCACTGCTCTCGCTAGCGCCACTGTCAACACGGTGCCGGCATACGTAAATACAACTTAGTGAAAACCAACTCGGAGCTGCCTTCAACTTACATTATTTACCCAGAGAAGACTTTAGACTAAACAAGTCAACTTCTGGTAGCGACGGAGCGTTTAGCTGATTGTGTACACAAAGGTCTTTACATAAATCCGTGGTCACTAGCTAAATATAGTAATGTCTAGATTTAGTGTAAGTTTCAGTATTTATTATAAAATATAAAAAATCTAAAGTATGCCACTTATTCTCAATCGGATCTAAACATATTCAATTAGATAAACCAAAAACAAGTTTAGACTGAACAAAATATGACCTAATACATATAACAAAGATGTCATTATTTTACAGTTTATAAATCTAAATTGTTAAAATAGTGTACCTTGTGTACACTAGTATTCTTACAAATTATAAAATACTAGCCTCGGCCCGCGACTTCGTCTTCGTGGAATAGTTACTTTAAGCTAACGCTGACTGACACGCAGCAGAAGCTCTTAACAGGAAAAATATCCCGCTTTTGAAACATTCGTCATTGGTGCTCCACTCCTCTTGGTCTTAGCGTGATGATATAGCTTATGTTATCACCCACCTCCGGTGCCGCTGCATCACATTCAAGAGACGAGACTACAACACGACCGGAACATTGATATTAGCGCTACCATGTTATAAATGTACATCGACACTAGCGCCAACATATTAGAGATACACATTGATACTAGCGCCACCATATTAGAGAGACACATTGACAATAGCGCCACCATATTAAAGATACATAAATAAGAATCATTAATATTATATAGATTTTAATAAGGCTTTTAAATAAGAATTGATATCATTATATAGAATTGAATCATTAGTTTGATCATTATTAATAATAGTATATTCTTTGACTTCATAGTTCGGCCATGAAAGGCTAGATGTCGCTGATCTACATGTCGAAACAGATTAGTAAACACATTCGAGATACATAAATAAGGATAATTATATAAAATTGTTGTATAGCTTAAATAATATTAATTTGTACATACTTTATTATTTTTGTGTTACTTAAATTATTTTGCGGAATTATGTATGAATAGTAATCGCTTTGAATTATATAGAAGGGTCTTTAAAAGGCAAGATATCAGTGATATGTAGGCATTCTTATATTGTACGAAGTATTGTAAGGCGAAGCTCTGGCCAAATAAATAGTGACAGTATCTACGAAGTATTTATTGCTATTCCTGACTGCATCGACACTATACGTGATTAGTGTAATACTTATAACCTTCCTCGATAAATGAGCTATATAACTCTGAAAGAATTTTTCAAATCGAATCATTAGTTCCTGAGATTACCCCTACAACGTCACAAACTCATAAACTTTACCTCTTTATAATATTAGTATAGATATGATTTAACAATTGTATCTATATTTCAATGATTGAACACAGCGTTAATGTACTATGTTCATATATTCACACACGGTTACTTAATTTATTTGAAAAGGTGATTGATATATATGTACGCAAAATATAAAAATAATATTTATTTTTATCTATCGAGTATTAGAATAGCAAAAAATTAACAAAACTCTATTAATACGACCTTGTGTGTGAAGAGACGGTTATACCTGTAACAATAAGGAATAAAAACAATTAGTTAAGCAATTTTGTTACATCATCTCGAGCCATAACAATATATCAATGCCCCCGCATTATTGTTACAAGTAAATCAAGGTGGGTGTTGGTTGTATTGTAAAGGCTAGCAGTCACGATTCGTTGGCGATCACGAATATATAAATTACTAAGTATAGCTTTTTATGACATAATAAAAAATTATACGCTTATAAATTCCAATAATTAAGGAGATCAGCCATAAAACGGAAAATGATTAAAAAGTAACATTTTGAGCAACTATTAGGTTTTTAAATGTAGTGATATTTAGTAAAAACTTTGAAACTTAGTATTCTTAACATTTTTTAAGAGACTGATGAATACACTATGCAGTTTGATGAATACACAACACAGAATATTTTATATATTAAAAGCGCCCGATAGTCACTACGATTCAACAGAAAATAATTTGTTATAGGTTGCAACGTTTCTCTCTGTTTCTCCTTCTCTTTGTATATATTTTGAGAACATTAAGAATATACTATATCACTCTCTCACAGCCTAAAATTTATATATACATTTATGACTATCTCTTTTATGCTACGCACTTTCGTCATTTACGTAAGTTTCACTTCAATTAAAATAACATTTATTTTTCCTAACCATTGTAATCCATGGTCATAGAAAGCAGAGACACATTTATTTTTATTATGCCATAGGTGGCAAACGAACAAGCGCATGGTAAGTTATCACCGCCGTCTATATACACTAGCAACACCAGGGGAGTCGCAAGCGCGTTGCCAGCCTGTGCTTGGGGGTTGGGGAGGAGGGAGGGAGGTTAGCCTTCAGCGCTCTCACTGACCGAACGAAACGCAACAATGCATGCAGTGTTACTTCACGTCGGTGTTTCCGTGAGTCGGGTGGTAGTACCCCGGATGAGCCGACCCATTCATGCTGAAACCAGTAACAGATTCAGCGTGGCTCGACCACCTACAACGAATACCTAGTACTGGAAATATGTGACAATAATAATAATAACACTATAGTAAAGCATATGTAATTAATAGTATAGATACATGTTACGTAATATGATCAGTTTTCACACTTAAGCTCCGTCTATACTAGCGTGGCGAACCTTCAAACACTTATCGCACTAAAATCAACGTCAAAAGATATCCCGACAAAGAACCAACCTAAACATCCTACACGATGTTATTCCAATAACTCAAAATTAGCGTCCACTAAACTCCTTTGGTGTGCGTAAAAACTGCCGGTCCAGTTATCGTGTTGGGTCCATATTGTCACGTAGCCCGTAAGTTCGTAACGTATAACGATAACGCTTCCTGATAAAATCTCCTATACCGTCATTTATTGCGACCATAGAGAAAATTTCGTATCGATATACACAGGTTTGAGAGTAGCATTACAAATATAAAGCAAACAATACACTTGATATATTATTTCTTACAGTTTTTCATACCAAATTTCAACGCTATGAAGTTTAAATGTTTAATATTCTAAGAACAGTAGTAAAATAGCCCACACACCTATTTTCGTATTGTTTCTAACTTTATACACTAGAAATCTAAGCCAAGACTTTTATCTCCTTTTTCACAGCACCTAAGAAGTAGTTTTCCAATTCGTTGTTATTCCATTACTTTGATTTCATTGCAAAATTTTACTGTAATGTCTTATCATATTTGTACCTTATATATATCTGTCATGGCTACTGAGATACGCAATAAAGCTACATGTATGTTCCTTCATTCAAGTGTATTATTAAATAAGGCCGACCACCCAAAAACATCACAATAGGATTTATTGAAGTTATACTTCTTTTGGCGCGTTAGGGATAAATGATGAGAGTAAATTTTTACGATGCGCACGCACACCGTCACGAAATACCGACACCCTGAAGTTAGCTATAGTCAACTTTTTCTATTGTTAGTGTCGGTTTTTCTACAAACCTAGAATAAGGCGAAAGATAAATTTTTTGAAAAGATTTTTATCTTGTTACCCCAAAGAAGTATAACTTCTAACTTTTTAATTTTTTATGAGATTTCAGTTTTACTTTTCAATTAAAGTAGCATTCAGGAAGATTTTTACTGTATTAGCGGTTAGAAAATAATATTATAAATCATTTTGTTTGATTAATGCTTAACAGTATTACGCTTGTCTTATGTTGACAGAAAAAACATTAATTATACACCTACGGTCCAAGCGTATGCAGCAGATGTCTTCTAACTGGCCATTAAGGAGAAACTGATTAATAGATAACTATTTATATTAACTTAAAAGCATAGTTCTCGTTAAAATTAACTACAATATAATATTGCATCATGCACTTAATGATTACAAAATTAACCCACAGTTATCTCGTGTATTGTTTAAACTTTTTGTCTTTGGTGATCTTTTAAATTAATATTATAGTAGTATTTTACTTTATCGTACAATTGAAGCTGATGAATAGGCTTCTTACAAGCTTCTATTCAAGTGAAAATTTCTTTTGCTGTTTTGAGCGGTTGTTGTTATGGGAAAACTTATGGGTTCGCGTCACCGATGACGTCGACATGTTTGTGACGTATTGCGCTTGCATCAGACTAGCGACCAGTGTAGCTGCCTTTGTACACAAAATATTGATGTTTTATATTGAGCTTGTGCAGTCCATCATATGATTGATTAATAAATTAATTGTATAAAAATGTATATCATTATGGCTCAGAGTGCCAATATATGTAAAAACCAGAATAATGTTATTAATTTATAAAAATTTGAAAAAGTGTGTATACAGTTATTCCATTGTTTTGAGTTTTCACTTCTGTCGGTAGTCCGTTTTATTACTACCTCGACTTTCTTTATTTTTTAGCTTGCAATGTATTAGTTTGTTTTCGTCATATCTTGCAACCGGAATTGGAGCCAGTGCCTTTGGACCGACCACTTTACAATTTTTTATGTTTATTCAGTCCTGGGTGACTATGCACGTATACACACGGTGGTATACACGAAAATGGATTAAAAACAAAATCGACAATTTCAATATGGCCGCCATACACATTAAAACATCCGAATAATCTTTTTAGTGCATTTGTAAAAACCCTAGTTTTTAAAAATATTTTAATCGTATATTTTGTAATGCATTGACCGGGAATATAATAATTTTGCCATACGTGAAGTGTTTACACTCCGCTCCAGTTTTCTCTGATATACTTATTTATATTCACATATATATGGACTTTAATGTGACTAGTGATATACTAACTGTTTATTTTAAATTCCATCCGGAAACGTGTGGGCAGGCGACAGACAAAGCTGTGGAATGTCAGCCGAATCCTACCTGAGCACGAGTCACTAAAGTATGACATTTATTAACGTACACTAGCACTCTTACTGCGTAGAACATAAGAACAAAAATCGCTTGTTACTTTTGCAATATTATGATAATAAAAGATAATCAATGAATTTACATGGCAAAGACAAAAAAACTTTCCTTTATGAATTAATACAGCTCTCCCACATTGACAAAAAAATAAGTCGAAAGCTTCGAAGAGAAGACATCTATTACATTAAGCGCTTTTAAGTGATGGTGAATAAATCGAGGATATATATAGATTGAAGTTTTTTTTTTGACATAAATAAGGTCACTGGACGTCCTTGCAGCCTCCAGAAAACATGGACGCAGAACACATACTTGTTCTCCGATGAAATATTATTAAAAAGAAACAACAACAATAAAAAGATTCCAAGTTAAGGACTTTAATGTATGTATTACTATTTGATTTTATTTCTAATTTACTACAATCAAGTAAATAACCATCAAGTTATATAAACAAAACCGAAATTAAATAAATAAGTACGTCAAGGTTTTGTTTATACTTAATTAACATTAGCTACGAGTTTTTGGCGGGATTTTATTCTGCCATGCAGTGAATTTTATTTTTTATTCATAATCTTATGTTATTTGACTCCGTATTTTGTAAAATTGGTGGTGTTTTACGTAATATAGTTCGGTTATTGTGCATAAGTGAAGGGAACGGAGAATAATACCACGGATACCGAATTCTGAGATGCCACAAAAATATTCCCTGGAAATTTCTAACAAGGCAGCCACCATATTGTTGGAATATTCACATTGACATTGAAATAATCACACGACACTTATAATAATACTATTAATTTAATAATTATTATAATTAATACTATTAATTATTCGACAATGGCGGTAATACCTGGAAGTATGGTTGCCAAAAAAAAAACATTTACTTGGCCATTAATATATTTAGGAGGCGTAAAAAGATGTAGAATAATGGGAAATACTTTCATACTACGTACCATTTTTTTTCGAACTTACTACGTTATTGACCTAGCAAGGTCTTAACAGCTTCACCGGACTACTACTTCGTATCAGCCACTTATGGTATATACCAGTATCATGAACAAAGTTTTGAATAGAATTTGACTTACGACTTATATTTATTTTTCTTTTCTTTTACTATCTCTCAATTTATTTGATACGTAGTGTATGAAATGCTGCAAGTTTTTGTTGTTTTCAGCAAATTTAATATTATTGCTGTTTTTTTTTTACAAAATCGTGTTATTATAGAATGAAGAGAACTTCATTTAATGATAATATCCGATCACAGTATTGCTCAGGTGTCTAAAATTGTTTTTTTTTTAAGCTTGAATTGCAATAGCAAAGCGTGCAATTCTAGATTTAATTGAAAATGGTTACACTCACAATGAAGTGGTTTAAACATTACAAGCGTTCAAAAGTCTGGGATTTTTCAAAAGAATTAAACGATACCATAGATTGAGAAGTATAGAAGACGTAAAGGATAAAATAGTAACAACAAAGAGGGACAACAGATTTATTGTAAGCATTATTCTCAGAAACTCCACTTCGACTTCTTCCGAGGTACGAAACAAGCTTCAGGAAGTTTGACAAGTGACAGTAAACACCAAAACTAGGAATTTCAATTCCTAACGATAATATTAATTTTCAATTCTTATCTTAGCCCCTAAAATATTATTCAATTGGTGACCTATCTCTATAGGATTTTGGAGGAGGCGGATACGGTGTTATCAAACTTATTTTTTAAATTAAAAATGTAACAAGAGCAAATAAAAATTACGAACAGGACAAATTAAGTATGAATGGTGTACTGAAGAAACCTTGTAGAAAACGAATGTGTAATATGGACAGGTTTTTATGAAATTTACATACATATTAATTGATCAAAGTAGCTTAATAATCACAAGCATTTATTTTCGCAAAGTTATCATTAACATTTATTTTATAAACCATGACTCCTTGATTTCGAGAGAAGGATCGTAATGCAATAAAAAATAACAATATACACGTTTTGGTAACTATACTGGAGAGCCTGTAAACGTTTTTAGATCTAGAGCATAGCGAACTGCCGTATTCTTGTTCAAAAGTGTGGTTATAATATATAAACAGTACAGATGTTTTGAGTACTGTTTAGGTTGACTGTAATAACTTTGTGGAAGCCATTTGATTTGATATCAAATGGACTAAATGCACTTTTGTAAGTACCTAATATAAAGAGAACATCTTTGATAATATCTTTCCTTAACATCATATGCGATGTCGGATAATCAAATCAAATCAAAAATACTTTATTCAGTTTAGGCCCTAATAAGGCGCTTATGAACGTCAAAAAAACCACCGGTTCGGAAAACAACCCAGTCATCGAGAAGAACCGGCAAGAAACTCGATCGGGTACATTTTTTCAACATATATGTATATTTCGAATACATTATAAGTTACAATACCGTTTTTAGTGGATGCACAGAGAGTAGTCAATTCCAGACGTCACCATCGTTTTCGTATTGATCCACTCTATAATAGTCTTTCGACAATAAAACCAGCTTGACATGGTGCTTAAATTTACAGTCCGGCAAATCGGTAATATGTTTTGGGACTTTATTGTAAAACCTAACACTATTACCTAAGAAATCGTTATTGTATATATACGATATTGTAAAAAAATATTCCATGTAGAATAATAAAGATATATTTGAATATTCTATTAACCGTCAAAGAAAGTGGAGTAGTACAAGCGTTTCAATTCAAATAGAAGTTTTCTTTAAGCGAGTGCCGCCGGCGGAGTCGCTTTGCTTTTATGACTGCAACACCCTGCGACGCCGCTTTACGACCACCGCATCCCCTTCCTTCTACCATCTTGTTTGAAAGTAAAACTGTTAAAAGAATACTTCCATCATAAGCGATCTCAATTTTTATACACTTTATTTAATCATTTTTTATATATACGACTTAGATATGAAAGATATAATAGTATCACTGATTAAGAGGTGATAGATTTCACCATGCAAAGTTGTTTATCCATTATAGTTACAAAATAAGTATAGTCGACGCTTTCAGGGATACCAATTAACAATCTGTAGGTACACTGTGACTATTTATCCGGGCAGAGCATCGCCTTACAACAGCTTCCACATAGAAGTGCGTGTAGACATTTTTTTTTCTCTCCAACTGACTACGCTATTGACCTAGCAAGGCCTTAACAGCTTCACCGGATCACTAAGGCGAGCGCTTAAGGCACTCAGCCGATCGTATGTAGATCATTTTTTCTTTCGAACTGACTAAGCTATTGGCCTTTTTGGAGGCCTCTACAGCTTCACCGGACCGATTTTATTTGGGTAACTAGCTCAATGGTGCGCGGCACACCTCGGCTTGGGCCGTTGCTGTTACCTCGGATCTGACCTAGCGTGTAGATCAATGCCGCCGTGCCCTTTTATGTGACCAACTGTGGATGTCAAAGCAATTACTATTAACCCAAATTTCCCCAAAATAATTTTGTAAATAAAAATAATAATAACGATCAAATTATTGTTATCTAAGTAATACATCAATTCTATATAATCGTTCTTAGTCCGGTGAAGCTGTTAAGACCTTGCATGGTCAATAGTGTTGACAGTTCGGAAAAAAAAATTTATATATATATATATATATATAATCGTTCTTATTTATGTACATAATTGATGTATCTAATATAGTGGCGCTAGTGTTAATGTTCCGGTGGCGTTGTAGTCTCGCCTCTCGGGTCTGTCGTAGCGATACTGAACGTAGTCAATAACAATATTTATTTAATAACGTTCATACGTGCAGATTATCTGGATTCTTACAGGATAAGTTTAGCAAGAATTTTTAATGTTTTTAATTTAAACCTAGACTTGTAAGTTTACTTGTAACCGCTATATTTAATCTAATATACCTATTCAATTTGAACCCTAAGATCACATTTATGTTGTATTTACATTTATTACATTCACTCTACGAAATAAAAGCCACTTTTAAATGACACGATTCAATATAAGTATTTCATATATTACTTTTGTATAAAAGGTTAAAATGATTTTTACGTTAAAGCTATTTATTATTTTTCTCTTTGACATGTAAAGTTCTAAAGATGTCATATGTGTGATATTTCGATTGACAGGTAAAAATATTACCTTTGAAAGATTTTCGTTACAAATAATAAATTACGTTTGAAAATAACTTTTTTTATTAAATATTATCTCGTCTAGGATTATTATAGTGAGTCCAAAGATGTTTTACCTCCTGAAAGTCTTATAACCTGTCTGCTACACTTTTGACACGTACTTCAACCGCAGTATACGTCGTAAAGTTCGTTATTAAAACCATAAAACCTTTGTTAAGAATTTCTCATTGCGTTATAACATCTCGGTAACGTAGACAAATAAAATGAATTTCAACAGATAAACCCCGCAGCCCCTTTGAAAGCAAAATATTAGTCCAAATTAAATGAAGGTTATATTACCTTGCATACGTGCGGTCTATTTTAATATACCCGATTTATTTTCCTGAAGTAACGTCTGGATAATTTTTGTTATTTTCAAAAACCAATAACGTTATAAATTTATAATACCCAACATTCATTTATTTGGCGATTTTGGTACATAATATTTTCAATTTAATATTGTTTACAAAACTAAAATTCTTTAGGAAAACAATATGTATCGATATAAGGGTTGCTTATATCGCTAGATTCCTGTATGTCTCCGTTTGTCATGTGTTTAATTAACTTTGACTGCCTCATTGGTCAGATATGACCGGCCACAGTCACGGACACGGTGGTCATTGGTGGTGCTCGGAGCGCTAGATCTTTATACAATCGTAAAAAATCATTCGTGGCACACTAAAATAAACATGTAATTACGGCGTAGCGCTCAGAGTGTTAAGGATTGTATCACTTAGAATAAGTCGCAGTGCACTTAAAACTAAACTAATTCTCCTTTAATGGAAATTTGTTAACAATACATGTTATCGATTTCTTATGTTTTTAGTCACTACATTAAAATATATTTTCAGTGTTAAGCTGAAATTAATGTAGCGTGGTTTTTAAAACATAACATCAAATGAGTCGAAATCAAAAAGAAAAATTATTCAATTTAGGTCTCTAGAAGCTTATGAACATAAAAACTAAGTCAACGGTTAATCGAAAGCTATAATAAGTTACAGAAACGTATGTCACAACAAATAACAAAAAAAAAAGATTGTACAGGAACAATAAAAAAACCAAAACTGTTATAATAAACATTATTTAAATGACAATATTAAAACCTCCTAATGTAAGTTATGTGAAAATCCTCTATGACACACATTGTTACCTGAAAGGGGTTTCATAAAACTGAATTATAGCCATAACCTCAACTCGGTCTCAAGGATTGTCGTAAACCAACGTCTTGGGGGCCCAGGATACGTGAACAGTCAACTATTATTAAATTTTATGAAAACCCCTTCAAATACAATGGAAATATGTAAATGAAGGCAACACTAACTTTATTGGACATTATTTAATGCTTTTGAAATTTGCCGGTTCACATTCAATCGATGGCCGATATCGTGGATTTTATATCCACTATAGAAGTAAATATTGCATCGTATCCGAGGAACGGAGTAGGAGCGTGGTCCATCGTTAAATTGAAATTCATGTCGTGATGTTTACATTCACAATATTCTATTCAGCTAAAAGCAAGCAAATAGCATCCCCAAGAGCACTGTTTGTATATAATGTAAATTTTACTGCGTTGTTGTACTCTGTTTCGAGAAATAAAAGGATCTCGTTTGTACAGGGTAATCCAATACGGGTATATTTTATGTTTTAAATACAAACCGATGCTTGTTAATGGACTTCGACCTTTGAAAATAAGCACCTGTTTGTTAACCCTTACAATGAAAACCGTAGAAATTTGATACCATGATATTATTATAATCGGTTTGTCGGCATTTGGTTATAACTGTCTATCGAATTCGAACGTCCTGTGACTTTTCTTATCAGTCATCACATGATGTGGTTAGTAATTTTTTTTATTAGATTTTTAATTGCTTGTATTTTTATAGGTGGTAGAGCCACGCTGATGCTATTACTAGTTTCAGCATGAATAGGTCGGCTCGCCCGGGGCAGTACCACCCTCTCGCAGAAAACCGACGTGGTGTAACAGTGCTTGCATTGTTGCGTTTCGGTCGGTCAGTGAGAGTACCGGATAACCCACCTCCCCTCCAACTCCCCCTCCGCCTTCCCCACTTCCCCCTTCACCCAAACACAGGGTGGCAATGAACTTGCGACTCTTCTGGTGTTGCAAATGTCTATGGACGGTGGTGATCACTTAACATCAGGTGACCCACTTGTTCGTTTGCCTACTATGGATATAAAAAAAACATTCCCTACATACTTTTGACAAACGCTTAATGAGTAATATTATTGTTATTTCATACTCGATATTCTTATTACTATTATATTATATTATTATATTCATTATTCGCTGATTATCCCGAAAAAATGAGCCAACACCTTTTATGCATTTTCAAGCAATAACATAACCAGTTTAAGAGTACATTGTTTCAAGTAAATGTAAACGGAAGGTAGGTGCTTAATGTACTAGCATTAATTAAAAAAAAGTGTGTGTGTACTTATGTACACGCGTTAGAAGTTATACTTCTTTGGCGTAACAAAATAAAAATCTTTTCAAACATTTTATCTTTCGCCTTATTTTACGTTTGTAGAAAAAACGACACTAACAATAGAAAAAAAGTATTTAATACACAGAAACAAAATGTTGACTATAGCTAACTTCACGGTGTCGATTTTTCGTGACGGTGTGCGCGTGCATCGTAAAAATTTACTCTCATCATTTTTCCCTAACGCTCCCAAAGATGTAAAACTTCAAAAATAAACGCTTTAGACTTATTTATCATCCCCGATACAATTTATCTATTTATGATATTTATCTTACAAAGTTACTTTTGATACTGTATGACTTTTTAATTATGTAAATGTACTGAATGGATTCTCTGTACACATTCAAAATTACATAGATATTATGGAGTATTACAATTGACAAGTGTAGGCAAATGAATCGCAATAAATATAGATAACCGATTTGGAACTATTTTCTATTCTGAATACCTTATTTTCATTGTAAACATGTATCAATAAAAACGTGTGGATAAGAATTGCCTGAGAAGCGATGTCACGTCGTCAAAGGAATGACCCGTCCCTTTCACCCCTCAAAACAATGCGTCAGCATAAAACGTACTATTCTCATGTCACGTCCGCTAAGAGGATTAGCTGTGTCTCACTGATCTACCTCAATGCATACAGAATCAATATGACAACTTACTTAAGACAACAGAGAACGTTATACACTTATTCAATAAACTTCTGAATCTAAAATATCACTAACAAGATAATAAAAAGTACAATTACGTGTTAGAAAAAGTACTATTAACAATTTTACTAATAACAAAATGACTATATACTTATACAAGAATTATAAAAATATTAACAATAATATAATATAATTGGTATAACATTTAAAATATCACTAACTAGCTTCACCCCGCGACTTCGTCCGCGTGAAATAGTTAATTTGGGCTAACGTCAACATGCAGCGGAATCTCTCAAAGAGAAAAAACCTGACTGTAAAACATTCTTTATACTTTATTATTCTTTAGTGTTCCGCTCCTATTGGTCTTAGCGTAATGATATATGACCTATGATACTCACAAATAACATGGCTTTCTATTGGTAAAAGAATTTTCGAAACCAGTTTAGGAGATCCAGATATTACCCCCTACAACCTCACAAACTATACCTCTTTATAATATTAGTATCACTAATGAAATAAGCCTTTAAGCCGATATAGATTTTATTTTACTTATAAATAAAGTAAGTAATTTATTAAAGTGTTTCAAGATATACTGAAAACATTACAGAATATCACATATAATTAACTATTATTGTATTATTTAGTTTTACTGTCGTAAACTACAGATTGGCTACAATCTAATCCAGTATTAAATAATGATACGACCGAAGATGTTAAACTAAGCGTTCATAAGAGACTGAATCTCAAGTGTCGCTGTCGGAATATATCGCTATTTACTTTGCACGCTGTATTTTAAACTTGAGGTTAACCAAGCAAATAGCAGACAAAATCAGCTATCCATAGCTACAGTAAGAATTTATTTTCTAATATAATAATATAATGGATCAGTGATAATGTGTTCGACTCACTTAGAAACCGTCGTCAAGTCGCTCAATCCCTCGTAAAGCACCAAGTACTCTAACTGTTGGGGTAAAGTGTCAGCTAGTTTCTCTAGGCTTAGCGTGTCATATATCAACACTTACCATCAGGTAAGATCGAAAGACTGAACTTATAAAGTACAAACCACAGGTTAACTGTCAGTTAAATATGAACGAGGGTCATATCAGTTCCCTTTGATTTCTGAACTATTAATTTAAATTAAGTGCATACTCATGGCTATTCTTAACAATCCTAGTTGAAAAATGTATATTGTAGTAGGTAACAATAATAATATTCTGAAACAATAGTTTATTTATATAAATAACCTGTCTTAGTTTATTGACATATTTATAGTAATTTATAGCAATGTATTTTTTTATGTATAGTATTATCACTGCTACATGGAGATATATTATAGCATATAGACTTGTTTAATAAATTATCGTCGTACATTTATTTGTCGATGTAAACTAACCCATTACTATGACAATAGCGAGTGAGTTTTGAACTACGTAGGCGTTTACGGCTGATATTGGCCTACGTTTATTTCTCATCGTGGATTAATAGTTTCGAGAACGATCTATCTGTCAAAGTTATAGCTATCAGTAATTTATATTACAATACATAGTTTGTTAAAAATGTATGAGTACGAAAAATATTAAGGTCCATTTGTTAAAATGATCTATTATGAAACGCAGATAATGTTCGTTGTTTTCTCCTTGTGTTATCAACAATATTATTAGCGTATTTATAAATTTACGTTGATAACGTATAAGAAACGATTAAACATATTGAAAGAATCCATTCAGTATTCAAATGAATACTCTTGTACCGTAGCGTGTTTACAGTAAAATTCTCGAAGTTCGCGATTGCGCGGCGCGACGGCGCCTAAGGCCGCGGTAGGCGCCGTGAATTCTCTTTGCGCCCACGCGACGCGCGGCCGCTTATCGGCCTGTTCTCACATAGAAATTTACACGTGCTCCGAGTAGCGGCTCGTAATAACGCAGTCGCATTTATCGGGCAGCGTGGCAGCTGCGTCCCGTCCCGTCCCGCGGCTGATATGCAGCGCCGCGTATGAATACCCGACAACACCCTAGAGACGTGGGCGAGCCGCCGCAACCGTCGCATTTTATAACCTTTTTATTCCATTGTCACTCTGCCGGTGCGGTGTATTCGAGGGAAAAATAAATTTTATTCTTTATCTAAATGTCAAATCGTTTGGTTTCGATCGAATCAGTTTCCAAATAGTTTTAATAAATCTCCTTTTACGGCAGTCGGGGCGAACCACGGTCGATATGGGAACGCATTACGGATACACGCAGCGTTATCGTGTTGTGTTATGTTATGACCGCTGTGTCTGTTCACAGCAACAATAGGTTTAATTGAAAGA